>VXBI01014155.1:93751-308340 GCA_013397375.1 Toxostoma redivivum
GGAAAACGGGGGGGGGAGGCGCGCGCCAAGGCCCCCGCGCGCGTGCGCGCGCAGCGTGTGGCGGTTGGTGCGTCCCGCGCACGCTGCCCGGCTCCGGCCCCGGCCCCAAGCTCCGTCACCTTGGGCATCCCGGACCCGGTCCATATCCCCGGTCCTATCCCCGGCCCTGGGCCTTTCCCCAACCTCCATCACCTTGGGCATCCCTGCCCCGGTCCATATCCCCGGCCCCAAGCTCCGTCACCTTGGGCATCCCGGTCCGGTCCCTTCCTCAGTCTCCGTCACTTTGGTCATCCCCGTCCCGACCCCTGTTCTGGTCCCTATCCCGGCCCCGGCCCATTCCCGTCCCTCTCCCCATCCCTCTCTCCATCCCCTTCCCTCTCCCCGTCCCCATCCCAGTGTCTCCTCCGCGGGCAGTGGGATCTGGCGCTGTCCCTCCCGTGTCCCCGCAGGCTCCCGGGTCCGGCCCGTGCCGGGAAGGGCCGCTCGGCCGGGCTTGTTTGAATTGAAGTTGTTTGAATTTGAAGTTGTTTGAATTTTATCTCGGTGCCTCTTCAGAGCGTTCCCTGTGTGCGCAGATGATTTATGGAGAAACGCCGGGTCCCAGCGTCGATAAAGTGCCGGGAATTGCATGGGAGGGAAGGCGGCGAGGAGATTGGAAGCATGGGAATGGTTAACTATAAGATCCAAGCGATGGGGAGTTTTCCCCTGTGAAAAGAGGGCTGCGTGTGCTGGTGGTGACTGCAACACTTAATGGATGCAGAATTTAAGGGAGAAAGAAAGGAAAATTATATTTCCCCCCCTACTACTGATATTGAACACTTTGGGTTAATATCTACCTTTACACATTTTCTTGAAAAATTAATGTTTGTTAGAATTATTTTTTTTAATGTGCTCCTTGTCTTTTTGGGGAACACTGATACCTAACATGCAATTATACCAGGGTGTAACAAACCAACCTAACAGCTGGATGATGTTAAGGGGCAGGGGTTGGCTTCTCCCTGATCTCACCCATCCACTCCCACATATTCATCTGATCTGGTGAGAGGGTGGGGAACTAAAGCAAAAGCACAAAAAAACTAAAGCATATTTGTACACAAAATTGATTCGCTTCAGGAGGAGAATACAGGCTTTTAGGAGATACCTGCATTTTTTGGGATGATCTAATTATACTCTTAGTCTTCTGGATTATGGGGTTTTACCGGACAAGTGTTGGTAACCTGTTAAACAGCAGGAATAATAGCTTTTAGTGAATAGGTACATGATGGGAAGATAGTTATTTCGTGAGGAAACACACAGGGGTTTGTACTTTCTCAGTGATGGCTGTGGTGATATAACTGTGCATGCTCATTCTCTGTGTCCAGCCTGTCTTTTCCACTCATTGCAGCACAGATTCCCACCTCATCACAGCCCTCGAGCATCACCCTGTAGGGTTTGGTGGGATTTGGGGAGCCTGCAAAAAGGCAGCAGCCTGTGGAAATCCAGCATTTGTGAACAAGGATCCTGCTCAAGGCTCCCCAAGAGGTGCAGAGGGACAGCCCTGCCTGATGTACAGCACCATATTCCTCTTTGTCTTGTGTCTTGTAAAAGACACAATTGTTTATGAAGGACATGAGGATTGCAATAGCCATGATCCCGCAGGACCAGCCCTTGGAGCTGTGCCATCATCTTTACATTCACTCCCTCTGGAGCCATGTCATGGTCCAAAATCTGGTCTTTTTACTGAGCCAGAAGACTGAGAGGACTGAGAGAAGAATTACCTTCCAATGACATATATGGATTAGAAAAAATAGCTGAAGTTCATGGTAGTTATGCTTTCAACTTCCATCCCCTTACAGTACTTATCACTTGCCTGTCATATTTTGGCACTGGGCTTTTTACTCTGGTGAAATCTAATTTGCATTTTCAGGATATATATTCATGCCCCTTCAAATGCTCAGAGCGGTGAGCATCAGCATTTTTTTCATTTGTGGGAGTTTCTGGTTTTGTTTCCTCCACTTCTTTTGATTAGGTCTTTTCCCTTACTCTCTTTTTCTTATCCCGCTCTCATTTTGGAGATATGTCTATTTATTTATCTGATTTTTGCTAACTTGCCCCTGGCTCACTCTGTGCTTGTTAGGGGAGTTCACTACTGCAGAGTTTTTGTTCCTCCCCCTTTATTGGCGTTATTGCCTCAAATTGCAAGGGAGTTATCTCAACTTAGGATGCCTGTCAGCAGCAACACAGAACTCATCCTTCCTGGGCTTGGGCTTATTTTGAAGAAAAACCTTTAACTTCCTTTTCTTCCACTGTTCCTTTGGAGGGAATTGGCTAATAATCCTTCTTCCAGCAGGATCCTGTAAGTGCTTCATTTTGTCTTGGCTGGGACACTGGGAATACAAGGAAATACAGAGCTTTCAGGGAAGTTTGTTGTTTTTCCATGCTCAAGGGCTGGGTGACACTGCTGATGGCCTTTGGCAGCACTCTGGGATGCTGCTTCTCAAGTGGCAGTAGCTTAAGCAGAGGTGAGAGGATCTGGACTGTGGTAAGGCTGTTAGTGCATTTCTCCTGCCCAGGTGAAATCTAAACATTTCTGGAGTGCTTTGAGCAGAGGAACAGCAAACATGTGGCTGTGAATGTCTAATCCAGGCATTGTGCATTATCTGAACTCGTATTGTTTATATATTTGGGGCTGGACAGCCTCACACACCAAGTACCCCTTTGCTGAAGTCCTCTCCCCCCGTAACAATCCAGGTGTGATGCTCAGGTTGTGTTTTCCCAGGGCAGAATTCCGTAGCATTGTTGCATTAGGAATTGGGGCCCTGCCTGTACTTTCCTGCTCCTGCTGCAGCCTCTCACATCTACAGTGTTTGCAAACTGTGAGCTCCAAAGGAGTTCAGAGAATTGTGGGACAAGTGACATACCCCAGTGCCTCTGCGCTGGCTGTGCTCCAAGCCTTTTCCCTGTCTCCCTCTGCCAGGTACTCCCTCAAATCAAATGCAGCCTTGGGATCAGTTCAGATGATAAATGACATTAATGTTATTGTAAATGAGATAACATGCTCAAAGAATGCAACACATCCAATGTGGTTCTGAAAGACAAGATAATTAAGGGGAGAACAGCAAGCAGGAGTGAAGTGAGTGTCTAAGGGGAGATCAGGATGTTGAGGGAGACTGGACAAACAGTGCGTGACTTTCTTTTGTTGCCTGTATCTACTTTTTTCTGATGGAGAAAGAACCACAACAGATTTCATGTAGTAAAGGTAACTCATCAGCCAAGAATTTTTACGCTAATTCAGTACGTGCAAACCCACCTGGCTACTCAGCTCCCAAATGCAGAACAGCTCTGACTTGTACCTTCAATTCCTGCAGCACAATTACCAGCACAATTACCTGCTCTGTCCTTCAGCGGAGCAGGACCTTCCCAAAGGAGTGTTTTGAAGTGTGTCCAGTGTTTGCACTGGGCGTGCTTCCACAGGCAGAGCACAGCCCTTGCTGCTTGCAGAGGTTACAGAGTACATTCAGTTCAGCCTTGCACTTGTTTCTGCCCCCTCCTTCCTTTTCACTGTGATTGTATTTTGCACTGTTCAGATAGAAACGCTGGCAAAATGTTAGTAGAGATAAATTAAGGGACTAATTCAGTTCAGAGGGGCTGCTGATACCACGGGTTGATGCCCTACAGGTCCTGGTGTGCAGCTGGCAGGGACACACGTTCTGTAGGGTTTTTTCTAAAGGAATGAGTTTGATGTGTTAGTACAGGTCACCTCCTGCCCATTCACTTCAGCAGGAACAGGTCTGACTGCAACCACCAGAAAACAAATGAGTACCAAGAAAGTGACTTTCAAAACCACATTTAAATTAAGTCCTGAAGTGAAGAGTAAAGAGCAGTGTCTGCAGAACATTCTTTTTGCATAAATGCATTATGTGGGTACAAAGGTAGCATTAAATTATCTGGAATGGCATTTTCCTCTGGAAATTACTCTTAATAAGTGTTCAATATGGGTGAAAGTTCACAGAAACTTTAGAAGTAAACTGGTTACTTCTAAAGCTGCCTGGAGAGATCAGTGGGAGCAGTTACAGGGCCTGCTGTGAGACAAGATTAAGCACGTGTAGTTTCACTTCTAGTTGGACCACAACTGAAAAACTCCAACTTACCCTATGCTCCCTCTAAAAATGGCAAGAGGTGTTCTCCATGTGGAGTCTTGGAACTGCTTCAGTCAGATTCCTCCCGTCTGCCGTGAGGACAAGAGCTCAGGTCTTGGAAATCAAGGCTTGTTCTTTCTGTTTTACTCCTTGGAAATCAAGGCTTGTTCTTTCTGTTTTACTCCAACATTCCCAGCACAACAGTATCCCTTAATAAAAGATGAATGAACTCGGATACACAACAACTGGAATTCACTTCCTAGCAAACAGCAAATACTGCCTGATCTCGGATCTCTTACCTAAAGGATTCCAGAAGTAAAACAGGAAAATGTTTTTCATCAATGTCAGCAAAGGGGGATTTTTCCTCAGTTCAGAGCATCTCTGAGTACTGAAAAATACTGAGGGCTGAAGTCTACTAAGAAACATTTTCTTACAGCTAAGCTGTTAAAAATATCCAGAGTAGGTAAAAGCCCTTCCAAGACAAGCCCTTCAGAATAATTATCTTTCACAGACATCTCTTGCTGGGCAAGGAAATGCACAGCAAAGCAAAGGCATCAATCACATGTTATTAAAATAGAACCCATTTCTTCACCTGCACTACTGAACAGGCTTTCAGGAGTCACTGAGGACATTTACTGACACCTCCATCTGCAGCATGGTCCTGTCTGTGACAAGAAAAGGAACTTCTGGAGCTCTTGCTGTGGTCTCAAATCTATAGGTACTGCTTGCTGCCTGTCCACAGGGGAGAATGCAAAAGAACTGGAGTCTAATAACATTTTATTAATTCTTTTTCATGGCTGAGACCCCTAATGAGCTACATGAAGAGCCCTACACTGAAGCTTTAGCTACGCTGTCCCTTTAATCTCGAACATGCGGCAGCGCTGCTGAGTCACCCCTCCTCTCTCTACCCTCATTTCCTTACTCCTGTCCCTCCCTTATGCTGGAACAAGCATTTTTCTAGCTCTGTAGAAGTCTGATCTGTATTAAAAATGACACCATTTCTTTAGCTTTGTTTACTGCATCAGCACTGGCACTTGTGCCAGCACAAGCAGAGTGCATTTTGATGGCACTGCTGTTTATTCGTGCTGGTGGGGTCACATCAAGGTTCTGCCACTCACAAATGCAGACTTCAGAGCTGAATTCCAGAAAGGGTAGAAATTCTCTAAGCACAGTTTTGTACCACTGATGAGGCTGTTCCTCATAATTTTGCTAGTCCTGTGTCCACAACACGTCAACAGCAGTTGTAATAATGTGAAAATTGGAAGCTTGTACGTGGTTATCTAAAAACTGCAAATTCATTCTTGGCTTTCTGCACACTGCAGCATGCAGGCAGGCCCACAGCATCTGCATGAACAGGAACAGAAGAATATGTGCTATAAAATATATATTAAAAATTTACCATTGGTTCAACTCTTATCTTTAAAAATACCTTGACCAGAGGGCTGAAGAATGTGCTCATGCAGACAAATGATAGAGAGATCTCACGATGCTTTTGGGCACCTCCCTGCCATGCCATCTCCCAGAGGAGGCTGCAGTGCCTGTGCTGGAGCAGGACCTTGGCTTTTACAAAGCTGCATTACGTGGTTTGTGTGGTATTTGCAGGTAGCACTACTGCCCACTTACCCGTAATCAGTTACCTAAGACAAATTCTCCCCTCCACACACCCTATGAAGAATGAGAGCCACTATTTTTAGTTTGAATCACTCCCTCTCCCACGAGGATAATCAGAGCTGATGGGCTAATGTCAGCTCTGATGGCAGCAACCAGTACCAGGTTGTTGCTCTTAGGACAAAGCAGCTGCTTTAGTTCAATACCACTAAGGACTGCAGGGAACAGAGTCAATATTTACCCAGTCAGAAAAGGTTGCTGGAGAAGACTTGACAATGTTTTTCACAAGGTAAGAAAGTGGAAGAAAGCCTAAGTGAACAGTTTCCATCATGTACTACATTTTCGTCATGAAAGATACCTGTAAGAAGGAAGCTTTCACTCATTTAGTTCAAAATTTAAATTCTTGTAGAAAGGGGAAAAGTCTGAGGAACGTTTTTCATTACTATTATTACTATTATATTTACATTTTATAAGCAAACTGAAAACTGTTCATCTTTTACCCCATGTTTATAAATGAAAACATAAAGTATCCCTTCCTGCATATTCCAGTGCAGTATTCAGGCTGGTAACACAGTAAGAAGTCCTACTGCAGTATTCCATCAGCATAAGCCACCTTTAAATTCAAAGGAAAATACGAATGCTCCTGGTTTGCACTAATCCCAATGCATGTACATTCATACATGCGAAAGAACTTGGCACGAACTGCTAAAACCAAACTGATGTTGTAGGGTTTAATTTCTTGCATCTACAAGAATCTACAATTATAAAAGTCTCATCTTCAAACTTTACAGTACATTTACATTAGCAAATACCCCACGGCTTTCCTCGCTCCTCCACTTCTGTACAAATCATATACAATAAAAAGTTTTGGGTTTTCGTTGTACAAACATCATTTTACACTTTAATACAGGTGAAAATATTGTCCTCTGGCACCTCATTTCCTCCGTGGTGCCTGTGTGTGACAGGACAGAGCACTTTCAATCCATGCTTCTGAAATCTTCAGCTCAAGGAACACAGAATGGTGAACAGGGCACAGCTTCTGCAACTCCAAAGTTTTAAATAATGAGAAAAATCTCCCACTTGTTTGTATAACAATCAACAGTTTATTAATGGATATGGTGAAATTTTAGCTATCCACCAAAGATGTGTAAAAAATTGTAATGAAAGTAAAAATAAATAAAGCTGTTTTTAAATCAGTCTTGTTTTACATTTCAGTTCAGAATGCAACATTGAACACAAAACTGTCATTGAAGTTTTAAAGAAGTCTACTGATACCCAAATTACAGCTTTTATGACAAATCTAATGAGAACTGAAACTGATTTGGTTTTAGGTTTAAAGACTTTCACATTCAAATACAGTGTCTCGTTTAGCACAACACTTCCTTTGACAGTGATGGGCAACTGATGACATATTGCTGTATTTTGACATAAGGCACTATGATATGAATATGCCATACACTTGCCTTATGTCACATATATCCATTGCTGACCAGTGACTTCTGTCAAATACAAAATGAAAAAGTTTCAGAATACAGTGCATTTTAATGAAGGACATCATGTGAAGTCTTCCAGCAAATGTTTTGAAGACATTTTGAAATACGAGCCTACATTTTAACATAAGCTTTTGTCATGCTGCTTTTTTTGCGACATCACTGGGGGGAAGAGACTCATCATCCATCACTAAGTCCCAAAACACATTCTCAACCATCCTGCTCTGTTCCATTGCAGTCACTGCTCTTGAGACAAACGACCCAGAAACTGTTCAAGTTCTCCTACAAATGTGTACATTCACAGCAGTCATTCGCTCTCGTTCTCCTTCTGTTTGGCACCTGGGAACAGAAGAGGAAAGCAGCTGTCATTTTCTTGGGCACACAGAACTGGAGAAGCTCATTCCAGTTGCTGCAACTTTCCCTGATCACATTACCAGAATCAGAGTACTGAATACAACATTTATAAAGAATAAACTGCAGAATTGCTAAATGCCAAGGTGAGACAGAGTGAGGGAGGCTCGAGAGCATCATTGCTTTAATTTCACTGCCAAGTCTAAGTAACCCTTCTGGGAAGTTACTCCAAGTGCCTTTGAAGATTCTCCCCAGCACACACAAAAAAAAAAATTTAAAACTCCCAACTAAAAACCCACAGCCCAAACCTGTCCCTCAGCTTAGAGCCAAGCTTAATCATCATAACAGCCCCCCAAAAATGAGTCTGCTTGAGCACAAACTATGTAAGAATTTAGTTTAACTACATTGTGTTGATGGACCATTTTTTCTGGCTCAGAGACAGATTTTGCTTACATCAGGGATCTGAGACCTGTCCAGCAGAACTGTGCAGCATCTCACCTCTCTTCCAGGTACTCAGACATGCTGGGCAATGACTGAACCCTATGGTGAGCTTGGATTCAGCATCCACTACAGAATAAGAATCTCTTGCCAGAAACCTGGAGTCGCTACTTGTAATGTATAATCAAACACTGAAAGATTCATTAAATACATCCAGTTTTCACATCACAACTTTTATTTTTTTCCTGAAACACAGACTGGTCTTATTTCCTGCCAGTCAATAAATTTTCCTTCCCAGTCTGTGAAGAGAACTGGACTCATGATTTATCTGGTGTTTTAGGAGCCAAGTCACACTTCATACTCCACAAATCAGATTTACATCGCAGACATCCTCCCTGCATGAGGCAAATTCTAGTCTAAAATTGGGCAGTTGCCTGTGGAAATGCAAACTGATGCTCAACTGCTCCCCAAAAACACCTTCCCTCACCTCCTCTCTTCCAGTGGCATAATCTCTGTCGCTCTAACCCCTGTTCCCAGTACCAGACGGTTCTGTGGGCTGGTTCAGTGTGCCAGGCTGACTAAACTGCAGCTTTTTTGCTGGCTCAGTTTCCTGTTAGCTCAGAGAGTTACAGCAGCTCAGGGATCTCATAGTGCTGCCCCAGAGGGGGAGCAGGAACTGCTCTTTGCAATAATTCCAGAGCACTTTTAGCTCAGCTCAGGGTTCCAACGTAGGTGTCCATGTAACTCCAGTACAACAAAGCTCTTGGTTTGTCAGCATCCAAATGCATCTTTTCTGTCTGAACTTCGCACCACTAGCACTAAAATCTGCTCTCCTGGAATCCTTCTACCCTCCAGTCACAGATGAAAGTCCCTCCTCTGCCCGGAGAGACACTGGCTGCCTGTTTTTACACCTCTCTCTTCTTTCTGCAGGCAAGGATTCCATTTGAGCCAGACCTCTGGGCTGATTTCTCATCCGTGCTTTCATGGAGAGCTGGGTTCCTTGCTCGGCTCTTGCTCTTCCAGGTCATTAAAAGGAACCAGATGAACTGACACAACACCTCCAGCAGTACTGCTGATTACTTCTCTTCAGAACAAAAATATTTCTATTTAAACAAGGTACATTACCTTTATTTTTTTTAAGTCTACAGAGGAAAAAACACTTTTACATAACTATGTTATCTATCAGGACAGGTAAGAGATTTCAGTTAAGCTCACATATAAACTTCTTTTTTTTTTGAAGGATGTATCTGGCTCTATTTGTCTGATTTTTTTGGAAGCAAAATGCTAATACTCCTCAAGACATTTTGCCTTCCTCACAGAGCCAAAACAGAGCTTTGCTTTAGTTCTTGTGACATTGAAGCAATTTATGAGGTCAAAGTGAAATTACAATTAAGAACATAAAGCGGGTTAAGAATTTGGGCAAAAATTAAAACCAAACAAAACCCAGCCAAACCAACCCCCCACAAACCAAGATAAAAGTAGCAGAAATGAACTTACTGCTGGACATTGTTCTTGTTAAAAGGACCCTGATCATGTTTAGATTGTTCACTAGAGATTTAACTGGACCTCAGGAGAGTTTTATACTGGAAGAGCTCTGGTGGGCTGAGGTGCCATCTCTGACTTAAGTTGTGCCAGCCAAGCATAGCTGGACAGCAGCAAGGCTCCAAGAAGTGATTTTTAGTGGAAAACAGCTGTGACAACACTTGGCCAAAGTACAGAAACTCAGAAGGTGGAGAAGGTGCCCTGTTGTACATGTTGTCTATACACTCAGCTTCATCCACTTAAAACATTAATAATGACCTTTTTTTTCCCCTAGAAAAGATATATGAACAGCAGAGACATTCATGGAGCTACTGCATGCCCTCCTCAGTGAACAAGAGACTGACAGTTAATATTCTGTCAGCTTTCCCCTGAAATGACTTATTTAAAAACTAAAATCAGTTACAAAAGCTGAAAACCAGACATTTATCACTGTGAAATAACTGGAAGCCAGCAGGGCGTGCACCTCACCAGTGCATGGCCCCAAGAGCAGATCCATACCTGCAGGTGTGAGTACCAGAGCTTGTAGGATGTCAGAAAGGGAGATGATACCCACAATGCTATCAGCTTCATTCACTACCACCAACCGATGAACCTGCCAGCAGGGAGAAGAGTCTGAGATATATTTACCCGATTTAAAGAAGACAAAGCAAAGAAAAACAAACAAACAAAACCCCTAAAGTAAAGCAGTATGAAGACAAGTAGGAAAAAACAGGCTAAAGTGGTTCAAAATGTCAGGAATAGCAATTCTCTCACAGCAACACAAACATGCTTGCCCTACATAAATGAAAATAGTGCACGTTTAAAAAGCACACAGCTATCTGACATGGCAATGGTATCTCATATAAAGTGACAGGTAAGTTGAGATTTAGATCTTGAAAATACTTCTGCTCTCAAAATATGAGACATCAAACACTTTCCCCCAAGTTACAGCCTCTGCCCAGCTCAGCCTGGGGTCTCCAAAAAATTAGATACAGTAATAAAATGAGGATTTCTTCTGAAAAATACTTCCTAACTTCCTCAGCAGAGAGGCACAAACTTAAAATTTGCTGTATTTTGACATCTCTGAGTTGGTTTTATCTTAATTTTTCTCACAGGGCTACACAACGGAAAGTGAGTACCAGATTGGTTTTAAAACAATTTGTTTTAAACAGACTGTTTAAGACAGAAAAAGGATTCAATTTATCTATGCAAATGAACACAAGGATGCAACTTGGAAGAAAGATTTATCAACAGTAAGACCATATGTTCAGATAATGATCTTATCCTTACAAACCTCTTCTAGGGAACATTTCAACACCACAAAACTTTTGTCCTAACTGTAGGGAAATTAGGTGGATACTCCAGTATCCTGAGGCCTACTGGCCAGAGCAAGCTGTGAAAAGCCACTGAAGAATCAGGGAAGTACCTGTCCAAAATTCAGAGTCTACTACATGTTTATTTTTATCCATGTGAATTACCTTTCTTCACTAACAGGTTTATTAGTTTCTGCATATGCACATATTTAAAAATTTTATTAATCTCTCAATGTAATGAATTCAAGAAAAATGGACAATGTTTCATTTGTTTAATTGCTTGTAAGATCAAGCAGTTGTCTGGCAGCTAAAAATAGCTTTGTAGTAGTTTTGACTGACTCATTTTTACATGTAATCTCACTGTGTTTAGACTGAACGAGAGGGTAGGAGTTGTTCTTAAAACCCAAATGTCTAAAGCTTCTTAAGATAGTAATAAAATAATACAAGTTTGAAATCTGTGTATCAGGAATGCTAAAATTATTCTGTTCAGGAGGAAGCTCAAGCAAATGAAGGAAGTTAAAAGTAGAAATTGCCTAATGAGGTTCTAAGGGCTTGTTAACAAAGTGGGAGTTTTCTTCATATTAGGTACATGCCTGGTTACAACCCTAAAAATAAATAAATCTTGTAATTGATGAAGATTAAAGCATCTAAATGGAGCTGATCACACTTCAAAGATGACTGAAACTGGGAATATTGATTTTCTTTTGCAGAGAAGCCTTACAGGGGAGGAAGACCTACAAACTCATTCACCCCTGCATGTAAGGAAGTTCCCAGTACTAACAAACAAGATAAACAGGAAAAAAAGAATGGACAGCACACAGATAAAAAATTTAAAAGTGCAGTTAGCTAAGGCTTCTTCACGGGAATTCACTCTATTTCCCTGTTTCACTGCATTTCTATGAGACCAGTGCAGGATTCCATCATACATCAAAACGAGCCACACCCAATAAATTTTCTGAGCCAAGCTATAAACTGGAGTTTAACAAATTATTTGTTTGCAAAACTTATGACAGGTTTGGAAGAAACTTGGGAAAGCTTTGCATTCAGTTTAGTTAACAAACCAGAAATGCAAATAACTGAATATTATTACAGGTATACTGTAAAATATTTTGCACATCTTTATAAGCATCCAAAACCTGATCCATAGAGCAGACTGAGACCTAACACATATAATTATTAAAAAATACTTTCACCAAGTAATCAAAACAACTTAAAGAAGATAAATTTGTACTGTTTATCAGTTTCATAACACAAATTGTAACTTATTGTGCAGGGACTCACCTCAGCCTTCACTATTCTATCCACAATGGTCTCCAGTGTTTCCAGCATACTACACTTTACAACACCTTCAAAATACTGAGAGCGGTGCTGTAGGGCTTGTGTCACCGTGATATCTAAGTTATTATACGTTTTTTCAGCAGCAAGATTCTGCAAAAAAACAAACCCAGGCCACATCAGACAGCTCAGTACTTAGTAAAAAAGTACTCAATAAAGTAAATATTTTGGCATCAAGCAGATAGGCATTTCTGGTCTGAGTCCATTCCAAGTAACATATTAAACAAAGCAGATGCTCTTCAGCTTCAGATTCTGGGAACTGTCAAGCACAATGATGCTAAACACCATCTGACACCCTGGGTTAATTGATAATACTGGTGATATGCATTAGGCCACTGAAAATATTGCTTTGTATCTCATCTCTGGCTTGGTGTCACTCATCCTGCTTTTGCCACCAGCAGTAAATGTAAAGGTGAAGCTCTTCAGATTGCACACCACACAGAATATACTATTTTTTTGTTTGTTTTTCATAGAGCTGGGAAGACACCAACTGTTCTGAACACCACCCACAGAGTAGATGTTAGTGGCTGAGAGCTAAGTGGAGAGCAAATTCATTCTTCACCTTTCTAATTTGTGGGCTCAAACTCCCTCTCCTGGACTCAGCTGGTGCTGTCATTCGATGACAACTTGTGTGTCTGGGTGTATTTTAGTAAGAACTATAAGAATAATAACAATGAAATCCCATCCCCACCACTAAAAGGAAGAGATTAAAAGAATTTGAAAGCTGACATTTTAAACTTTCATTCTAAGAACAAGATCATGCCTGCAGTGAGAGGACTCTGTCCAGACCTGCAAAAGCTTTCTGTAGGTGAGACCATGGTGGTATTTTAGTAGTGTTGGCACACCCTGGCCTACTGATTTTGCTGCTGAAGCACTGAAGGAAGAACAAAGACAGAGCTTTTAAATGAAAGCACTGGACCAAGCAATAAAATTAAATTAGTTTTTGGCTAGAAGATAGTTGGGTCAAGTTTTTTTGACTGAATTACACCGAACGTGACAAGACAGGTTTGAGATGATCATGAAGATAAAAACAATTTCAGTTAATTAATTTAACCAGGTCCTAATGAAGGACATTGAGAAGACATAAAAAGCCTCTGCAAACTGAAGTCACCCTACACACAATAACTGGTGCAATAAAGAGCTATTACTATATATCACTCCACTCCCAGGTTTTCCCAATTAAGAACCTGAAAATTAATTCAGAACTCTTAAAATGAAATAAATCTATCAACTTAGCCAGCTGCACACACAGGCATAGCTTCAACCACCAAGAAAGGATATTAGCCACATGGTTAAAAGTTAAAAATCACCATCTTGGAAATTCTATGTTTATTGGAAGATTAAATCACACACTTCAGACTACATTTTTTTTCCTTCTTTTAAAGCTGAAGTTCAGGTTGAAGCAGCCTGATGTAATTTGGAAGCTCAGAGGTGATTATCTTTTAAGAAGAGAATCTCTTTTCCCCAACTTAATAAACAAACTAGGACACGTGAGGAAAATCCCAAGCAATCAATAGATGCCCAAATTCTTTACCATGTTACTAGTTGGGTGCAAACAATTATATCCTAAAAATTGTATCTTTGTGGTGTGGGGTTTTTATCCAGCTCCCAATACATATTTTTTTCCAGAGAAATGATCCAACATCTTTAAAAATCCTATTTGTTGCCTCATCACTTAAAACGGGAAAAGAAGTGGAAAACATAAGAAGCCCTCTTACTTTTGTTGTCTTTCTGAAGAAGAATGGGAAATTAAGGAAACATGTCCTGCCTCAAAATCTAACACAGTTACAAAATAAATTGAAACACTGAATCCACCAACTGTGAAATTTCATTGTCTTTGATACATCAGGTCATCTCTCTACAGCTACTGCCTATTCCCTGCCAAGCTTTCATGGCAGAACAGGATCTTACAAAGTAGAGAATCCCAAATAATGAAGACAAATGCCTAGAAATGACAGGCAAGAGCAATGACATCACAGAATCTTCACTATTAAGAACAATGTTTGCAGCCAGAGATATTTATAAGCTTAAAGTATTTCCACTTGGGACTGTTCTCCATTTTACTTAAGGCCTTCTAGGCAGTGTTTCAGATATCTGGATTCTTCATTAGTGCAGCTGGTTGGTGGCAACCTGGGCAGTGAAATCTCTAGAAAATAATGTAGTTGTCAGATGCTGCAATTAGAAAGCAGGTGCACAGAGCTGGGAAGGGACAGGGATTAAAAAAATATGTCCTGTCACTGGATCCCAGGGAGAAGAGCTCAGCACCTTATTCTCCACTTCTCCTCCTCAGGAAGCCTCAAGAACAATGAGCCCACCACACCTCAACCTCCTTCTCTCCACACCAGACAAACCCAGAGCCCTTAGATATTCCTCACAGGAAATTCCTTCCAGCCTTTTCACCAGCTTTGATCCCCTCCTCTGGATTATGCCCAGTAAAAGCCTGTGTGCAAATAGCACTACTAAGGATAACTTTAATAAAAGTAGTATTTAAAAAAAAAATTAAGTGCAGAGTGAATTGGATCTCTTTCATTCAGTTTGTCAGCTACAGCCACAGGAACGAAATAAACTGTCATATTAACAAATTAATTTGCAAATGCTTACTACACATAAAACATTTAATAGAATTTAAGAGATATACTTACTATTACATCAAATTTGGAATAAATATCTACAACTTTTCCTAAAAACATAAGAAAAACAGAAGTTAAGGAAGTGCTTAAAATACAGTATCAATTTTCTTGCTTCCTGCTTTCATCTGTTACAATTATACAGAAAGAATGGACAGGTTAAGAAGAAAAGACTGAAAAAAAAAAACCGACCCAAAAAACTTATCAAATAATGAAATTCTTCCAAGCCCATCAACCTACATTTTGCATAAATATTTGTTTATATTCTCTTTCTCCCCTCATGCATTTTTAATGATTTTTTTTACTCTTTCTTGTGTCTTCCCCTCTGCCCCAGCATCAGTCCAGGGCTCAGCAGCATTTTTCTTCCCACACTTTTGTGCCCACCTGACTCATCCACAACAGGTAATGCCGATATCCTTCGCTCTACAAATATATTCAAGGCTTTAATGATAGGAGTGTCTGGATGTATGAAGGCAATGTTGTGATAAGTTCCTATTCCAAGTTCATCCAGATTCTTCTTCATAAAGGCAGGCTTTGGCATCTCTGACATCTAGGAGAGTCAGAAGGAAAAGGATTTACACTGACATTCACTCATCCATCTGCAGACTCCAAGTGATGGTTACAGGTCACTGCAGCTTCCTGATACCAGATTAACACAAAACCCAAATAACCTGAGGGGTTTCTGTTCAAAGTAGCTCTAAATTAAGACAATGTAACTAGGATTTCAGCTCTTTTTTTTGTAGTAACACATCACTACAAGCTGTAGATCCTAAGCTATGTCATTCCCACTATAACTGGAGGGAGAAGATAGAAAACATTAATCTGAATATTTATTCTGAACTCTCATTGCTTTGTTTGGCCTCCTGTTCATTTCTGTGACTAACATTACTACAGAGAGTAATGCCAATCTCATCTCTAGGAGACAATTCATTTTTCTTTTCATGTAAACAAACTCCTGAAGCTGAGGAGATGTTCCAGAAACACCAGCAAATTACTCCAATACACAAATCCTTGGTGTTTATGTTTCTTTAAAGGAGTAAAACAAAGTAGATGCAAAATATAGGCCTTATATCAAGCTTTAGGTTCCAAATTAAAAGATGGATAAATAAAAGATACACAAAGACACAATGAATATGGAAGTTCATTATGGAATTTCTACACTAAGACTTTAATTACTTAATTATATCAGATGTATCTGTGGGGAAAAATCAGTTAAGCACAGCATAGCTTTAAATACTTACAAAAAGCTGGAGGAACTTGAGGATTCTTTTATGGGTAAGTATATAAAGTGCATTTCCACTGACTGGATCTATAACTGGCAATCTGTGGATTTTGTTTTTGATCAATGAATATACAGCATCAAAAAGGCTGAGGAGAAAAACATGTTATTTTTTAATGAATTCTAGCTAACAACAAGTAATGCCAAGTGATATATATGCACACATTTATAAACCCACATGAAGTATATGTGGTAATTATTTGCATTATCTTTAATGCTATAAAAAACAGAAGCTGAGGGATTTCAAATTAACTTCTGCAGCTTTTTTGCTTTGCAACACATCAATAGCTATATGCTCATGGAAATCTAAATCCATTAAGAAAATGTGATGGGAAGTTCATTTTGTGGTACAACATATACAAACAATATTTCTTTACAAGTGTAAATTGTTTTTCCAGCAAGTGTTGTGCTGTATCCCTGCACTCAGAATGGGTCTTTCTCTTAAGAGACAAACTGTGAAAAATTGAGTTATTGCACTTAATGAATCTCAATCCCAAACTTCTGTAACATTTTCTGAAAAGGACATTTTTATGGCTATGTGCATATATGCAAATAACCCCAAATAATTATCTAATAATTTCACTGAATTATCACTGGGGATTGGCAAAAAAAATCCTTAGGAGATCTGAAACATTCCCATGTACTGCAGACTGGGATTTAGCAACACTCCAATCTGTGCAAGTCTGCTCTTCTTGCAAGTGACATTTTTATTTTTTCCCTTGGTTCTTTGGTATTAAGACCATGATAAAGCAGCTGACCAGCAACTGCAATAAATTAGCAAGTAATAAAGTTGGTAAAACTGATAAATATCTGCTTGCTGAAGCAGGCTTGTTCCCAAACACAAGCTGTGTGTTGTGAGTCCATCACAGGGATGAAATAGCCCCATTTAATGTACACAGAGCCAAGATTCCCCTACAGCTGCAGACTGCACTCCTGGAGTAAGCATTTAACAATTCCTAAGTGCTGCAGTCTGACTGTCACAGAACCCAAGCTCATCTCTGGATGAGGTCTGAAGCTGACTTGCTGTAACCTTTTATAAAAGTTTTACTGCATCTTCTTTATGGTAAGGCTTCTCGTGCTGCACGTCTGACTGAAAACAATTAAGGCTATTTTGTTGTCTTAACAATATTATTTCCAACCTGCCACCATTCAAAATACATCCCTCAAGAGTGAATTGAATGACTTATTCATGACTAAATGGCAATTTCACTGAGGATACAGCACATCATTACTTCAGTGTAATCACTGGAGCTCCCTTTGCCAGGGCACAAACAATCCCATTCCACAAACTGAAAGCAAGAACCAGAACTTCACCCTCCAGTTCAGCAATTAAGTAGTGCTCAAGATTTAAGTGATCAACTAAGTCTCCCTCTCAAGTTATTTAGTAAATAAGGCATAATGATAGTTTATTTATGATATTTATTTCTTTCAACTTCTATCAAGAAAAAAAGGACAGTCATTTATATTTCAAGAAACAGAGCCTTATAGTAGAGCAGAACAAACCACAGAGATATTCTTTCCTTTAGTTAAGGAAAGTTACTTGCCTCGAAAAGAACTTGAAGTTTCCAATTACTGTGACTGCTGAGAACAAGACAGCTGAAGGACTCCAACTTTTTGATTTTCATGAAATATAGATGACCTGCAGGCTAGCTTGAAAGGGTCATCCTATTGCCTGTTCTGCATTTTAATTTTGACCCATGTCTAGCTCATTTACCAGAACAGTTATGCTTATGAACAACAAAAGTTCAATTAAAAATTCCCCTCTTTGGATAATCAAAAGTCTTCACTCACAATAAAAAAAAAGCTCTCACCCATTCTTGATTATATTAAAAGACAGTCCTTCTTTATTGTACTGTAGTTTACAATACAAATAGTTTCTTCTTACATAAAGAGGCTTTAAATTCAGAGTTGAGATGTCGTTAGTGTATTTCAAGTTAAGCAGAGTGAACAGTGAAATCCTACCTTGCATCTGGGGAGATGTTCACTAAAGGTTTAAAAGTCTCTTGTAAATAAAGCTCTGTGGTTAGAAAATTAATAGACTGTTACCACTTCACACAAAAACATCAGCTCTTTTATGAAAGCATTTCATGAATTCATTCATACAAAATTAAGTGGCAGACAGCAATTTACAGTTAGTTATTCTACCATTTATGCACAGTGCTCTATATTGACATTAAAAAGACATCAAATTTAAAAGCAGGACTAAGCTTGATACCAGCAGAGGTCACTGCAATTACAACAAATAATCCTTTACTCGTTCTTTGAGTGTCTGCTGCACACAGATACCTCCATGTATCATTCCATGGATTACACACTGCTTTTTACATGGAGCTGCCTCCCTGCATTCAGCACCTCTGCTCACACCCAGGATGTTGCATTAATTTCTGGCTGAATGGTGCAGCTCACTTGGGCACAGGTCTGTTCATTCCCACTCCACTTATGCCTCACTCCACTCACTTTTTCCTTTCTTAAAGAGCCATGAACAAGGGGCAAAGTATTACACAGCCCAGATGACCAGTCCATAGCTATTTCAGACAGAAAAATAAGGAATAGGAGCAAAAGAGAAGCTTTTACTATTTCTGCTTTCATTAAAAAATATGTGGAGAGAAGTCTATGATGATTCAAAATCCACTATACTGAAAAACATCAGAATCTAGTAAATTATCAACCAAGTAGTAAATATTCTTACCCCTCCAGGTTTCTATCTTGTGCTCCTCCAATTCATAAATCTGAACCTATAATGAGCAAATGGAATTTCAACTTGAAGCAATTTAATTTTAAATCCATCATTAACACTGTAAACATCTGAATAACTTTATTTCATTGTTGAAAATCTAACAGAGTAAGAATAGTCCAACACAACATTTCTTGTAACAAGGAGAAAGGGTGCAATCCTGCCCCTAATGCAGAGTACAATCCTGTATTTATCATTTCAGGGGACAGGAAAGCCTTTTACTGGCCTAGGTTTGCAGTCCAGGTCTTTCCTGGACTCAAAGGCATTACCTCAGAAATTTGTATTACCTTCAAACAACAATCCAGGGTAAACCCTTGGGTGACTCCTCACACACCCACACCAGTAAAAAGCCTACCCTGATCACCTGACTTCTCAATGCTAACAGAATAAAGTTACCTGATCACTAAAAATCAAGAGACTTCTTTAGGGAGAAACTACCTGGATGTTCCTCATCACTCAGTTGTGGATATTATCTAGCACGTGAGTGGCAATGTGCTTCATACTCTATGTCCTGATGCTATCAGAAAGAATGACTAAAATACTTTAAGAATGGTATTTTCTTCATAATTTCACCTATTAAAACTAGAGCGTTCCCTGATAGAACATTCATTTATTTATTTTTCTTACAGAAGACTGCCTCAGTCTCTTAAGTCTGATACTGTCCCTCCTCAGCTATTCCTCCTTATTGCTGCCAGTTTAAGCAGAACCTATGAAAAGGACCTTAGACAATGTAAATAAGTGGGAACTCATTAGGTAAAGTCTCATGGAAAAATCAGTAACATTGATGTTAGGGGTCACTACAAAACAGAAGTTACCAGTGTGCAAGCACTTTTCATTTGTTTCTCCCCCATTCCTTGTCAATCCCCAGGGAGAAAAAAGGAAAGAAAAAATGAAGAAAGGACAGTGCATCACACTATCAGCATCTGATGAGAATTTCACTATAAATTTTAAAAAGTAACATGAGCTTTGAGAAGGCAAATATATCAGATGTCTGCCCCATCCAACTGTTCTTGATTTTTTTAGCTAGTAAAACATAGTACATATGTTTTAATTGGTAGAGGGGGAATTGTGATTTGACAGGAACAAGAAAGGGATGTAAATGTTTGAATGAACATGCAAGCTAGAGAATTTAATCAACTGACTGCCAATGGGAATTTCAAATTACAGTTAATTGAAGTCAACAGATCTCCAACTGATTGTGCAATTCAGCCATGTAACTAAAATATTTGCATATATTTAACTAGTTTGACTTGTTAATTCTATGCCATCACTCCAAGAACAGTAATTTTTTACAGCATTCAAGCCTCTGTAAGTTACCATCCAAAGACTTAAATAATAATGACAATCATTATAAACCTTTCAGTATGGTATTTCAGTCTCTGTACTGTATGACAAATTATCAAATTATAGCTTAACATCATACTTACCATTGGAGACTTATAGTATCTATGCAGTATGTTAATGAAATCTGTAATTGTTAACATGCCTGTAACAAGTGATACATAAAAAAATAAACAGGTCTGTAGATATATACTTAACATATAGAACTTTCAGCTATTTTCTCAATTCATGTTCACAATATATAATATGATAAATGTTAAATCCATGTAAAATACTACTGGTATTGGACTATTTAACAGTAGGATTTCAAAACCATGTCTATTCACTTTCACATTAACACAGTGCTTCAGAATAAAAACACATCTGAAGTAATATTCAATATTATAACCCATGTGCTTCTCCTCACTTTCAATCTGACTCAAATAACCCCTTGAATTCAGACCACATCCACCCCCAAAAATATGAGAAGAAAAGAGGGGGTTTAGAACATCTGTCAAGATTGGAGAACTATTTCTTGCCTTTCGTTTTCTTTTTGAATAAGATCCATTCTCATTATGTGCTTGCCAAGTCAGGCAGACTCCTAGTCTCAAATGAAAGAACAGTATAATACATTTTTCTTGACTATTACTTTTTACAGACTTTCATTCAGTCATTTCCATGGTAATCCTCAATGTTTTTATAGAAATGTGACTTTTCAAAAGAAGAAAATAGCACATCCATTGTGTATATATATATACATATATATTTTAAGCACCAACACCAAGCTATGTAATATAATATTGATGATTAGTTTAGTTACCTGAAAATATTAATCTTTTTTGAGCTTTCAAGTTCTAGATTTGAGAAGATGCAATTGTTCCACTGTTTACTACTCTTACATCTAAACTGAAGAAACTAAGAAATGGGGAAGGGAAAAATTAATCTGGAGGTCAACTTTAAATCAGTAGAGCTTAGTTACAGACAGAACATGAAATGAAATCAAATCAAATGAAAATAAAAAACACAGCACTCATACGGTGTATTGCAAGACTGCTCCTCCCCTATTGGATTTTAAGTATTTTAACAAATGCTTTATTAAGTAACTACTACTCATTTCCAGGAATCCTCAGCGTTCCTGGTCACAAGAAATACATACAATTCTATTTTTCACTGCCACTGTGACCCCATTTTCTAACTGCAAGCGATAACTAGTTTTGGAAGATCATTGTTGTGGTAATTAAAGACATGATTTTTAAAAAAGCACTACATAGAGCTAATGTTTTTCACCCAACATGGGACATATCTCTGTAGCTTCAGTTCTGGTTTTTGAGATCCTCACTGCACCTTATTGAGAACAGGCAGAGCAAGCTCCTACTGCACTTATATTAGGATACTGGAGTATTAAATTATTCTCTTTATAATTCCTGCTTTCAAATTTTCCTTTCTGTGACCATTGCCTTTATTTTTAAATACACACTGAAGTGCAAATATTTGAGACCGAATTTCAGAAGGTTGGGACCTAAAAGAAGCATGATGATTCTCAAGACACCGCGACACTGTGAAAGCTGGCACCATTTCACTCCTCACAAGGAGGGAAAATAAACTCTCTTTGCCATTGTTTCTCTAGGATGTTCCATGATGGCCAGGCTCAGACCAACTTCTGAAACAATAAAGCCCCTTGGAAATTCAAGCAATCCTGAAAAATGTCAGTACTACTTACCTACAAAACTCTGTTTTTTACTCTCCCACAGTGGAGCTGCTCTCACACCATTTGCCACCAAGGCAAAAAAGGCTTTCTTTACCTGAAAAAAAAAAATTCAAATTTTTGCCTTGATTTAGCATATCAGATACCAACAGAAGAGTTTCTCCTTTCACCAGGAAAAAAACCCAAAAGCAATATAAACAGGTAACTGGCATTCAGAATAGAAACCATAATGAACTGAAACAGCAGCGGCTCCATGCCCCCCACAGCTTTTAGACATCTGATTTATATAAATTTAAAAAAATAAAAAGTTTGATTATTCTAAATATGACTGAAAGTTAAAAAATTACTTATCCTGTTTTGCTGCTAAAGAAATCAACTAAGTACTTCAACTTTTTAATGAATTAATCCTCCCCAGAATCAGAGGTTACAAGGTCATGGTGTCATTCTGAAAAGAAAGACTTCCCTGTGAACTCTGGTTCTCTGAAAATGAAAATGCACTCAGGCACTGGTGCACCTCAAAACCCTGATCTGGTGATGTGCTGGAGCATGACATCCTTCCTGTCCTGCTCACATCCCTAAACAGTCTTCCCATGGAAAACACAATACAGAAGTGATGGCTCTTTCCCAGGTCTTGACCTGGGCAAGTCACAACCCAACTTTATTTCTGTACCCATGAAATTTGTCCTTGGTCCAAATAACACAGAATTGCAATTGCTTAATGACTGCAATCTGAACAAATCATGATTTCACACCAGTATCTTAAAGGCCTACTTTAAATTATGTGCCAAGGGGATCTTCTCCACAGTAGATTAATAGGAAGAAAAGGGCTTCACAGACAATGGAATCAACATCCACTAAAGTAGTGGCAAAGAAAAATGTAGGCAGTGATCTGTATTTCTTGTACATCTACACAGCCTGTCTGCTTCCTCCCTGACCATGAGAAGCAAATCCACCCTCCAAACATCAGCAGATGGCAAAGAGAGCAAAGCTGCCTCCTGACTTCAGGGATCCCACATCACCCATGAACAGGAATAACCATCAGCCATCATCCCTTAACTGCACTGAAACTGAAGAAGCCACATGGGGAAAAACAACAACAAAACCCCAGGGCCACAAGAAAGACTAAATACACAGGATTTATCTAGAAAATGGTTAAACAGAAAGGTGCCAGAAGTATTTAGCCACCCTGCTGACACAAGGAGGAGTCAGCCTAAACAAACATTACCAAATCCACCACAGGAGCATCCTAACTCATGAGGAAGACTGAAACCACAAAGAAACTCTCCAGGCAAGATACATGAATTTTCCCACATAACAGTATCACACTCTGAGTTAAGGCAGCAAAAGCAGGGAGCTATCTGGGGAGCAGATACGAGACAGATGTGAGTTCACACAGACCAACTCCAGCTTGGGGCAAAATAAATTCTAACCATTCTTCATCAAAAAAAGGGGAAAGGGCACTCACACTGCCCGAAACCCCAAGCCTTCAGCTTTGGTATCCTTCCCCAACAAGAGCCATCACACAGGGTCACAGGCACTGTCAGCTCATGTCCCCAGTGTTTCACAAGAGAAAGATGTTCAAGGCTGGATCAGAGCAAGAAGGGAACTGCCAATCTATTGAGGCCAGGGGGAAATAGCTTTCTCCCAGATAGCAATCATGCAACACAACTCCTCCAGCAAGTTTACAGACCCTGTAATTGATAACCTGGAAAAGAAGCATGCCTGTGGCAGAAAACATGTGGAAAGCCAACTACAGCACTTCAGGCAGTCTCCAAATTCCTGCTACTACTTCTTTCCCAGACACAGCAGCAGCAAAGAACACCAGCTAGCACCATGCTCAGATGGGGGAGACAGCAAGGCTGAGGTATTATTTTAGATTCAGAAAAGACACTTCAAGAGAGAGACGTCCAAAGATACACCACTCAAGATGCTGAGTTTGTAGACAATCCAGAAGAAAAAGAAAGGATTCTTCAAAGGATAAGCTCTTGCCCTGATCCTGTTTGATTTACTTGCAAGTTATTTGCCTCCAAGAATCACAAGAATCTTCAGTTAGGTGCCATCTTGTCTAGCTTTAAAAGGCATTTTGGAAAATCTGAGGGCTGCTGAACAGATACAGCTACTGAGACAGTTCAGAATGAAATCCTTCATAAAAGACAAAGATTTTAGCTTAAGCACTAGGATATTAAACACTTGATGTAATTAATCACCAAAATTTAGTAAAGAAAAACTCATCCCCCTGGGCTGTACTCCTAGACCACAGCTCAATTGACATTGCTATTGTTGCCTTCAGTTGTATTGCAGAAAGTGTTTTACATTACTTTTAAATAAAGTAATAACGCCATCAGTTCTTAATGTTAATACTTGTCTCTTATTTGAGTAAGGTAATTACAAAGCAAAAACACATCTTAATTCTTATTTGCTAAAACTGCTTGCTAGTGCAAACATATACTCATCCACTCACACTTCCCTGCAGTTTCTGTGGTTGACCAATTTCAGTTGCCCCAAGTACTGCTTGGGGGCCAGCCAAAGCACAGGGGTGTGGACCTGGGCTTCTGTCCAGCACTTTTAGATGTTTCAGTGATCTTCATGCAGAAAATACCCACAAGGACCTTGCTTTCTGATGATATATAGTTAGTAGCCTTTGAAGATCTCCACCATGTCCCATCTTTGGACCTCCAACAGCGTTCTTAGTTCTCAACCCCACAGTGTTGGACTGGCCTGACCTTCACAAACCCATTGTTCAGCAGCCAGAGCCCACAGACTGTTGTTGTTACAAACACTCTTTAAACAAAGCACTTTTGTTCTTATTAACCATGTCCTAACACACACAATGAACCACTAAAAATGGGATTTATCTGCCCAAATTTAGAGGTTGTTCTGACATTTACCCTGACCCTGCATATTCACCCTGACTTCACAGTCAGCTGGGGCACAACTCCCCAGCCTTTCACAGGGATTAAGCTGTATCCCACAAATGCCATCTCCCCCCTCACTAAGATGTCTAGATATTTACATTTAGGAGAGCAATCCTACTTTGTGTGACTATTTTCTCCAAGATTCTACCCTTTAAGTACAAGAGTCACATTTCAGCAAAAGAACACAGCAATTAAATCCTAGATATATCATAGATCACTTCAACAATAGCTGCTATTCCACTACACTGAGCACAACAGGAACAAGCTTTTCTTAGTACAGGAACTCATTACACTGTGAATATGCTGAATAGAAGAACAGACTAATTTAGGTTAGACACAACCTCTGGAGGTCACTGTTTCTGCACACCATTCGAACATTGCAAGTCTGAAGGAGGACAAAGCCTCTTCCAATACAACAGTCATTACCAAGAAAGCAAGAGACCCAGACATAAAAGTCCTGTTTTTCAGGTAGAGTATTTGGAAAACCTCATCCCTTACGGTTAGTGAGCTCCTAAAATAGCAGGATTGCTGGGCAGTGAACCAGAACAGCAGTAGAAGATTTCACCAGACTGCAGAATAAGTTTTTCCTCACTGCTGGGAAAACACTGAAAGGGACACTCCTTCTTACAAGATACCAGGGATTTTACAAGCCCTTGCAGAAATGCTCTCTCCAGTAAACATCTGTGAATGAGGGAACCACCTGAAAGGAAAACTGAGGATGAGCTAATTTCCAAAAATTCAGTGTGTGTACAACACACACGTGTTTGTTTTACCTAACACTGGGTTATGAAAACTGTAACTATGTCCATAAGTAACCAGTGGTTTCAGACTTGTCTTCCAGGACTGTCCCATAAGGCAAGGAGGGCTTGCTGTTGAAATAACTGGCTCCATTTGCCTTGCAAAAAGATTCCTAGCCTTGACAAATTGTTGTAAGAAAAGAGCTGTCACAGTACCTGGTGCTAAAGGGTCAGAGCTGAGCAGAGAATCCTACTGAGCTGAAAACAACTCAGCACCACTGCCTCGTGACAAAATTCACTGAAAAGGCTCAAAGGTGGCAGAAGTAAGAAACAAAGCTATAGAACACCTTCAAATATGCCAGTACCAAGCAAGATGATGATGCAAATCATTGTCCAGGTGCATGGAGAGTGTTCAAAGACCTGCCAGAACTTCTGTGGTGTGTGTGGCTGCCATCAAAAGGCAGGATGATAAATGTGTACCTCTATTTCACTGGATAAGCCAGCATCAGCCACTTGCCTGGAAAGCCCCTAAGGTAACCCGAGGAAACGTTTATTTTATCAGATCAGAATAGAAAGGAAGAAACTCCTTCTTACAGTCTTTGGTACAGAGCTCCCATAAAACCAGTATCAGGCACAGCTGGTCCCTGGCATTTTTATAATTTCTGATTCCTGATGGATGGATGCTGTAAAGCAATCTAGAACATTCATCATCATTTTCACTGAGTAAATTGACAAATTCCCAGCTTATTTTTACTCCCAACTATTTTTAAGGAGTACAAAACTACAGAGGACAAATATCTCCAAAAAATACACATGTGAACCACAGTATCAAATCCAAATCTTTCAGGCAATCCCTGAGAAACAACCACCCTTCCTAGCATAACAAAGTTTGACATGTCATTGAAGGGAATTTACAAGAGGAAGGCATCCAGTCTTAGCAGACTCGGTAAGAATAGCTGAAGAACTAAAGGAGAAGCTTGGATTTCTACACCAATACATTCACATAAGTACCAAACACCAAGGCATGGAGGGGCTTCTCAGTGTCTTCCCTTGCAAAGGGGGAAAAGTTTTATATTTTCAAAAGAAAACAGTGTTATCTCTATGTTCACAACATGAGCAAATGTCACTCCAGACACACACTTTGTTCTCACCGTTAAGAGCATGAAGGTGGAAGAAAAGGTTACTCTGAGAATTCCTTCTCAAGAGGCCAAACACTCTCAATTTCAGTAGTTCTTACCAAGCAGGAAGACACAAAGCAGTACAACTGGTCTTTGTTTTAACAGGAAAATCATCAGGACTCTGCTGTAACCTTTATACAGCATAAAACCTGGGCAACCCACACTTCACTCCCTTGGTTCAAGTGTGTTTATGAGCCAAGACTCCTGAATGAGGCAACAGTTTCTAGCCCAATATAAACAGGACTGTGTTTAAGTAGCATGGCAAGTTCTCTGGCTGCCCAAATCAAGTCTCCAAGAGGAAAAAGCAAAAACTACTGCAGGTAAAGCTGATGGTCTTGCTCCCTAAGAGGGGTGTGTAACAGATCTCCCCTGCTATTCTCTCACATCACCAGGATTTTGGGCAGTGCTTCCTCTGTGTTAAGACTGCCACCTGAACAAAGCCCATGAAAAATTATTTGGGAACATATTATAAAAATATTACTAAGTTGAAAATACAACTTTGCCACAGAGCTCTTTGGACAGCCCTCCTCTTCCTTGCTGTTGGCATCACCTTCAAAGACTTTTTCCGATGAGCTAAGTTGGAATACTCATCCCCTGATCCCATAATTACCATCCTGATAATACAAAAGCAGTACAAGTTAAATACTCTTCAAGTCCATCGTGCACTTTCATTTTGAAGCAATTCACATTGGGAAGCATATTTAACTTGCAATTCCTTTTTATTTTTTCCTTCAAATAAAGTTGTGATATCCAATCCAGGCACCTTTTTTAAGTTACAGAGAACTACAGTCCTGTAAAGGAGCTATTTTGAAAAATTAAAAATCTCTCTTTTGGTGCATTTATATAATTCAGTGTTTTTACAAACTGATTTGTCTGGGGAGATTAAATCAGTATGAAGAACACAACACACCATCTCAGCATTATGACTGCTCCATTCAAATTCATTTTCCAATTATTTTCTTCTTTAGTCTATGAATTCGTTAGAAGCATTTCCTCCTCAAAGGACTATGCTCTTAAACAAAGAGACTATTTAAGGACAATAAAGATTTTTGCCTAGAGTGAGGGACAAGCATGTCTTGGACCATATCAAGTGGAATTTCTTCCTTTACCTTACCAAGTAGATTGGAGAAACATTGGACAAACCTGTTATTAACTGGGCAGCTGCATTTGCTTCAACATCTGAAAAACCCCCAACCAATAAACATTCACAATCAGGTGCTCTAGCTCAGGTTGAATTTTGGAAAGCTTGTATGAAACCAGATTAAACTTCATTTATTTTTGCAGGGGATGGAAAGGGAACACTCCTGGGTAGGTCATGCACCTCAGAAATTCCTTCACAGATTAAGATCTTATCCAAAAAGTGGTGATGGGGCAGAGAAGGCAAGAAGAATGAGACATAACTTTCACTCAGCCAAGCACAAACACCTTACCTACACCCTGTGTATACATTTCTGTTTAAGTGGCACCTATCATTCCTCCAAGATCCACAAAGGACCACTTCCTATTGATTTTGAGAGCTGCAGGAATTAAACTCCTATGCTTGTATACAAGCAACAGGAGAAGCTTTGAAAAAACACAACAGTCTCCCATATTATGCTACTGATGCCAGCCTGATCCCAGTGAAGGAAGCTTTTATGTGGCTGCTCAACTGCCTCAGCCCACATGCTGGTTAGAAACTAAATTAGATGATTCTCTTACAGTTCTGTGGGCAGGGTAAGCAAGGAGGGGTATTCACACTCCTCAGAAATGCAGACAGCAGCAGCTTCATCAGGGAGAAACCTCAAAGCCAGCTAAGGAACAGAGAGTCAATCCTTTTGTAAAGCTGTGTGACAGCAGACCCAGAGTCTGCTGTGTGGTTCTGGGAGCAAACCATTCTGGAGCATTATTCCTGATTTATCTCATTACCGTGGAGAGAGGCAACACCCTAGTCAAGAATGATCTGGAGAGAATCAGAATAATAAATCCATTTACTGAATAGAGTCAGCACAAGGAAGAGAAATATAAATCCTCTTCAATTCTTCTAATGTTGAATCCATTGCATGCTCTGCAGAAATTGCAAGGTATATTTACTGCCAGCTTGTCAAATCACTAAAGAAGTTTCCAGAACATTGTTTAAAATATTTTTTTAATTATGTGGTAGAAAAATCAGTTGAGCTCTTACTAGAGCGACAGGTTCTGACAAAAGCCTACATTGGTGGTAACAACATCTGGTCCATTAACAACTTGGGTAATTTCATTAAACAGACAGGTTAAATAATTTAACCGAGTCACGCGAAGATTTCTTCAGCATACAGAAGGAAATAAAAGGAAAGAGTCTTTAGGATTCTGAAAGCTTATTCTGATGACTGTTTCCACATAAACATGATTTTTATTAGTTCATGAAGAAGTGCTTGACAAATGCTTTAAAAACAGTTTCAAGGTCATGGTGAGCAAAAGCTACATATGTTTTATTATTAAAACCCAAATTTACTTGTAACAGGTAAGAATAAAATTTAGTCAAAGATCAGATAGCTTTTGACCCAAAGAGAGCTTATGCAAACTCTGCAAGGCACAGCCACTACATTTGCTAACAGATCATTCTTGGGACTGCAGATTGCTGCTTGATACAAAGCAGGGAAGTCCCCACCTAATACTCACCACCTACACTCCTCTTCAAGGGTTAATTGCCCTGTGCTAGAAAACAAGCTAATCCTTCTCATCTTTGTGTAGTCTGGGCAAAGCCACAACAAATTAATACATTTCTTTCAAGGTCAGACAAAAATCTGGCCTTAAGAAAGCTTTTGGAGTTAAGCTTCAGAGATTGCTGTAAGCTAGGTAAGAGGCATTTCCTTAAAAAATGCTAATACAGTTCAGAATGGCGTGGGGGGGGGAATGCATTGGCCTCTCAAAAAAAACAGATGCATACAGCAACAAGGAAAAATTGAAATCACATTAGATGATGTTAGACAAAGTAACGTGGCAGACAGAATGTGAACAAAGTGTCGTATTTCATTCATGTTTGAATTTAATACAGGAATTGTTTTGTTTTCCATCAAAGGAAAAGATCAGATTGCTGTGTCACTGTATGTACCTGATACAGGTTAAAACCAACAAAAAGAAAGGAAAGGCAGACCTGGGTGTCCCCTCATTCCCCCAGATCATCTGCACACCAAATGCCTGAACACTTGTACAGTGCTGTGCTGAAGACAAGCTGGTGACCATTAAATCTGCATTCAGCTCAGTGATTTCCTGAAGTCTATCATAAAGACGATCCAGAACCATTTATTTTTAACATGATTAGAATGAAGAACATTAAGTTAATGCTTAGAGCAGTCCTTCAAGGGACAACCTCCCTAACCCCTCCTAGGGGCTGTGAAAGGTTTATTGTTCTGTTTACATCTCAGGAGATGTGTAAAAGATGAGAAAGCCACTGTGAGCTGTACACTGTTGCAACTTGCCCAATTTCCCCATCATCCACAAAGTCAAATTTCCAGACTTCACAGGAAAGCTCATAACATCTAATTGTCTCCTGACTCCCTTCCTGGTCAGATCAGACTTTATGAAGTTTCTTTAATGTGTGCCAAGAAAAGACAGTATCTTCTCTGGGAAAAGCCAAAGGCAGCAGCTTGTCACAAACAAGGAGCACTCGTGGGTCACAGGCAGGGGAAAGCCACAGCCACGAAGTTCAATATGATTCTATAAATATTTATGAGGAGCAAATAAGTATTAATAAACTGAAAAGGTGAAAGAACAGTCCACTGTCAGTCTAAATCAAGAAAACTGTGCCAGCAAGCACTTTCCCAGGCAACATCTGACACTTGCAGGATTCAGCATGGGACAGGCAGCACTCCAGGCAGGCAGAGCAGAGGCAGATCCTGTTTTGGGAAGCTCTAAGTGAAACCTCACTGAGGCAAACTGAGCTGTGCTAGCTGCCTTCAGGCAGGTGAGCAGAGCAGGGCTCAGCACAGTGCATTTATTTAGTGTGGATGCTGGGTGCCAAGGGGCACACTGTCCTGCTGAAGCACAGTCCTGCACCACACGAGCTGATGCCCAGCAGAGGTGCAAGAGTCACAGCACAGCTGTGACAGCCACAGGCCGGTGACAGAGAGAACACAGCACAGGTGTGCTCTGGACACTCCAGCACAGAGTCTGTGCCAGCACTGGGAGCTGCCTCATGCTGGAATCAAGCTCCCCATGCCTTCTGACTGAAGAGAGTCTCAGCCCTTTCCTGCTCTTTATTAGCTGCAATTTCTGCTGTTCAAAGCCTTCCTTCTATTTCCAGTGTAAGGGCACCTCACCATCCCCTCTCTTAGAGCTAAAACAAGATTCCTTTTGAAACTTCATATTAATTCCCTCACAGACACTGAGACTAAACATTTACTTTGATGAATCAGTGTTGCTTCAGTGGTACAACTGGTGCCACGATATAGAAGGGCAACATCTCCAATTTTCCCACAACTAAAAACAGGTTTAGAATACTTTCCAAAGTATCTCATGAATAATCTTCCAGGGTAGGAATGTGATGTGTGCTCTGATGGCTGACCAGCAGAGGGAGACGGGATACTGCTGCCAAACAAAAATCCAAAATCCAGAATCTTTCAAAGGATGTCATGAGAACACAACCCAGCTCCATTTTTTCTTCTTCCTTCACTGATGATTACTAATTTATATTAAGGGAGGCAAGAAGTAAGCTCCTAAATTGTGTGTTTTAGCTCTAATATTATTAAAAACCTGAATTCAAATCACTGGAGAACTTTTTCAAGGCACCAGGTCTTTTTTTTTTGGTGGGTGTTTTCTGTTTGTTTTTATATTAGGTGACACACTGATGTGGGTAGGAATGAAACAGACCCAGGATAGACAAATATCCATTTGAGAGGATTCATGGACACTGAATGTTTCAGAGCTGTATTTTCAAAGTACAAACTGATACAAAGTCCTAAGGTACTGGACAATAAGTAATTTCTACATTAAAAATTAAAATGCAAGGAACAGTTAAGAAGTTTTATTTGACCACCCTTATTCAGTTAATTCTCCATCATGCACTTATTCTGATATTTTAGACACATGAAAAAAGCTTTTCTCTCTTTATATTCCATACATGTTTGTGCATCAGCCACACTAGTCAAACTGAATGACCATAATGTGTTTTGAAGACACTGATAGTGGCACATTAACACGGGGTGCCAGGTAAAGAACTAAATGGAAATACTGAACAGAAATATTTAAAAGATCTCCAAATAGTGTAGGTCTGGTAAGTATTCATATCTACCTTTTTAGTGGTTTCTTAAATAGTTTTACAAAACCTGCTAAGTTGGAAGATAGTGCCCAGGCTGGAAGAAGACTCCTGCTTTACAGAATTATGAGTTCAGAAATTAAAAGTAATGCAAATGGATTCAATGTAATAATGCAAAGTCAAAAAAATGTAGTTTAGAGAGGGGAAAAAAAAAAGGTCCTCACCAGCCATACAAACTCAAGATCTGGTCCATACTTATTGTACACTAGAGTCTGAATGAGCAACTCCAGACTTCCCTTCTAGCACCACTGCTTTCAAATACCTGGAGAAGCAGACTATGACTCCATGATCACAGACCAAGGCATTCCTTGCTCTCCTCTAGCTGCAATCCATGACAATCATTAGGGATGCTAAATAAGACAGGGATTTTGGTGAAGTGCTGGTGGAAGTTTTGCCATCACCATTAAGTTACCTGTTCTCCTTTATGGTGAAAACTCACAAAGCTCACTCACTCACACTGTTTCCCCAGGTGCTACCTCACACGGGTTCACCACCTGGAGAGGAAACTCTCACTTCTTGACATTAATAGCACTTTCCCAACATAGCTACAGCAATGAAAGCTGGTATCTGGCATGATGTCATTCATCAAGATCTCAGGAGACTCCAAAAGGAATCAGTGGCCTGCCCCAATGGCCTCAAGATTAGCTGGTAAATGGAATAAAGAACAATTATCTCTCCAATTGCAACAGTGACCAGGCACAAGCCTTTGAGCCAGGTGAGCACTGGCAATGCAGGTTGTGGGTCATGCCCACTGCAGATACCAACTCCCAGCACATCATCTCAAAGTGTGAGGAAGAAACACCTTCTGGAATGAAAAGGAGGCCAACAGTCTTTGAGAAGAGCAGAAAGAGTGACAGTGAACCCCATCATTCTAAATCTGATTTTTCAGGTCAAAGAGGTATGAATTTTTTACTCAAGAGCTGACAGTCATCCTTCTCTTTCAGGTAGAAGAAAGGAAACATTGCAGAACTTTGCCCCTTCTAAGATAGTGAAAAAGTCAATGTAGATTTTTCACCTTTCAGATCAGAGCACTCAAAGCAGCACTATATACAATTATCTGACACACAAGATGGTTCTGTGAATGTTTTGGGACTGAGTATCTGTTACATGGCTGCCTCTAACTGTGGAAAGCTGAGGTCTGAGTTGTACATTCCAGACCAAAATTACGAAATGGGTTTAGTTAAGTCAGAATTGGAGCATCTTTACAAGGAAAAACACACTGAAACAGCAAAAACCAAAGCAAGCAAAAAAATACCAATTGCAAAATCCAGGAAACAAAGAAAGCCACAGCTTTCTACCACACTGCAGAACAGATTAGTCTGTTTCTATAGCAGGCAGCTAATGCCTTCTTTTGGCAAATAAACTCTTCAGACAGAGCCAAGAGTCTAGCAGATGATTTACTGATTAAATTCAAAATGAGAAGCTGAAAACAAAAATTTTCTGGAGAATGTAATAATTTGCATAATTAAGCCATCCATTTGAGTCCTAAACTGTCTTATCAGTGTAGCAGGAACAGGCTCATAGCACCTGGGTACTCTTTAGCTGCTGCACAAGGATCTTACCCCAAGTGTCTTTATGTAGATTCAGGTAGCCATGAAGAAGCCAATACAAATTTGGGCTCATCTGAAATTTTTATTTTAAGATAGAGATTTCAATTGCAAACCAAACTACATCCCCTCTTTCTGTTCTGCTAGGATGTCTTCCCCCACTCCTCCTCTAAAACATGCAAGACACAGTTGAAACAATATAGTTTTGTACAGTCAAAGCACAGCACGATGGCAGTACTTCTCTTCAAGAGATCAAATTTCATTTAACACTCAGGAAACAGTCATTAAAAAAAAGAACTGCAAGCAAAGGCAGACTGAAAGGAGAATACTCACTTGTAGCGTAGTGTCGAAAACAACAAGCTTAGAGCTTGTTGGAACAATGTCATAACACTTGTGTGACCTCATGAATCGCACATAAATGTCACTTTCCGATTCTTCAAGTGCTGCAAGTAAAAACATTACGTTGTTTTATTTAAGCAACCTTAAAACCTTAAAAAAAACCTTAAAAAAAGAGTAGTAAAAAAACATGCCAAATCAACTGAACACCACTGCAGATGGACAACCCTAAAGCAAAACTCAAATTCACACTTCCAGATCTGGATAGACAGTCACAGGTTTGCACTTTACATTTCAGACTCATCTTTCCTTTCAGATTAAATATAACAAAGACAAAATGCATTGTTCCTCTTTGATGAGAAAGGACATCCATGCTGAAGAGTTACATTCTTAAAAAAATCTATTTTTTTCCCCTAACAGCAACCTACTGGAATATATATACAGAGGAAGACAGTTTGAAACTTAAGTAGTGTCAGGCTTCACTAACTCAAGCTCCTTAAATTAGTATTTCTTGAATCTTTACCTGTTTCACTTTTCACGTAGTAATTTTCTATTTTCTAACAAGGAAACAGGGAAGTTCCATAATCAGCTCCATTCTCTTCAGGCTAAACAGAGCATCACAACTCCAACACTTTGTTTATAAAACCAGCATCCACATGGCTGGAATGGTTTTAGTGTTGCACATCTGTAGCAAGGACATGCAATCCCATCCATATTACCTTAAACTTCCTTTGCATTTTTTCAGATGCATGTGCACACAACCCCCAGATCTGCTCAGGTACATTAACTTTTTTCTTTTTTAAGCAGTTTGGCTCTCCATTCTTTCCAGCAGAACTTGGCCAAGGATAATCCCCCCATCAGAGATGTACCCTTTAGACCCTGTAATAATTCCACAGAAACTTGGACATATATTAACACTTTTGAAGAGCAAAATAAAAAAGACAACAAATAAAAAAAAGCCTTGAAATACCTACTGACCATTAAAGAACTTTACAGTAGGGAGTTAAAAACTCAAAATCCTCATTTCCTAGATTTGCTCAAAATCAGTTATCTTGCTCTGCATAAATTGTTTGTCATTTCCACCAAATGGCTCAGCACAACCTTTTTAGTCCAAATTTACAGAATAGCTGGATGTCTCCTACAAGTGGCTGCTCTGAGATCCAGCATCGTCTACACACTGAGCAAGTCCTTCATTTCCTACTCCTGTTACTCTTTAAATAAATAAATAAATAATCACTAAGTCTGGTCTTTGGAAAGTTATGGTTGCTTCTGCCATCCTAAGTGCAGTCCCAAGAGTCCTTATTTACTTCAATCTGAAGTTTGTAAACAATCAAGATACTATAGGTAGAAACAAGCACAGGAACACTTCAAATTCCACCAGAACAGCAGAATCACTATCACTGGACATGTTTAAAAAATGTGTGGATGTGGCACTTGGGGACATGGGATAGTGAACACAATGTAAACAGTTGGGCTTGATGATCTTAAAGAGGTTTTTCCAACCTAAATGATTCAATGATTCTATAAACCACAAAAGAACCAGCTGAAAAAAAATTAACACTCTCAGGGCACATCATGGCTCCACGGAGTCTTGCCAATTCACTAATAATTTTTAAATGTATCAGGATAAGCACAGTAACTGTAAGCCAGAACAAGTCAATCAGAGGTGGCTGCTCATGGCAGCCACAACCAGGAACTCTTACCAGCACAGTGAAGGTGTGCCCATAAACCCTCCTCTCACTTACCAGACATTCCCACCCTCCAAACACAACTTCAGGTGAATCTCAGCAATCCCCACCCAGATGCAAAGGGATGGCTGAATGTTACCTCACCCTGTGCTGTCTTCCAGTTCAGGGGAGACACCATAAAGTGACTGCTTCCCTTTAATTTTAACTGGAAAGTTACAATTAAAAATATTCAGAAGCATGAGATAGCCATCTGTGAGCACTGTTAACACCCCTGGAAATAGCTAGGAAACTCTAGCAGGATCTGGACAAGGATCAAATTGTCCAGCTGGAACTGGACAACAGAAGATCCTTATGCTATAAATTAGTACAATGCACCACTTTATTAGTTACCAACTAAACATGCAAAACATCAGCAGCACTGATTTAACTCTCATGTCCTACACAACTCCATCAAGTGCCTGTTGGAAAGGATATTTAAGACCTTCTAACACCTTCAGCTACCTAGGAATATTCAACAGCTGCCATAGCCCAATTCTTTGCACAGGTATTATGTATTATGTATTTATTATGTACATACACAGCTGTTCAACAGAGAAAAAGGTCTCCCAAACCTAAGGCTCAGCACATCTCAGGGATGCACTCACACCTATCTTTCCTGAACAGCACAACTACACAGGGATTCTTTAGAGTTTCTCTCTCCTTCCAGAGGACAAACTTCCTGCTTTGGATTGCATCCAACCACCACTGTGCTGCAAATATAAGTGAACAAATAAGAAATCTCCATGAGGATATTTCTACTTTATTGCCTGTTTAGTTTCTTGTTCCACTCTTATTTGTTTTCCCAATAACTGTCCATTCGTTCTGAAGCCTCTGCAGCACCTGCAAAGCAGAACTTCCTTTGGATGGACAAGGACAGATCCCTTCTAGCTTGACTTTAAACCTCCCTTTGTCTCTGCACGTCATCTCTGATCTGCATCCGAGATCATCTGCCCAACATGCAGGAGATAAGAACATAGAACTGCCTCCAGCCAAACCTCAGCTCTCTGCAGCTCATGTTCTGGAAATCAGCCGGCTCACAGAGCAGATTCCCAGCAGGAAGCATCTGAATCTAGAGCAGGATCAGGGAGGAGAAGAATCCACTGATAAATAGTTGAGTGTGTATTTCTTGGGGGGTGGTGCTCACTCATGCAAGCTTATCTCCTGAAGGTTCATCTGGAAGTTATTTTCTAAGTGGACATTGCCCTTGTGCATCTCCTCTCCCCAAGCCATAGGTGAAGGCAAAAATATCCAAATTCCCAGTGCTGTTTTTGGTGATTTTTAATAGAGCAGAAAGAGAAATCACCTGGAAGTTACAAATAAACCCTCTCAGACAGTTTAATACCTGAAGTTGAGCACCTTGTCATACCAGCTTTTACAGAGTAAAATCTCTTTATGGGCATTTTATTTGCTCCTACTGTTAGAGATCCTTTAAAGAGTAAAAGACCTATCTATTTGTATTTCTGCCACTCTGCTCCCCAACTTTATTCACCAAAATGATTTTTACTTTCTTCCTTTCTCCCACTCCTCATTGTAACATGAGACATGCTTTTATTTTCTATTTCAGCCAGTAGAAATTACTTACAGGAGCATGATAGCTCTTTTTTTTTTTTTTTTTTTTTTTTTTTTTTTTTTTTGGACAGATTAATTATTCAGCAATACTGACTCAGAGATTGCAGTGGGACTCATACTAAGCGTAATTGTCTATTCAGAGAGCTCGAAGGTAGAACTACCATCATGAATGACACAGAAACTTCTGCAGCATTGCTGAAGCCATTCCTCAGAGATCTATTGAACAGATGCCTTCAGTGCCACTCATACCTTTGCCACCAAGCATAGGGTGCTTTCCTGCTGTAGCCTTCCCCTCAGAATTTCAAGGCCTTCAAAAGCAGAAAAAAGAAGAGGAAAAAACAACAAAAAAAAGGATGTGCCTGCAGATGGAGAATAGGAATATAATGTCAACACTTATGAAAAAGCTTCCAAATACTGCAATATAAAATCGTGTCGAAAGCTCCTCAGAAGTGTCTATTGCAAGCCACAGGCTGCATTTCTGGGCTCTGTTCTTACTGGGCTGGCTCAACAAGATCCTGGAGCACACATATTCCTGATTTCAACAATACAACATCACTACCTTTCCTATTATATTTTATGGTGCGGCTGTATTATGTCTCTGGTATCCAGTCATATTTAAAGATCAGTCATTGGTATCTGAAAGAAAGACAGAGGTTCTACAGAGGCTGGGTTCTCTCACCTTCTTTAAAGTGTTGATTCTACCACAACCACACCACTGCAGCTCTCCATAGCACCCCAGTCCTCATGGTTGGATTGAGGGCTGGGACGTCTGGCAACTCGCAATCATTTGAAAAACAAACTTATGAACCTAAACCCTCTTATTAACCTAAACAACTGTTAGTATAACTGACTTCTCAAAGTTTCATATGAAATTAATGGCCAAATTTTAAAGGCCCTTTAAAAAATAGGGAAAAAACACCAGAAAGCTGTATGTAAAATATATACTCAGTTGACTGCCTAGCCCTGGTGAACAGCTTGGAGGAAGACAGAAACCACAAATATACACAGTAATTGCACCATTCCCCCTGATTTTTTAATAAGAATCAGTATGAAAACTGTGCAACTTAAAGAGCTTAAGAGTCTTCTTAGAGCAGCATGAGCTGAGCTAAGCACTCCCAGCTCCCAGCACTACCTTTCACCTTGACTACTACTAGTAAAATCATTTCCCCACAGCCAGATCCAATAGATAAAAGGACATGGGGAAGTAGAAATTCAGTTTTGTGATGTTCTCACTCGTACTAAACAACCTAGTTAGGGGAAAGCATATTTTATTTCCTGTTACTGCACACATACATATCTGCACTTCAGAGCACTCTAAGCCATACTTCTATTTTAAAAGTCACATGATATGCCAAATCTCACATTTCAGATGCCAGAGAATGAAAATATTAAAGACCAAAGATTTTTTCATCACAATGTTTACTATGGAACTGATCCAACAGCAGTACATTAAGTCAAATTTATTAGTGTAATTATACTGATAAACATTATTAAAAGGTGTTATGCCAAAGTACTCCTTACTATTCTTATAGGTATATATAAATACATACACATATTTATATATCTCCTGCCCTTTCCTTAGAGAAAGCCACCCAGGACAATGACAGCAACCACAGCAAAGATCAGCTTAGCTATGCCAAATGCTGCCAGAAGACACCAGGGTGAGCAATCACTTCAGTAAGCCAGGACAAGTTACCCTTTCTCCCTCCTGTTACAGATAAGCCTTGGCAGAGAATACAACAGGTAAAAGACATCATTAACCTTGTAAATTGTTGTTCTGACTGTGGTTTTATCTGAAAGCTGTCACAAAAACTGGCTTTAAAGTTTCTGATAACTCCTGGTCTAAATTTACTGAAGGAGTTCCTTAATACCCTCAAAAACCTCCCACACAGCTTTCACAGTACTGCAGATTGTAGGAGTTCTAGTATAAGTCACTAACATAACACAGATCTGGAAAAAATCATCCACAATGGATACAGTTCATCCACTCCAAGAGCAACAGTGACACTACTCAGAAGGAGCCATAAACTATTCCTCACCATCAGGCCCTGGAACACAGCTTTTAAGGGAAATAGAGGCATCTGAATGAAGCAGGGTTTCAAGAATAATATTCTGGTAATCAAATGTCCAGGTAAGATTTTATCAGCGATCCTCAGCAAAGGGACAGACAGGAACAGATTCTGCAGAGGGATCCAGTACTGCTGTGTACAGGATAATGCTGTGATCATGAGCAAGAGCTTCACTTCAGCCTGCTTTCTATGAGACAAACATTGCTCATTTAGCAGATTTTTAGCCAAGTTTGAATGCTCCACAAATTAAAATGTACATGGTATATACTGTGAAAAGCTTGGGAACTGAGAGGCTGGCAGAAAAGTGCAAGAAAATGCAATTTTGTCACAGAATAACACAGTAAGAGGGCATGACAGCTCAGTCTGCTAAAGAGCCAAGAACGCTGGAAACAGTGGACAAGAAACCAGACACCAGAAGCTGAATCAATGTCAGACTTGGTAGGAAGGGAATACTAACATAGTTTAAGAAGGGCAAGCACAGGACAAAAGCAGCAGTGTTGTGCTGTAATCCTTTGAATTCTGTTTATTTATGCGGAAATTTATCTCAGAAGAAGAAAAAACCACCACCAAAATAACCACCCATGTAATCAGCCACAGGGTAAGACTAAGTGGTAAAAAAAGACAGAAAAAGCAGGAAGAGATGGTCAAAGGAATATCTACTCTATGTGGAAGGAGATAAATCACAGAACCAGAGAATATCCTGGGTTGGAAGGGACCCACAAGAATCAGAGTCCAGCTCCTGGCTCTACACAGGACAACCCCAAAAAGTTTTAGAACATGCTTGACAAAACTTTGTTGCAGAGATGGCAGCCAAGACTAGCAATGTACTACTTCCAGTTACACAGGAGAAAAACCAAACAGGTTTACACTTCAATATATAGGAAATAATATGATGAGAGTGATAGAAGTTGATAACTCCATCACAAGCTGAAAGGCTTTTGAATGCAAGAAACAGGAAGGATGTAAAGACAGAAACAAGACTTTATTTTTCTTTCTGAGAACTGCAAAGACCTTCAAAATATCCTGGAAGACCACACATTGAAGCTACACAGTAGTATTATTCATGCAGCCACAGGCTATAGGATATGGATGTTGCAGATTGAACATTTCCCACTCTCATCTAAAGGAATGCATCAGCTGGCAGATAAAGATTACAGCAAATTTACAGATGTAAGAAACTCTGATACAAAGAAGTGATAGGGAATGTATCAAGAGATCAGTATCAGGAGCTTCTTCAGTGTTCCAAGATTAATTCAATTGCATATTACAGCATGGATATATGCTGTCACAGATGAAAAGGACTTTAAAAAGAAGTGTGAGCGCACAGGAACAACAATAAAGCGAGTGAGCTCTCCTTTGCTAACTGCACCTCATCCTGCAAATAAAAAAGGGGTCTAGAGGCACAGAAAATAAGAGAGGAAAACAGGTACATGAACAGATAAACAGTGAATAGAGAAGTAAATGCACTGTCCTGTTGCTCAGGTCTTCAGAAAAAGGTTAATCCTTCTAATAACAGTAATAAGCTAAGGGAAACCAGAACACATCATTAAGAACTATATTCAGAATTGCTTAAGACACTTTCAAACATAACCTCCAGTATTGTGTGCATCTATCTTTTTTTTCCCCCACACACATTTTAGTGTGTTTTCTGAATTCTAGAGTCAGTGCAACTGTTCAGTCATTTTGGATCACCCAGGTAATTGAGATGTTTTCTCCCCTTGTTACAAGGAGTTGTTTCATGCAGAGACAGTAGGTTATTTCATGTGTAAACAGGAGTCACCCTAGCTAAAAGCAACCATTCCTGAACTCTCCAAGTTCATGAAGGAGAAGATATACTACCAGTCTATAGGAAAGACAAACTAATTCCAATCCAGTCAGAATTCTTAGAAGTGTATTGAAGCAAGTTATTAAAACCAGTGTATTTGTAAGCACCTACACAAAGGCAGCTCATCAAAAGCAAAGGAAAAAGTCAACACGGCTATGTCAGGAACAGTTCAGACTAATCAGTTTTTAACCAAAATAAAATGATCAACTGGATGAAAAAGAAGGTAGACACAAAATAAAAACAGTATTAAAAAAATCACAATATGCTTGAGACATTAATTTTAAAGTAAGCATGGATATCACTGCAGAGGAGAAGACAGAGTAGAGTCACCCCAGGGCAGCTACCTAACAAGCAATCCCAGCTGCAGCAAAATCAGTAACATGCTTTTTGCTCAGTGGGTTTGCAAGACTGGATGACAACTGTGTGTTTTTAACAAGACATGGACTCCAGTTCAAACTCTTCCCCAAGCTGAAACATTTGCAAGGCCCACCTTTTGCAAATCAGGCAGTGCAGAATGGCATGCATGCTCATATTGCAGGACTTTACACTTCTACAACTCACTCTGGAAGTGTTTTTACCAGTAGTTTGATACTTCCCGTTACAATAGAGTATCAGGAGATCAAGACTTCATTTTATTCAACATTCTCTTTATTGATCTTCAGGAATAGACCCTACTTCAAAGAACTTGCAGTAAGAGTTAGAAATTCTTGCAAGACTTAAAACTTCACAGTATCTTCAAACTGAATTTACAAGTGGCTTGGAGATAATACAGTTTTTCAGGAAATACCAAAATCTGAAAGAAACACGCAACTGGAAGAGTGTAAACTATGGAGTAACTAAATACCAGCATTACTGAGAGAGAAGTAACTTGCTATTAACTTAATTTGCTACAGCAGAAGCAGGGAAGAAAAGGCAGTTTGCTTAAACAAAGCAATAGGCAAACAAAAAAACCACCACAGGTGTCAGAGAGCTATTAATGCATTCCACAAGCTGGTTAGACAGAACAAAGCAACCTTAGGACACTGTACAACCTCCTTCCTTAAAGGTCTTAAATGTGGAATGAGACAAGTGTCTTCAAAAGCACATCCTGCTTAGAACAAAATAGTTATTAGTTCTTGACAATACTTCAAAAGATCCACTTTTCTGGTTTTGAGGTTTAGATACCTACCTGTCTTCAAATTCCAGCAGTACCTAAGACTCGTAAGAGAAAACTGATGCAAACAGTTGTTTGAAACAATGAAAGATTTGGAACGTGTTGCAGTCTTAAATTCACAGCATGCTTCAAAATCCTGCACTGAATTTTGTTCCTCATTATTGGTGTTAGCGAGTCCTGGTAACTGGGCTGAGAAGTTAACACTTCTGTTTTACTGTAGCTCTCCACTGGCAATGTGGGCAAGCAAATGATTATTGCGAGATTTGAGACAGACAAAAAAAAAATGTGATGGGCAGCTTAAGAAACTCCACATTCCAGAGCTAATCATAGTAACTCTGAAGTTCCTTGTCCAGGCAGGCAGAGAAACTTATTTGTGTACAAGCAAGAGCTGCCTTGCTTAGGAACTAACCGGTAAACAGTATCTTAAGTCCAACTGAATCCTTTTCAAAAATATTTTTGAAAGAACTCTGTATCTCTTAAATCAACTGTTGGCCAAAGGTTTGTACTTTGAGAAAAGCATCACTGTGGTTTTGTGAATAAAGGTAGCAACTTCAGCCTGCAACCTCAATGCTTCTTGGATTTTCACCACAACAAAGAATAAGCTGACCTGAAGAATTTTCTAAAGCATGTTCAAGATTTTCCCTTGACAACAGGCACTAGGATTTTTCCCTAAGCATCCCAAACAAAGATCTAAATTAAGATGTCGCCTGTCTGGAATGTGGGCCTGCTCTTCAAGATTGCAAGACACGAAACGCAAGAAACTAAAAATGGTATTAAACTTCTGAATATTAATATCAGCAACCACTCTGTGCAGAGTTGGATTCAAGGGAAGTTTAAGGTATGTGATTAATGAGGGAATAAACCAGTCTGTATCTCTGCTGCAAGATCAGTAAACAATTTGAATTTTTGCTGTATCTCTAAAACATGCCCAAGTCCTACTAGATACACAGTTTGCACAAAAATTTAGAAAATAAAGTAATTTAAGTTTTCTAGGAATTAGTTTAAGATCAAACCTAAACATGCAGCTTAACCAAAGCATTAATCACACAAGCATTTTCAAAATGAGCACACAGCATCTGTACAAGCTGCAGCCATATCCCTACTGAACAGGGCAAATATTTAATCTGGAGGCAATCTTCCACTGAAGACTAAACTCAAAGTATCAATGCTTTAAGGGAGAAACACTTTTTTAAGACTTCAGCCATCAGGACTTTGGACTACATTTGCTGGAGAAACAGTTTCGTGAGGTCTAATAAATTGCTGGTCTCAAATCCTGGATAATTACTTACAACATCTTAAGCTGAAACTTAATAATTTGGTATTTACATTTTCATTTCTCTCTAGTTTGCCCTTACACATTTCTTCTCCTTCCCTTCCTATGCATGCCAACACCTTCTAAACAGTTATTATTGGCATTTCTTATAAAAATTTATGAATCCGTATGCACACTTTAATAGACTATCCAGTGTTCTGTTCCAATATACCACTTAGGAGATTTACCTACAGCAGGTGTACCTTGAAGCTACACAGAAAAAGAACCAACAGCTCTGTAACTCAAGCAGGTGACATCCAACACAAATTCAATGTATTTGGAAACAGTTTTCTGGATCCCATTTTACAGGTTTTATTGATTCCTTCTCTATACCACAGACAAACTGCAACTCTTTCCAAAGCTGACCTTCCTCTGAGCTAACTCAATGTCTATACAGAGTAGCACTGTAATATTTGAGGGGCTCTTTTTGCCATATTTTTTTTTCAGGAACTGACTCAAAATTATACAAGAGAACAAGCAAGACTGTGGCAGGAGAGTTCCATGCAACTGCTTGTGCAGAGCAGAGCATTCACCTTCTGCACTCTGGCATTCAGAGACTTCTACCAAAGGCAGCCACACAATCCCTTTCCCTGAGTGATCCCACTCCATCCTGAACTGAGTCAAAGCATTAAAGTCTATCCTACAACCCATCCTACAGTAACTATACTGGAAGTTAAAACACTGTTTCAAAGCTCTTATAGGAAGAGTTTATATTCATTTATTCTTGTGCCAATGTTGTTCTTCATTTAATTTCCCTCCCTGGTGTTTACCCCTTTCCCATCCCTTATAGGATGTTTCCATACACAGAGTGTTATCACATCCCTTCTTGGTTTTACGTCTCAGTTAAATGAGCAAAGCTTTATGGTTTCCTCATAAATACCCTTTTTCTATGCCCATCTCAGTTTGCTCCCTTCTCCAGCAGCTCAGTTTTTTCTTTCTGTCTTTACAACACTAGAAATTCAAAATAAGCAGCAGAAAAGAATGCCACAGTGTAAAGGACTCATAGGAGAAAAAAAAACCTTTTTGATTCTGTTTCTTAAAATGCTTGGTGTCAGAATTAAATACTCTGCCATAATACAAAGAGAAAAGCAAAATAATATAATAATGTTGTAAAAAAACTCAAACAAAAAAGAAAAAAAACAAACTCCTTATACAACTTAAAAAATGCCCTAAAAAAGACAAAAAGAAAATCACATCACAAGTAAAACCAGTGGTCTATAGCACAGGAAAATTGCTTCTAGACAAAATGCAGGAGTGCCATTAACTTCTGCCACAGTCAAAAATGGTAAAATCACCCAACCGGTTCACTGAAACAGTAAAATCCATAAAAAATTCAGGAAAGGTCGTAAAACCAAGTTAGTTTTATTCAAACAGTATTTAGAAGCTACCTTGAAGATATCCACAACATAGTCAAAAACCTTTTAGATATTGTCCGCTCTAAGGACAAGATTATTTAAGCTTTCTGAAATTCCACCTATATGCCAAGCTGGATGCCTAAAAGACAAATTCAACTTTGCTCTAACATAGTTAGGCTTGTATTAAACTGCTTTGGCTTTATGTTAATCCCAGCCATTAGTGCAAGCCTTCCACAGAAGGATTTTCCCCTGAATTGCCAGATTTTCCATTTGTCAGTCTTCTCTACTCATACAAGAGTTACAGTAAAGCCCATCAAAACAGGCATCCAAGGCAAATAGTCTCAGTATGGAGAGGAATATTTTGTTTCAAGATACAAAAACTGTTCTGAAAAACAATGCCATCAGCTCCTTACTCTGGAAATGCTGCATTTCTTAACATATTTCAGACTTAATGACCTCCCCAAACCCATGCAATGCTAACAGAGTTGCACCTTCTGGAAGCTAAAAATATTCAAATCAACCAAGTACCTACAGACAGATCATTGCTACCCAAAGACCAAGCTCCTAACAAATGCAGAACTGATGTCAGTGTCATGACTTCAGGCACCAAATGCTGTGATCATGCACCCTCAAGTTATCAAAACCACAGTGCACATTACAAAAAGCCCTATCTTACAGAACACCCACATCTGCTGCAGATGATTAATAAGCAGAAACATTTATGATTGTTTAGCAACAGTTAGACTGAGCCAACTGATGCAAATATTCTGCTGTCATTCCTGTCACACTGGCATTATCTCAGTTCCAACCAAGTCACCTCCATGCAGAACTCAGCCATGTCCCCAAGGCAGTGGATTTTCCAAGAGCACTGACTTAATCAGGACAGCCAAATACAGCAGCAGAGGGTATCAAACCACTGTTTCATCTGTATTGTCCTGCCTATGTATGTGCAGAGCATTGAAGAAGTCTATTGGACACAACATTGGAGACCACTCCTTAGGAAGTTTCTTAAGGGAAGGACTCTGTAGTCAGCCTCCTCCATCCTGGCAATGCTCTGCAAAGCAGTCACAGAAAAGTAAAAAACCAGCATTTTGGAGTCACCTACAAGGTCACGCTGACTCTGTACAAGACACTGTGAACTCAATACCTCCAAACCAGGAAATTTGATATTGGCCAAAATCTTCAACCTCCTATCAAGAAGTGGTTTACCAGCTGTGATAGCCCCTACTATCAAAACAAGCAGCTTCTGGACAAGGGAAGTTTTGCAGGGAAGCTCTTCACAGAGTTGATGTTGTCCCTCATCTGGTGCACACAGAAGTGGCAGCAGCAGCAGGAGTGGCTGATAAAAGTGACTGTAAATCAGTCCTTGTCCATCAGACACTAACACATGTGCACAACCTGAAGCAGCAAAGTAATTCAAGCGTAAGAGAACACCTCATTGTCCCAATATTTCTCAGTGAGAGCTGCTGGCCAACAATGGCTTTCATTTAGAAGATAATGTCAGCAAATCACGCAGGTGCAACACTGGGCAGGACACAGTGGGCCCCAACACTTCCTGTAAAACTGTACTCAGCTCCCTGCAGCTTTGCCAAAGCAATTACATGGAATCGCTGCCATGGTAAGCATTTTCTAGGAAGTCTCAGCCACTTGTTTCCATAAACAAGTTAGGGAAAATACATGTTTTGACCACATTAAAATTTTATGAAAGCTTTCTCATCAAGAAGCTCTTGCATCCCCCAAGACCCAAAGCAGAGTTTTGAAGTATGTCCTGTGTATCTTTTGCTGTACTAAAACATCACTTCCCAAATGGGTAAGGCTTAAAAATTTTTGCTACCTGAGAAAGACAGCAAACTTTAGCTGCTAAATGAATTATTTCACAGCCAAGATAGAGTAAGGCTTTGCTCACTGTAATGCTAAATACCATGTTAAGAGTAAGACAGCTGTATCTTCTGTAGGAAGAGGAAAACAGGAGTGTTTGGACCTAGTGAGCTGACATGAACCCCTTGCAATACTTGCACACAAGATAAAGACTCATGTGTGGATCACAGGAACAGCTTTCACTGAAGACAACAAAACTTCCAACAGCTTCTCTTGCACTGCTCAATGAAGTTTTATATTTTTAATTACATATCACTTTATACATAATTTTCATCTTTAAAATATGAGGATAGATGTTTCCAGGAGGAAAGAAAAAATCTTGTATGGTGTTCCTATATAGCCAACTGGAAGAGAAAGGAAAACGGTGCCTAAGACAATGTAGCACTCAATCATAATTTCTTGCATAAACTAATAAAGATGCACATCTCAATACTCTAGATATGTTGTTCTTTAACAACTTTGGAAAGCAAATCATAGGAAAGATTGTACGAAATTTGTTAATACCAATTATTGTCTCTGCTTAACAACTTCTTACTATGTTCACTCAGGATTCTAAACAATGGAAAATTTAATACAAAACATCCCCTTATCACTATCACCATGTCCCCTGGTATCTCAAAGCACATCTTGTGGGCAAAATACCGTTTCTATGTGCCAGAGAGCATCAGCCTTAACAATCACATAATGAATGTTTATTAGAAATTAATTACAGTTGCAAAACAATGGCTTAACTTTACCACCTCCTCACCCAAGGACTTGATCCTTCAGTCTTAAGAAGGAAACAAAACCCAACCTGCCTATTAACATGCATTTTATTACAAGCTTCTTTTAATTATTACTGTCCCCAGAGTGACATCTGTTTTCATACCTTGATTCAGATAGTCACTTGACAGCGGGAGGCTGGCAGGCAGGAAGAGCTCAAGAAACTACTTTTAATAAGACACAGTAAGAAAACCTGCAGAGCAGGGAAGGAATGACCCCAGACACAACAGCAGTGAAGAGGAGATGCAATTACTGATGAAAGTCTATTTCAGGAGACAGGCAGAAAGGAGCAGGTAACAGAAGAGATGCATGATTCAGGGAGAGTGAGATGAAGGCCAGAGCACAACTAGGAGAGATTCCACTCTAATGCAAACTGTTTACCCAATGTCTAAATGCTGCTTTGTGCAACAAACCAGAGAAGTAGAGCGTTCAAGAGGGAGCACATCAGTCCCATGACGCTGATGCTACAACTGCTGCACACACTCTGCAGAATTCCCTTTTTCCAGACTAGGAATTGAGCACAGACACAGCAGAACTCTGCAATTAAATTAACTCAGTCTGCAGAAAACACCTCCAAAAGGGGTTTGCAGATGCTACAGAAAAGTAGTTAATTCTGCTTTCAGCACCTACTACTTAATTACTCAAGGTGAGCAGAAGAAAGAGAATAACATGGATGAGAGACAACACTGCAACAAAACTGTTTTCCAAAACGTGCTAAAACTATACCGAGTGAATCAATACACCTGACAGGCATCCATTTGCTATTCCCTAGTTTCTCCTCTCAGAGCACAGGTAGATGTTGGAACACAACCATTTATGGAATTCCAGCTTAACAAAATAAAGTTTGTAAGTGTAAATCATTAACTAAAGTCCTTTTTCATCTTAGATCTTCGGAATAATTTCTCCTTGTCCTTTTCCAAGCTCATCATATTATCCATAAAAAAAAACCCAGAACCACTCTTGATACTGATTAGAAGTAGAAACAACCTTACTACAGAATCATTATTGTACATACACTAAAGCTGAAGAAGAAAATGTGTATGAAGATAAACAGTTTTTGATCATTTATTACATTCATGAGAGGCCTTTCAGCACTCTGTATTTCAGACTACAATGAAAAACTCCACACCCATCAACAGGTAGCTCTCTCCCTTTTTGAGGAAATGTAGGTAGGTCATTCCCATCCAAGGAATACTAAACAGGATGAGTTCATTACTCAAATTTTCTGTTTATTTTTAAGCTGAGCAGTCTTCACCTAAAAAGAGACTCTGGACTTCTTACATGGGAATTTTTCCTTTCCTGCTCTGACTGCTGCTTGGACAAAGGACCTTTAGGGAGCCCTGAATAAAATAAACATCCCTGGCCTATCCAGTCCTTCTCCTCTGTGCACACACTGAGCCTACAGCCTGTTTCAGCCGTGGTGCACTGGTGCTGTTTAACATCACCTCACTTACATTTAGACTTTCACCTCACTTACATTTAGACTTACACATCACCAAAGCAACATTATGAAACTAGTCCTAGACAGAACCAGTGACCAACCAGTAAGAAGTTACACCGATCTAAGAGAGTTCAGCCAAATAGATCAATGTTTCAGGCTAGAAACCAGCACTTCTCTCCGCAACAACAGCATTCTATTTAACACTGTCCATGCTAATTAGGTACCAAATAGTTTATATACATTCTTTTTACATAATGAAAATTAAAACTGCTCTTCAGTTGACACCATTGTTTTATTTAGAAGTCACACCATCAGGCCAGACTCTGTATATTTCATTGCAGTACTACATAGGTCATAAATCTTTCTAGCATCATTTTTTCAATTCACCCTCTTAATAAGAATCCAAATTAAATGAATGCCTTCTGTGCTTTCACATTCTCATTTATGTAACCTTTGAGGAAAGGGACTAACAAATCCACTTCAGATACTGGATGGCATTCAGCATACACATTGAGCCTCATTTTTCAGCTCTTTTTATTAAGCTCCCTGTTTGAACAGAACTGCAGCATAATTTGATACACAAGATAGTTAGCAACTGTTGATGGATACAGAACTGGAAAACTCACAAGAGCAAGTACTCGAAAGTAGAGGCAGTCAGGGAAGCAGTTCCAAAACAAGTTTCAAATTTCTCATTCAACTCACAATTTTAAGTGTGACAAAAGATCATCAGTTAGTTTGGCTACAGCCACTTAATAAAACCTTATCAAGATTTAGAGGTGTTTCTCAACTTCTGAGCACTTACCACTTGCCATCCAACAACAAAGTGAACACCTCAGATGTCTTTTACTCTCCCACCCCCAATATTAGCACAAATACAACGACAGCAACCAGTGCAAAAATTTAGGTCATAAAACAGGTACTGCAACTCAGCTGCCGCATTTCCAGTTGCATCTCAATTTTCTGTGATTCTCTTCCTCTGGGCACTCTCACACAGAAGCACTCTGGGCAGCAGGTTTTGGTCTGACTCTCATACTCTAACTTTTACTCACACCCTAGGTTCTGAATACAGCACTCCTCACCCTTTATACTTGGCTTTAAAATTAAGCCTAAAGCCAGGTTCTCCTTTAGTCTGCAAGGCTAATAAGGTGACTGCTTCCTTTCACAACCCACACCCTACTTCAACCCTGCCAGAGGTTTGCTTTTAGACATGATTTTGACAGGCCCCTGAACTGCTCTCACCGACCCAGCATGAGCATCCACAAAGCCTGAAATCTAGAGCTAAAAGACAGACAAAGCAAAACAAAAGCTTGAAAATCAGAAAAAAAAAATCTAAACTACTAAACTTTCTAAAGAATTCAGATTATTTTATTGCAGGGTTTCAGAAGACACACAGATCTTCACTTTTATCAAGTGTCTCCACATAATTCCATGTTACACTTTTAAAAGTGCAAAGGTGTTCAAAACTGAAGGTTTGTTGTTTCAGATTTTTTAACCTAGAGATTCTTTTTATATATGTAAATTTGTAAGATATTTAGGATAGATTTTTAAATGGCTTAACTATTAATGATTCAGCAGGTTTTAGGAACCTGTATCTCACAGTAGCAAGCTTTATGTAAAAATAAATATGTAAATTGGTAACTTTCTACTTCTCCATAAGCATAACATGAATATCTAACTGAAAAGAGTTAAACAGAGTGAGGAAAAAAAAACCCCTATAAATTAGCAACAGATCCCCCTGCACCAAATACTCATGCTTAAGCATGTTCAAGATGCACAAAGGCACAAGCATTTCATTGCAATTCAAACTGTCTGGACTCAAAAAAAAAAGGAAAAAAAAAAAAGGCAGCTCAAAGAATGCAATTGTTAAGAGCTTCCTTTCCTCACACACAAAAAGATTAAAATAAAAGGTGTTACTTTTCCAGACCAGTCCCACAACTGCAGGCAGCATGCTAGTAATCAAGAAGCTGCCTTATTACCATACCAGCTTAGATGTATCTTCTCACAGAATGACTCAGCCTGCTATTTTCAAAGTTTTCCTTAAATATTTGTCCTACATTTTACAATAGGAGTTACCAACTACAGAAAAACACATCCCATATAGTCCTAGCCACTTCACAATGCTGAGCATAGAGATTAAGCCATGCGTCCACATTTGCATCCACTAAGCTAATCCTTTCTGAAAATGAAAGCTCGAGATATTCAAAACGGATCTTTCAGAGGTGAAGTGGTTGCTTGGTGCAAGTTGGAGAAAAAAAAAGAAAAAAAATCCATGCTTTCCCACAGCACAGTTTAGTGTCTGCAAGAGGGAAAAACTTGCCAGGAGTTGCCCTGTGGAAGCACAGCACACTCTGTCAGAACTGCAGCTCTTCAGAGCACAGCAAAGAACAACCACAGAGCGCAGCCACATAAGGAAAATTCAGTGTACAGCTGCCGCTTTGAACAGATGTATGTGCTGCCATAAGGAGTGGAAGCTTTAGTCGAAAGAGCTTTCCATCCCTGCTCTCAAAGTCTATATTTGGTATCGCAGACGTATTCGAGGAGAACGGGTGTTTTACGGGCAGGAGGAGGGGGTGCCATGAAGGGAGCCGGGAGCGGGACCCGGCCGGCGGCAGCCGCGGATGAGGCATGGCCCGGCGGCGGCACCGGCACAAAAGCACCGCAGCGGGATCGGCACCGGGACAAAAGCACCGCAGCGGGATCGGCACCGGCACAAAAGCACCGCAGCGGGATCGGCACCGGCACAAAAGCACCGCAGCGGGATCGGCACCGGGACAAAAGCACCGCAGCGGGATCGGCACCGGCACAAAAGCACCGCAGCGGGATCGGCACCGGCACAAAAGCACCGCAGCGGGATCGGGCTGGCTCCGCGGCCGGCGAGGCTGCGACCCGCCCCGCAAGGACACGGCCCGGGCACGGCACATCCCCCGCTCCCGGCCGGGGATCCCCCCTCTCCTGCCCCCGCTCGGACTCCGCCGGCCGCGTGGGTGTCCCCGGTCCGCCCCCGGCCCCCCGCTGCTGCCGTGGATTTTTACCTTCATCTTCGAGCTCTAGTTTCTCCAGCATCCCTTCGGAGGCGGCCGGGAGCTGCAAGGGAGCCGGAGCCGCTGCCGCCGCCTGCGGGAGGGAAGAGAGGAGAAGGAGATGAGCATCCAGGAGCGGACTCACCGGCCCCGCGGCGGCACCGGGCGGGGAGTGGCGGCGCGGAGCGGGCGGAGGGGAGGGAAGGCGGGACGGCGGCAGCTGCCCCTCGGCCTCCGCACACGCTGCCGCTCGCACACACCGCGGGGGGAGGAACCGAGGCTTGCCCTCCCCCAGCCCGTGAAGCCCTGGGCTCCCCCCGGGCTCCTCGGCCGTGCCTCCTGCGGGCGCCGCCTCTTCCCCGCTCGGCGGGAGCGGCTCCCCGGGCGCCCGTTCGCAGGACGGCGCTTCCCGCCACGCCTCGCGGCTCCCCCCCTCCCCCCGGCGGAGCGGTTGGTACGTTCCGTTTTGCTGCAGTCGAGCCCGTTGGTCAGCGGCGGGAGGGGGAGGGAGCTACCACTTCCGCGCGGAAAAGGGAGGAGTAGGAGGGGGAGGTTTCGTGCGCTGAGAGCTCTGCCGGGGCAGCCGCCTCTCACAGCCAGTTCCACAGCCTCAGTTGTTTTCTGGGCTGCCCTGAGCTAGAGCGGTGCGACTGAAGGTGAACCGGGAGAAACCCTTTGGTCCCCCCGCCAGCAGGGCTTGGTACGCTCCCGCGCGTTCACCTGCGAGGCAGCGGCGGGGAAGCGGACGGTTCCACTTCTCCCCGGGGGGTGTAAGGGTGTTGAGGGGGTTTCCCCTGCGTGTGACGGGAGTTCCCGCAGTGCGCCGAGCCGCTATCCCGGCCCTGGGGTGCCCTTTATCCCGGGATACCCGCTCTGTCCTGGGTACCGCCATCCCGCGGTGCCCTCTATTCCGGCACACCCCCTCTATGCCGGCGTGTCCTCTGTCGGGATACGCGCTCTATTTCGGGATGTCTTCTATGCCGGGATACTCCCTCTGTTCTGGGGTATCCGCCATCCCGGGGTACGCTCTATCCCGGGGTGTTCCCTGTTTCGGGATACCCTCTCTGTCCCGAGGTGCCCTCTATGACGGGGTACCCGCCCCATGCCGGGGTATCCCTCTGGGCACGGGCGCGCTCGTTTCCATGTAAAAGAATTCCAGGTTAAGTTACAATTGGAGATTATCCCGAATGTCGGCGTGTCCCGGGTAAACTCTGCCCTGCCAAAGCCACCCCGGGAGCCGGGATTGAAGGACGGGGTTCGCACCACGGCAGGCTTCAGTTCACGAGGGATGGGATTTACAAATCTGCATCTGAGCCCCAAAGCCAGGCTGCAGCAGAAGCGAGGGAAATAAGGAAATATCCGAAATAGATTCGTCATTTACATTTATTTTGACAGCGAGGTGTGGTAAGCTTTAGCTGAGCTTCCTTAACTAAAATGAGCAGGTCCCACTGGCTGCTTAGGAAGCTCAGCAGGACCAGTTCAGACACGGATGCTGTAGAAGGGGATAAACAGATTATTTCTTTGGCAGCAGATCTTGTGGGCAGACACACATTGATGGTGCTCCAGAGGACTCACAGGAGTCATCAAAGAACATTTTAAACCTACTGGTCCCAAAGGGAAGCTCAGGCTTCAAAAGTTCAGCAAGCCCTTCAAGGAGGGAAGGTTGATTTTACCTAGCATATAGCACAGTAATGTGCATAAAACGTAGGAAATATGAAAGATAATGAGAATAAAACTATGATGGGGGGAGAGAGACAAAATTTATGGGAAAACAGAAAGCTGTCTTGTAATTTCTCAAGTCCAGCGAAGCTTCAAGCAAGGAAACAAACTGCTGGTGACAGCTTTTTTCTTTTCCCAAGCTGCCTCTTTCTAAGGACACTTTTAAGAATATATGAGAAAGTAACAATAGCCAGTTCTTCTTTACTTTACTTTTAAAGATCCTTTGAAAATAAAACTCTAAAATTTCATTCATAGGTATATTTTTAAGACACTTCTAGGATTTCAGTAAATGTTCTAACTGACCAGTCATACAAGATACCAAAGCAGTTCATATTAATTTGTACTATTTTCAGCCTACTAATCAAAACAATTTGGAAGCTTTTAATTACTTCTGTGAGCTAGCTTTAAAAGCTCTAAATTATTTATCATCCTTATCGTGTACCTTGATACTGATAAGAGTTTTTAACATCTTTTCTTAATCAAAGGAAGAGAAGACGATGGCATATCTGATTGGAAATAACTGCCATGATTTTGTTTCTTTTTATTTTAATTTACTCCCGATAATTATCTAGAAAGCACCAGCCATGAGGAAATACAACTCCGAGGTTTTTTGTATCTGGAACTGACACTGAGACTTGAAAGGTGTGCATTAAATTTCACTGCTACAGAACACGATATGTTTATAAGAAGTCAGTCACGCCTATTTTGTGCTACACAGTGCTGCAAACCTCAGAGCTCACTGCAAGATCAGGGTTTTACAGTAGCAGAACCTACATCCAAACCAAGAGTACTATGAAAAACTCAGGATAATAAAAAGGCAGTAATTTAATATACAACAGAGATTTGTAATGGAAACATGTACCGTCCGCACTGCTCAAAAAAGAAACCCAAAGGAAATGGAGAACTAAAGGCTGAAACCCCATCCTTCGCTGTGCCCACAGTCTCACGATTTGTTTAAACCTACACTGGAGCAAGCTGCTGATTGTGGCGTTCCTTTAGCTCCCCACTTTGCATTCTGGCTCCTTTTGGCTTGTAGGCAACACGGTGAGTCAGAACAGGAAACTGATGCAGCTGAAAACCAAAGGGACTAAAAGAAAGGACTGGATTTTATCCAGATCAGCTCCTGATCCAACTCACTGTTTAGTTGTATCAGCACTGGCACACGAATTGCTCAGGGCAAGAGTGACAGTGGGACCACACCTTCTGGGAACAACCTACTTTTAAGCCAGCCTAAATCTTGGTGAAAACACTGACATGTTCATTGTGGACAGGATTAGACAAATTAAAAGGCATTTATAACAATATTGTCTCTCTACAAACTCCTTCTGTCATTTTATAGAAGGATTACTGGCTAAAGATAAAGAAAAAATATTTTTTGAAAAGGAGCTGTAATTTCCAATAGGGTGATATTAAATCTTGTAAATCTTGTACCTAGTTTTTTGTTAATGTTTGCTCTACTGCCACAGAAGGTTTCCCTTAACAATAACCAGGGGATTTATCCAAGTTATGCTTCAAAATTCTGTTATCAGAGTATGTCAGCTGACCCAATATAATTGTTTGGGACACCCACTGTGACAGGAGAGTACACACTGGCATCCTAAATATTGCCAGGTGACATAAATGCTAGAGAGAAAAGTTTAGAAGAGAAATATATTCAAACCCCAAACTGCCTGAATATATTTCTTCTTTGCCACATATTTACAGGAATGTTATTTGTGCCAAAAAACATGGACCTACAACACGACCTTAATGCAGCAGTGACATCAATCTTTGGAAACACAAAGCAAAACAATTCATGGTTGATACAACAGCAAAAGGCACAAAAGGTAGGTGTAAACAAAAGAGATTTTAGGATTTTTGGAGGGCTGGAATGTAAATTTTATCAGGTAACTGCTTGCTTTGTCTCTGGCTGTTTTCTTTAGCTTCCTAGGGTAAAGGGATTGAGGAGTGACTAATACTCTGTGGAAGTAAAATCAGTCCTGTAAATTATAGATGCACTTACAATGAATACATTAAAGCTTATCTGATAATCTATGTTTCTTTTTTCTGATAATCTAGGAGTCCTTTCAGTCCTGTGTCTTACGGAAGGAATCCCATCCTTTTCATAAGAACATGCCAAGTATTTAAGTCATAGGGATGGTCCAGGGATGTGAATAACAATTCAGCAGAAGATAATTTTTTGGTATAGTTTCCTGCCATCTTGCCTTACACTCTTTGATGTAAGTTTGATTCCAAGATGTGTAAGAGAACAACTACTCCCATTTTAAGCACATATAGGAAAGAAGGATCATCAGCAGAAGTCAAGATTTCTTTATCTAACTGGAAGGGTTTAAGGGAGGGTTCCACAGAAGTCGGTGTTCTGTCTAACATCATTCAGTGTTTCCACTGATGACTCGATGAAGAAATAATGAATAACCTGACCACATTTTCAAATGACTCAGAGACTCAATGGTCAAAGAAGCTGCTTTTTTAGAGACAGCCCTAGAACTTAAAATAATCTTAAGAATTGCTGCAGTGCTTTGAAAAACAGGATGCACTTTGACTGGGTAAGTAGAGTGTGTTATACAATGATCAAATGCAAAAATAAAATGGGAAAGGATTGACTTCCAGCAGTCACAAAGGAAAAGACCTGGGAGTTAAATTAAATGTGAGACAACAATGTCAGTTTCTAGGAAATAAAAAAAAAAAAATCACACTATTTACAAATGTGTTATAGGTAAGACATGGAGCATCTGTGCTACACATTCCCTGGTTAGATGCCAGCTGGGATACTGCATTCAGTTTTAGGGATTAAACACAAGAATGAACTAAAAGAGTCTAAAAAAAAGGAACAGCAATGATCTACACGTTCAGAAAACATGACCTGTAAAGAAGAACTTGAAAACTTTCCAGTTTCTTTATCTACAAAGGGAAAACAAAAAACCATACCACAACTCCACCCCCAAAAACCCAAACCAAAACAAAAAAAAACCCCAAACCAACCAACCAACCAACCCCCCCCCCCAAACCCCCAAAAAACCTCAACATCAGAAAAAGAAGACTGAAGGAAAATATCTCAACAGTCTCTAAGCATGATGTGCTTTTGCAAGAAGAAAAGTGATTAACTATCTTCTGGGTCCATTGGTTATGGGATGAGAAGTTATCTATCTTAGCCTTTAGTAAAGAATTCTTATGTTGGACTTTAGGAGAACTTTCTGAGCGTAACAGAAGCGAAGCACCAGCACATTTTGCTGAAAAAAACTCTCAAATCTCCATCACTGGAGCTTTTTAGCAAAGGATTAAAAAAACCCCATTTGTTCATTATTATTTCCATGTAGTTGATTGTGTTGATGGGGGGAAATGAATTTTTAATGCCCTTCCAGACTTGGTTTTTTTTTCAATTTCTATTTTTGTCCAATCTTTAGAAAAGTATATATAGTCTTTGTATGGTAATTCAATGAGAATTCTTTACATGTATGTTGTGTACCCAGTTTACTAACCATCTGTACAAATGCAAATTTTCTTTTCCCCCTCCCTTCAAACAAGTAGCCTTGATTCTGAAATAGAAATATTCTAAAACAAATATTGTCTGAGTAATAGTAAAGATTATGTATTAGTCTTTGATGACTGGGTAGGAATAGTAAGAACAACCTAAAAAAAGAAATCCTGCTGCAAATCACAAGTCTGTGTGGAGCAGACTTATTCAGACATTGCAACAAAAATGTTACCTGTGCTTTATTTAGAAATAGGCATTGCCAGGTAAATTCAAGGCAGCCTTTCTCTTTCCTGATGGCTTAATATGGATATGCTGGGGTGCCACCTGCACAGCTCAGCAGTACAACAGTAAAACTGAATGCCCTTCCCAGCACTTCAGGAGAGAAAAAAAAAAAAAAAGAAAAAAAAAAAAGGCTACTTACCTTATAAAACCTAATGGATTGAAGAGCAACAGAAGGAATTCCCATCTAAATGCAAATCAAGGCAAAGCCATTTTGAATGCAAGAGTAAACTAGAAATGGTAATTTTCCCACCATTTGCTACTGCTCCATACTACAATTACAGTTCTACACAACTGAAGTTGTTAGCAACTCTTCTCCTGATGAGCTGTCAAAGAACAACTTACAGTTTGTCCCAAATGTATGCCATAAATGCGTTTATTCTCTTGCAATCTGTGCAACATTAATTTAAAACACTTCTTGCTTATTTTTGGTTTAATTTAGTCTGGTTTGTGAAGTGGAAAAGGACAAGTTATTGGGGGAAAAAAAAGGTTAAACTGTAAATTAAACTCCTACTTGCTTTTTTCTAGAGTGTGGTAACTGATACTGGTGGGTTTAGGACAGCTGAGGACACTTGAATCAGTGAGGCTGAGGTCAGGATCCCAGCTTGGATCCCTTCTGTATTTGAAAATGCCACCTGTGTGGTGCAGAGGCTGCCAGGGTGGCAGTCCCTGAGTGTCTCGGGTGTTTGAGGACACAGCTCTGCTCTGACAGAGTCCTCACCTCGAAAACCTCAGGGTGACCAGAGCAGCTGAGCAGGAACTGTAGTTTCTACCATTTATTCTAAGGAAACTCTGCTCCAAGCACCAAACAAACCAGTAAGGAAGGGGATGCCTCATACAAAATATGGATTAGAAGTTTTTTTTCCCCATATCCAGAAGGAATGCAATAAAAATTGCTTTAGTCTTAAAAGGCTTTTGAAATCTCAAATGCTATAACCTTGTCAGTGCATAGCATGTGTAAATGAAGGTGGTGGCAGCTCAGATTTTACAATCTGTCTAGAAGAGAATAACCAAGCCCCATAAACAAGCCTGGCACTGACAGTGTTCCCCACTGGATCCTTCCTGGATTCAGCTGGGTGCCCTGTCCCTAATCTGAGAGTAATTGATGAATTAAGGAGACAACTGTCTCAAAGCAGGTATGAAAGTGAGGGAGTATCTATTCTAAATGTATTTCTAGTATGTACAGTGAGGCTGAAGAAATTCTAATGATTTCATTTCAAAACAGCTCAGACAGAGTTTGCCACTGGATAACAACTCTACCCTGAAAGGATTTTTTTACTTTATCCCAATATTATCAGAATATGACTTGCCCAGTGGTCCTAAGCAGAAGTCTTTTGGCATGAAACACAGAACAACTGTATATTGCTTTTGCATTTTATAACTAGTAACCAGCCTCCTGCTACAGGTATCCTCCCACATAACAGCTATGATATTAATTACTTTACAGAGTTAATTATTAGTGATAAGCAGTTGGGGATCTTTAGTAGGTCAAATGGATAACATAAATATAACAACAATAAATTTTAGCCAAATCCTAATTTTAAAAAATAAAATAAAAAAAAAAGGAAAAAATGGAGTGCATACTGCACTAGGAAAGATGATGAAGTGGACAATCTTCGTCTCTACTAAACCCTTACTGCAATACTGAATATTGGAGTCTGCTTACCCTGGAGATATATGAAATGAATGTGCAGAGAGATTTCACATTTTTAGTGGTGAGCCCTTCTTAAATATTTCTGTATGAAAATGAACTTGAAGCTTAATCCCAGTGAGTTTTGTTCCTGACTTAATTGAGAAACAGAATAGATTTACAGAATTTCCTTTGATCTAACACCAGAAACAAAGAACCTGTTCTACACAAAGTGTTCTCCAGCACTTCAGTTTAAGGCAAAGAAAAATGGTCCCAGTGAGAGAAGAGTTAAGCACTTCTGAAAAATAAACTTCAAAGCAAGTAAAGTATGAAGGAATAGACTAGATCCCAAACTAAACTCCTAGAGAGAAATCAAGGAGGCTCCTCTCCTCTCCTCCTGAAGAGGCAGGATTTGTTTACATAACCTCTAATCTGTAGCTGTGTCTGATCCTGTATCACTCTGCTACTCAGATAAGGTGGAGTTTAGAGTTAAGAATATTGAGGCATTCTCTAGACAAGCCCTTGTGGCCAACATTCCTTCCTCAGATTACTCATGTTGAGGATAGGTGGAGTCCAAATCAAAATTATCAGTGTGACACGTTATTAATCAAACAGCCCAACAATTTAAATTCTGTCCTTTTGAACACAGCTTTCAAAGAAGTCAAATATTTGTGAGGATCTAACCTCACAAGTTATGAGTTTGTTATGAATACAGATGTTGCAAGTGTTCTACCTGACTGCAAACACTGGGATGCCACTTAGTTTTTTTAATCTCTTCCAGAGTTTTTAAGTGTTCTTGTCTTCAATATTTGTTATTGTATATGATCAAAAAGATGTACTTCAGCTGTTTTTACACATATGCTTGAGTGGTCCTTAGGATCTTTGAAATAGGACCAACCTCTCATCACACTCAGGGGCTCAGTAAAGAGCACAGGGGAATAATTGCTGGAGAGAGCTGCAGCAATCTGGTACTGAGAGTGATTATAGTAGATATTTTTTTGTGAAAAATGTATGTTTAAAAAAAAACAGAAGAGATTAAGATACTACTAATGGAAAAGTACAGTTAAGCATTCACTAATTTAAAGTGAATGGGAAAGAAGAAAGTGAGCCCACATCAATGTGTCTTCATTTGCTGGCATTGAACACAGAATTATTTGTGTTAGTTAAAGTTATGCCCTTACTTAAGTACTTTAGCTGGATTGAGGCCAGAGTACTGATGAGTAATCTTCAGAACTGAGGCCACTGAGAATAACAAATGAAAAAAATACTCAGAGCCAAATCTGATCTAAATAAACACATTTACTATCTACCATTTTGCTTTCTTCATCTTGACGTTATATTTCAAAGCTCAGTCACGAGTAGTGACTTTACTGTGCGAACACTTACTACTCCAGCTTTCAGTGATATTTTTAAACTTAAAATGGAACATGTTGCCCATAAAAAAGCCTGAAATTAGTTGATACTACACTTGAGGCTCGAGTAAACACCATAAAATTCTAGTAACCTAATTGTATTCTATCATCAAAATGTAATTTTAGAATCATAGAATGGTTTGGGCTGAAAAGGACCTTAAAGATCATTTTGTTCCAACCCCCTGTCCTTGTCAGGGACACTTTCCACTGACCAGGTTGGCTCAGAGCCCCATCCAACTTGGCCTTGAACACTTTCAGAGATGGGAAGTCCACAGCTTCAACTCCACAGCTTCACCACCCCTACAATAAAAAAATTCTTCCTAAAATCTATTCTAAACCTTCCCTTCTTCAGCTCAAGACCATTTCCCCCTGTCCAACCACTACATACCATTGTGAAGAGTCTCTCTCCAGCCTTCCTGTAGCCCTTAAGGCACTTGAAGGTGCTCTGAGGTCTCCCTGAAGCTCTCTCCTCTCCACCCTGAGCAGCCCCAGCTCTCCCAGCCTGTCCTTTTCATGACCACCAGCAGTTCTGAAAGGCTGAATCAGATCTGTCGAGCCTGGACATCAGATGTAGGTCAGAGTTACAAAGGTGGTTTTCTGGGAAATAGAGACAACCTTCAGCTCAGAGCTGAGTCACTCACAGCCTCAATAAAACTTCAAGAAATTTGCATGGACCTGGACTGAAGAAATAACTCCTTGTGTGGCACAAGCTGCTGTGCACAAGGTGCAGGTAACTGCAGCTAGACAGAAAATGAGCAGCTGCTACAGGTGGCCACTTTCTGCAGTGCTCATCGCACTGAGAATCCCAGGAGGGCTTTTAGAAGCTCTCTCAAAGAGGCACACAAAGATAATGATGTATTTTTTCAGTGCAGTTCTAGCAGGACTTTGAACACTGAGGAGAACTTCCTTGTAGCACTCGGGGCTTGTGTGTTTGCATTAGATTTCAAGCCCACCCCAGAGCTGACAAACTCGAGGCACAAGTGCTATCAGGGGCCCCACTAAGGCTTGAGAGGCTTGTTATCTCACAGTAGCTGCTATTATGCACAAACAGAACAATATATTAATAAACTTCCTTCAACACAGAGACTACGGTTGACCCGTAATCTCCAAGCAAATTAATTTTTGACTAAAAGCTGTTTTTCAGATGGCACTGAATGTACATAGCTTGAGGAACCTAACCCTCTTCCTGAATTCATTCCAGATCTACTGCTGATCACTGCAGGCCTTGTTTTTGTGCACTGCTTCTTTTTTGTTGTTGTTGTGCACAAAAGAAATCTGCAATGACAGCAACATGCAATGGATATCTTCCTTCTGCCATGCATGCTTTCTCTTTTCACAGCCTCTTAACTACATCCTTCCCTCATTCCAGCTGCACTGCCAGTGAAACCAGATTGTGCTCAGTGCTGGTTTTGTGGTTTGACACTCTCTGAAGAACTGAAACGGGCTGTGCTGAGCAAGGAGCATATCCAGCACATGAACTCAATGTTTCATGGCTACAAAAAAGATCATAAAGGGACATGCAAAGAGTGGTAAAGCTTTTCCCTGTATTCCAGGAAGTAGAATTGAAAATAATAGAAATTATTTCCACACTAAGGACCAGGGATACACCTCCAGAAGCCAGGCTCCACACTCATGTTCCTGCAGAGCTGGTGGAGATGCAGATACAAAGGTTCATTCACGGGCAGTGGGTGCTGTCAGAGTGGATATGGCAAATGCTGGGTTCACAGCATGTAACCTTAGATGCAGATTGAATCTGTAGTTAAATGTCTGTGAAGAGATTAAGTTATTTCCTGACATACTTCCCTGGGGCTCAGAAGAACAGTTGACTTCACAGTGATCTTTTTGTAAATCTTCATGTGCTCTGAAAACATGAGGGCTTCCTGGCCACATTACAGCCTGCAGTGTAAAAGCCTGTTGCTACAAACTTTAAACACAACAGATTCTGTCTATGGTTAGCTTATCTTAAGCCACTTGCAGCTCCTGTTCAAAAAATACCTGAATTATGTAGAACTTTTTTATGTATTTATCACTATAACATTTCTGACTTAGAGCAGTATAGCCCCATTTTTTTAATAAATGAGAAACAGGCACTGAGAAACAAGTGACTTAGGGCTGCACAAGTGATCTCTGATGGGGCAGATAGTGGCAGACAGGTTTCTCTGATCAGCCACTGGCACTATTTTTCTCCTCTTCAAACTCTTGCTTTCCTTAATGACTCTGCAACTGAAACATTCAATGAATTCCAAGATTTTTTCACTGAAATAGCAACAGCTAAATCCCCGAGAACATGAGGAAAATAAGGTTTAAGAACACACCCATATCTTCATAGTGTAACCTCTGTACCCATAAAATCTTTGATGATGGAAGAAACTACTTAGTGACCAGTTTTATATTGTACCATAGCTATGCCTTCATGGCATACTCTAGAAAAGAAGGTTGTGCACTTTCTGTGGCAACTGCTTTGTATGAAGAATTTTGTGGCCAGCAGAACCAGGGAAATGACTGTCCCTCTGCAGTGAGCACAGGTGAGGTCACACCTCGTGTGCTGTGTCCAGTTCTGAGCCCCTCACAACAAGAAAGGCATTGAGGGGCTGGAGAAGGGCAGGAGAGCTGGAGAAAGGTCTAGAGAGTTCTATTAGCTGGAGCTGAGGGAGCTGGGGATTTTTAGCCTGGAGACAAGGAGGCTCCAAGGGCTCTCCACAGCTCCCTGACAGGAGGGTGCAGCCAGGTGGTGGGCTCAGGCTCTGCTTCCAGGCAACAGTGACAGGACAAGAGGCCACAGGCTCAAGGTGCATGAGGGGAGGTTCAGTTCAGACATCAGGAGGAATTTCTTCATGGTAAGGGTTGTTAAACATTGGAATGGAGGCCCAAGGAGGCGGCAGAGTTACCATCCCTGGAGGTGTTCAAGAAAGAATGGATGTGGCACTCATGTGATCAGTGTAAGGTTGGACTCAATGATCTTAGAGGTCTTTTCCAGCCTGAATGATTCTGTGGTTCTGTATTCCTCACAGTGCTTCCTAAGAGATCAGCTTTGGCAGTGTCCTGTTCCTGTGTGCAGGATGGCTGTTGGGATTTACTTTTGTGCAGTTGTTTCTGGCAGGCTCAAGGGAAAGGGGTAGGAAAGGGGTCAGGTGTCTTCTCTCATAAGCCATGTCTCCATCAGTAGCTGTTCCCATTTACACAAGGAGCTCAATCCCAAGGTAGCTCCTCTCCTCTCCTCTCCTCTCCTCTCCTCTCCTCTCCTCTCCTCTCCTCTCCTCTNTCCCCTCCCCTCGTCTACTTAGTTTTTGTTAAACCTTTAATATTTTCCTCAACTCTTTTTTTTATCCTCTGTCCGTCAGCTTCCTTTCTCATATTCAGTACCCGCTGTTGTAATTTTAAAATATTTTAATAGACCATAAAAATTGCACAAACACCCATATCCAGCAAAGTGACTTGACACACACATAGCTTTAAGTGCTCCAGTGCTGTTGACTCCAACAGAGTTGTGCTTAAATCCAACCACACATTTAAGTGTTTTCCTGGATCAAGGCCATCACCACACTGACATCAGCCAGAACAAAACAGCACCTGAGATTCAGCAACATAAATACATAGCAACCCCAACCAAACCCAGTGCTGTAACCTTCAGGTTACCTTTCCTCAGTGCCTTCTGTCATTGCTAATTCTGTTATGGCTACACTTAGAATCTCTTCTGCAAGCATGAACTGGAAGTTGTGTTTAGGAACAACCCTGCTTAAGCCAAGGCTTTCTTACGGTTTTGGAATTTGCCTGGCCTGTTTTGCTAGATCTGGCTCTTGGACAATAAGGTCCCCAGGGCAAGAAGCATATTTATTTTTCTGCTTGAATCATATGTGCTCATATACCACAAAATAGCAATTAGTAACTTTCTGTTCAGAGGGACAAGGAAGAAGATGCTCTACATACCACAGATGCCCTGACTTGTGCAGTTGTAAGTGAAAAAGTATGATCAAAATTTCAAAAGTCCAAGATATTAACTTAGCACTGGCACTTTACTGTAACCCTAAATTTGCAAAAAGATTAAAGTAATCCCTCCCCTCCTGAATTCTTCTCCCTCCCTTTCTTTTGCTAACCTTCTGCCTCCATTACTTTTTTATTCTCTGTTGATTACTTCACTGGTTTACACTTCAGCTTTTGAGTCCCATATGGTTGGAGCCTTGTCCTTTGTTAATCATAAAATAAGATTATGCACACCTTGGGCCCTGTACAAATCATTATTGTCTTCCTACAAATGTCTTCCACATGGCCCCACCCTCGGTTCCAGCTGAGAACTGAGCTGCTGTTGTGAACAAGCTCAAAGAATAAATATTTTGCATTCATTTCACCAGCACAATGGAAACATTTTTCCAGGCTGCTGCCAAGATGGTATCTAGTCCTCCTCTGACTCAGCAGCCCATGCAGCTGACTTTCAAATGGCCAAACTTGCTTGATTGTAATCTTAAAAGAAAAAAAAAAAAANACATTTTGATTTTAAAAGAAAAAAAAAAAAAAAAAAAAAAAAACCAAACCCAAACCACAACAACCAGCTGCATTTTTAAAGAGCTGTATTGCTCTCCTCTTGCACAAGCAGGTAGTGACATTATAAAATGTGAAAGCTGGGAGAAAGAAGCCTGACAGGAGTGAGGCCTTTTTCGGATGTCCCCTTTATTTCTTCCAACTTCACCAGTTTGTTTCATCCAGTCAGAGAAAGGGATTGGGGAAGGTTGTGAGGAAGTGAGAAAGGAATATGGAATTTATGCAGAAAATTTCCTCCTGGTATCAACCAGCCTTTTACATTCTTTAAAGCTCTGTTGGCCATTAAAGACAGTGGATCTAAAAAAACAAAACTGGGTTAAGAGAGATGAAGATGGCTAGGAATCCTAAGAGTTCCCTCCCATAAGCATTTTTTCCTTATTCTTAGCCACTTTCCCTCTAGTCCAGTCGAGAGAAGCAGGAAAGGTGCAACCAACCAGGTTCAAAGCTGTTTATCTCTCCTCCATTTTCATGGGAAAACTTTGGTCTATAATCCCTACTGTTTGAGAATAAACAGCCCTGATGGTGAATAATTTTAATGTTCCAAAATAGTCCAGATACAGCTGGTAAGAAACTGTCAGTCACCCTGCATGAAACTGCAGCTTTATATTAAATCACAGAGTAGGCATCCAGCTTCTAATCACTGATGGAGGTTACTAATGGAAGTTCTGACCCTCTAAGCAGAATAACAGGATGCTTATTAAATTAACAAGTCTAAAATTCAAAATAAACCATGCCATGATAAATCTGTTCAATGGGTAAAATGAGGCTGTCCCTCCAGCACCCTCTTACATCATGGTACTTAACCAAAAGATATCTATTTATATAGACACACGAGGCCAGATCCTTAGGTTTAGCCTTTTTATACCATGCATAGTGCAGGATTTAGGGTGATAAAAGTAATTTAGGTTTAAGCTACTAACTCTGTCTTGAGGGTGCTGGGGTCATGATTTCGGTACCAATGAGTATCTTTAAAAAGCCCCAGAGATGCTCTAGTTTTAATTGCCTTAGCTACTTATAGCCTTATGAGAGCTGTCAAAGCAGCTGGGAATTGATTGGACTCAGCATTCTGGCTATTCATCCTTTCCACCTCGCCTTCTTCCTTTTGATCTAGGACTAGGAGGATCAGGAATTGTAGGACTTCATGTCATTAAAATAAATTCTCCACTGTGTGAACCCATAGATAGTTGATTAAATTATTTCTGTAGCTGCAGAAAAAGCCACAAGTTGACACAGATGCACATTTCCTTAGGGTAGAAAAAATCATCTTTATGCAATAAAATTTCTCTGCATTGTAAGATTGATTGCATGAATCTGGACACTGCAACCAGAATACAAATATATGAGGACAGCAGTGTTTCAGGAGGTTGTGGTTGAACATTTTTTCTTTTAAAACAAGTAAGTAGCTTTAAAAAAAAACTCAGCAAATTAGCCAATATGAAAGGGATAGCAAGATGCTTTCAGCATATTCTAAATACTAAAATGGGAGAAAAACACCAAATGGGATACAAAATATACAACTAATAGGGAGAAAGTGAAGTGAGGAAACAGAATATTAATAAAATGAGAGCTGTGATTAACAAGTAGTATGATATAGCTAAAGCTTTGTATTTTTGTAAAGTTCAGGTTCATTTATTCTTTATGTCCCACTAAATCTCACTATGGAGTTTCCAACCATATTAAATAATTCTGCTATGAACTTATATTCAATTCAGCAGAACCACCATCATGCTCTGTCAAAGGAAATCAAATCAGGTGGGCTCCAAACATTTTCCCAGCAGTATTTTCCTAATTGTTGTAGGGTTCATCACAGAGTGATTCCTTTACTAGGCTTGCAACTGATTAGTTATGTGCCCACTATTGGAGAAATATTTTAAATTTAAACACATTTTCACATGGATAGCAACAGCTCCCATAGAGAAAAAGGATTAAAAAAGAATACTTGTTACAGCCCCTGGGATCTCTTAGGGAACACAATCACCTCCCAGGAGGGCTGCTATTAAGGCACTTAAGAGGAGCCTGGGCACACCAGGACTGCCAGAGCTTTGTCACTGGTAAATGACAGCCTCTGGGGCTCTAATTTTGGTGATCAGTTTACTGTGGTGTGAATCATAGCTGAATCACAGTAATGTCTTGGCACTCTCATACACTGCCTTAAACCACAGGAATACTGAAATAATGAATTCTGGTACATTGGAAAACTGGATTCCTTTTTCTCAGCCTATACTTTTTCTTTTCTTTTCTTTTCTTTTCTTTTCTTTTCTTTTCTTTTCTTTTCTTTTCTTTTCTTTTCTTTTCTTTTCTTTTCTTTTCTTTTCTTTTCTTTTCTTTTCTTTTCTTTTCTTTTCTTTTCTTCAGCATCAAAGAACACTTTTCTGTTCTCTTCATCAGATTTCATCCTTTTTGCTCACCCAGCAGATTATGGAGCTCTGATAGGTGGTATGGCTTTTTGGAGAGAGCCAAACCAAAGGACCTGCTGCACATATCCTGGTTCCCAGGCTCCTTGCCAGCACAGGGTGTGATGTAACAGCCTCTCTCTCATGCTGAACAAGTTAACAGCCCTGTTTTGGAGTTTACTACACTTTGGCTAAGAAACAGCATGAATAGCTTTGCAGGGAAGCGCTACTGTTTAACAAGTGAGTAGCTGCAGGAACAATCTGGTTTCTCTCTTTTATCCAGGACTGGAAGAGAGTCCCAGCTGTACATTACATCTCCCCTCTCCCATATGCTGGAGCAGCAAGGACTGTGCAAAATGAATACAGACCAGACTCCCTTCTGTGTGCTCTGCCTGCAGTTTTAACAGGAGTCACTCACACAAGCTGAGTGAGTCTCTGAGCACCTTCTGGCTGACTTTTCCTCCTTCTTGTTAAGGACAGTTTCTGGGAAATTACTTGGCTTGGAAGTTATTTGGAGTCCAGTGGCTCGCTACACAATCATATGGAAAGGACTATTTGTAGGCATGCTCTGCCTTTGTCACTTCTTGTGAGCAGAGGAAGCCCCAGCTTTTGTTTTCCACCAAAAGAGACCCCAAAGGCAATTCTCCAGGCTGGAGCCAGCACCTTCTGGACTGGGCTCCTCTCATGCTGGGGAAGGGGAAACCAGGAGATGAGGTACCACAGAAATGCTTGTGTTTGCAGGGAGTAGTGTTATTTTCACAGTGTCTTATGCATCAGGGGAAGAAGAAAGGATGAAAGAAAAGGATACAAGCACATAATGCCCAACGTACCACATTCCACTTCAAAATACAGACAAGGTGGAAACAGGGCAAACAGGTTCCTTCCTGAATTTGCAACCTCTCTGCATTCCTTTCATGGTTTGTAATGTCACACTAGAGAATAGTTATCATTTACCACTTACTGCCTGAAGGTTACACCATCCAAACAACACAAGGCCAAAGTACAGAGTTATGAACTGCATTGTGAGAAGTCAAATTGCTCCTTTGCCGTTTAATGCAGTGCACGGTAATCTTTAGGCACAGCTTTGATCTCTTATCAGCTGAATTTCTCGTTATAACCTAACTCAGCCACTAGGAACACTTACACATGTAGGGGAGAGCCTGGCAGAGCTGCTGCAGTGGTGTGTGACAGCCCCAGCACTTCCAGCTTTGGACGTCTGAAGAGTGCCTGGATGAGAAATGCAACACCCAGAGTCAATCCCTTCCTTCACAGTCAACCCCAGAGGCTCCTCAGCCCCCTGGGGATCTGATCCATCCCCTGCAAATGCCCCTCTGGGGGATACAGAGACAACTGGAGCCACTGCACTCCCAGCTTAAGCAGCTCAGAAAGGTTTCTAAAGTTAGGTGGGATAAATCCAGACCTTGGTGATTACCACAGACATCCATTTAGCATGAGGTTAATTGCTTAGCTTTGTGTACTGTGTTGAGATGATACTTGCTGAAGGAGGATCTCCCTCTCTCAGTAATTGTCTCCCACTATTTATTCTCCTCCTCAGAATCAAAGGCTTAAAAATCACGTGAAAATACCTAGTATTGGAAGTGCTACTAAAGCATGAAAGGTTTTGGTTACGTGCTGGGAAATAAGTATATTTTTATTCTTCCTTCCATGTCTTCTCTCTTACTGAACAAGTTTAACCATTCTGCACCCGAGTCTCAGACAGGTAAAAAATTTCAGAACCAGCTTCAAATGCCATTAATTATAATAATGGGCTAAGACTTATTCCAAGTCCTGATACTATATATCTTCTTATAGTTATCTTTTCTTCTGTTTTGTTTTCTTTTTTTTTTTAAATAATATTTCCAGGTCTGGGTCCAACAGTTTCTCTTTCTTACTGCAATATATACACAGCAATCATTAATAATTTATAATAGTTCTGGGGTCTCACACATTATCATTACCAGTTAAGCAATGTAATAAGTAAATGAGATTTAAGTTGACAGAGCCCTGTAGATAAGAGTCAACTTCTCATTTCAGATGTCAACATAGAAGCTTCCATATCATTGAACTGATCACCTAACAGCCACTATGAAACCACTTAGCATAAAATTTATAGTGTGTTTTTAAAATAACTGAACTAATAATTTAAAATAATTGCCAGCAAATAGTGATGTAAGCAAAGAAGAAACTGAGTTTGCCTCTTACAGATTTGTTTATGGCACATGATTGCGAAATAATGTATTTATTAACACACAGCTCAGAATAAATGAAATGTTTGAAACACAGTACTCAAGTCAAGAATGTTTGTCTACTGCTATTGTATTTGCAAAGGAATGTTGGGTCAATAATTTGCAGGGATCAAAATACACGACAGTGAGAGAACACTCATCAGCTTCGGATTCATGTCCTGCAGGAGCTCAGCCTTTCTCTCTAACAGCTTCTCCTAGAAGAGAATGGCAAATCTAATCTCTCTATCCACTCTCTGTTGAAAATTAAACATCCAGAGCTTTGTTTCTCACTGCTCTGTGGCTGCTGACATTTATTGCCAAGTAAACCAGAACCCTAATGATTCACTGGCAGCTCTGCACACTCACTGCTCTCAGACATAAATGAGTACAGAGGGTACCAGACAATCAGGTGCTACACATCCCACATATTTCTCTGTCTTCTGAACAGGAGAGAATTGAGTCCAGCATTCTGAGTTACCCCTCCAGACTCTCTCTTGTGCATATATACAACCACAACTGCTCATAAAAACCTGCTGAGAATTCTGTTTCTTTATTCTGGCATCTTCTTCTCAACTTCATGTTGTCTGAATCAGCAAATAATCAAAAACAAAACAAACTTTTCAGTCTTTCAGTCAGTGGAATGTGCTAAGATTATGCTGTTTCCTCACTTCTATTCTAGTAGGTACAAAAGACTCTTCTGTAGCTGCATAACACAGATGAACACATTCATATGCAAATTTTATGACTGATTGACTAAAACCTACCCAAAATATTTTTGTATGCTACAAACCTTTGGGTTTAATAATTTCTGTATCCCAAGAATATACTGACATGGAAAGGCAGTGAGCTGGCTGCAGAAAAGTTACTGCTGGAGTTCCCTAACTATAAATGTAGGACTTATTTTATTTAATATTTTAATGATTTACTTTTGCATAGCAGAAGAACAAAAAGTCTGTAATTTGTAGGGAGAATTTGGTTTGCTTGATCTAAAAAAACAAAGGTTGGCTACTGGTACAACAGGATGTAGCAAACAATGAATGAAAATGGCCATTAATTATAAGAGCAAATAGTTATAACCTATCCATGAAAAAAAATATGTTGAAAATCAGAGACTTCCTAACCTTTACAGAAGGGCCCCCAAAATGAGCCAGGTGTTTTATGGGATGTGTGTGAATGACTTGAAAGTAGCAGATGAACTGTGATCCAGGACCCAAATGCTTTCAGCATCACAACAGCTGCTGCTACTGCAGGTACCTCACACAAAAGCAAAAAGGCTTTGGGATTGCTGTGTTACTGTGTCCAGATCCTGGAACAGCTTTCCCATGGGTGAGTGGGAGGAAACTTCCTGCTTTTAAATAAATTACTGCAAACTGGAATGAAACAGAACTCATAGCTGTTCAACAGAGCAACTGACCTCATGAACCTGTATGCCCTTTACAGTTCTAGATTTCTAGATACAAAAAAATGCTGTCGATTTTATATTTTGGAGGGGAAAAAAGGAATAAAAGCTGGGCAAGACAGTTGCAGGGTAGTTTACCGTGGTGATAGATCACAGTCTGCTGGTTCCATGAGTCAGAGAAATGGAAAGATACAGGAAATGTGAAGGAATTAACACAAAAGGAAAAGGGGGCAAAAAGGCAGAGGAGAAAGGAGAGTGATGCCTCTGAGGCCCAGGCTGGCCAAGGGAGAGGGAAGGAGGCACAGAGCTATGCAGAACTGGAAAATTTCAGAGGCTGGAATTCATGTGTTCCCAGGAACTGCTGAGGTCATGCATTACCAGGAACTGAAGAAACCACTTTTATGAAGACACCTTTGCTATGTGGGAGGCTGGATAAATGCCCTGGCAGTGCTGCCCTTCCTTTTCTACTCTCTGAGCTGGGGCAGGAGGTGTGATAGCAACTTGTACTATTAGTCACCAGCTGTCCCAGTCATCTCAGACTCCAGAGGCAGCAGGAACTCAGAACCCCTGCAGCTCAGACTGTGAATTTCTTTTTATATGCTCTCTTTGGCTGCTAAGTCTCTCATCAGCTCTTCTTAAGGGAGATAAAAGAAAATCCTAAATAAAATTTTATCCATCTCTGGGGTGGCATCTCAGCAGTGTATCCTGGGATCTGAAGCCATTACAAAAGTCACTTTGAAAGTAGTGCAAAGATTAGTTACTAAATCAGAAGGGAGACGCTACCTCTGAATTCCCAGTGCCCTCTCAGCCAAAATCTGAAGTAAACTGAAGTAAAAAGCCTTGTTCTCATTCTGTCCCACAGCATGGACACACACACTGCAGCCCATCAGTTGTAACACAAGACACAGACCACACACAGCCCTATGCATTTCCCAGTGGAAAACTGGACACAAATTTACTTACTGGTTTTGAGGTAGCACAGGGAGCCGGTGTCATGATGGGAGGCTTGGCTGCACTTTGTGATGGAGGCAGAGAAAATCTCTGCCCTGTGTCTGGAGGCGAGGAACAGTGAATCCGTGTTTCGAGTCTCTCAGGCTCATGCTTGTAGGATTCCAGAGGAAACGTGGGCTGCTTGGTCACTTGTGTTGGGGTAGATGGAGAAGAGGAGAGGCCAGAGGCTGTGAACAACAACAATGACCAAAGATCAGTTCAGGTAAAAAGCAGAGGGAGATCTCAGCTTTACAGAAATCCTGTACTTTTTCATCACATTTCCTCAAACTAAGAGTAGGGATCTCACCTCCTTGTTTACGGAAGGGAATCTGTGCCTTGCCATTAAAACCCTTTTAAGCTGGTTGAACTGTCTGATCCACTACAGGGAGGCACGGTGGCAGGATGGGAGTGCTGGAGGTTTGTGTTGTATTAACCTTCTGTCTGATTGCTTATTTCTAAAATGACACTCATCACGGGTATTACTTTATTGTTATCATTTTAATACTCCTGTGCATCTCAGGATTACCTTTATCTCATGGCACATGGCTCAAAACCTTTAATGGTTGTTTTTCCTTCTTTTTCCTTATTTTATCTGTATCTCAGCCAGCAGTTAAAATACAATTAGGAGCAGAGACAAAAAGGAACAGGGCATATTTCTCCTGAACCTCAGTTTGCTTTCTGTAAAGCTCTTGTACAGCCTTTGTACAAACTAAAATTGTTTTTAGCTGCCTTTGAGGAGAAAGATTGATCTCATTTATTGGCAAAAATCAGTGTCAGCAGCAGATAATTTCTCTTGTGAGCACCCTGTTTTTATTTGACACATAGAACATAATCAAAAATACAGCTGGGGTACATATTAGGGCAGCTCTGAATTGTGAACAGATTTGAACTGTGTTTATTTCCCATTTAAGAATGAGCAGACATCCACCATCAATCAGAAAACTCAGGTTCCAACATCTGTGTTTCTGGTTATTGTATATCAGCAAACCAAGGGTGTTCTCTGGTGCCAGCATAAATCAGGACAGACTTAGATGCATAAAAACCATGAGGCTGAACTGGGATATGTGTTTTTAAGTGGGCTGTAAGACCTCTGAATTTGGCTCATTTCTTGTGCTTCTTGTGTAGATGATCAGTTAGCCCAAAGGGGACTCAAGCCCATCAAAAGAGAGCAGATTAATGAGCATAAAGTCCCAGGCCACTCAAAGGAGTGTTTGAGAACACAGTGTTGCATTTTCATGGTAAATCTAGCTCCTTGCTGTGAGTTTTCAGGGCTCCGTCAGAGATTAATGCACCAGAAGCTTTTTCCTAAATTCCTAGACTTGGAACACTGGACATCCAACAACTCAGGGAGGGATCTATTACTTGAAGAAACTATTACTCCTGATAATTCTGGGGAAGAGTTAGCATATTCTGTGTTTAAAGGAATTAACATGTGATATGGGTAACTGTTCTTTACCTATTATTCTTCTTTGAAAACAACCTTTCTTGATGGCTTTTACATAATAAGAGACTTAACTCTATAATAATAGAGTCACTCAGCATGATATCTGCAAAATAATTAGCCTCTAATATGTTTTATTAATAGTGGGTTTAGTGGTACAGGGTACTGTATTTATTTCTTTCAAAGAGAATCTTAATTCTCACTGATAAATTTTAGCTTTGCTGGAATCAAAAAGGACCCCCTACTCAGTCCCTGTCTTTGGTCCTTTTCCAAACTTGCAGCTGGACTTCCATTTAATTTGATTTTTAAGGAGCCCTGCAGCTCTGCCAGTCAAGCAGCAATAGCACAGACCCAGAGGAGGGTGGGGTTGGGGGCAGGTACAGATGTTGGCAGATGTGACATGCCATGGAGTGAGGCAAGAATAACCACCCTGGCATTTTGAATGTCCTCAACCTCTGCTCATTTCAAGGGGGCTGGAGAGAGTTTCCACTTCCTTAAGGATTGAAAGGACACCCAACTTGCCTGTTCAGTTAAATAAGCAATTCTGGGGAAGATGCTCGTCTGTGTTTTTATGGAACAAATGTTCCCTGAGTGCTCAGATTGGGGGTTGAGAGAGCTGTAATCGTTGCAAATGGAAAACCACTAAAAGGGAGAAAAACACCATTAGATCTTCAAGTCTTGCTGCTGGGATGTGTTCATTGTGTGCTAATATATTCAGCAAGTCCACAAGAACTATTTCCACTGCAGAGAGGCTCTGCCAGAAGAGCTTTTACTAGACATACAGAAACCACACGCTCGGCAGCCAAGCAAGGCTGGCCTGCCAAGTGCAGAGGACATCTGTAGGACACAGGGACATGTGGATCAAATGGGACCAGGGAAGTAACATCTCTTACATCCTGTGAAAACTCCTGTCACCTCCCCACAGACATGCAACAGCCCAGGCAGGACAGACAGTGTGGGTTCCATCTTATAAGAACGTTCACTGGTGGTGAATCTCTTTTTGGATGCCAGCCTTGGATACTTGGCATGAGTTTTTATGGATGAAGAGCATCTGTGACCCCAGCACACTGAGCCTTAGAACTGTTTGTTCCAACCAGGCACTTCAAACATGAAGTACTCACTGTGAGGCACACCCTAATACATCTGAGATCCAATTTGTCTGTGACTCAGTTTCTGCACAGAGTTGGAGGGAAAAATATAATTATTTTGCAGGGTACTAGATAAAATTAATGTAATTAAGCTTTTCAATCTTTTAGAAGCCTCCCTCATAGCATTATTGTGGTATCTGTGTTATTTACATTTGTACAATACTGAGATTGAAGCCATAATCACATAGGAAGTGCTTAATTTTTTACGAATATTACAACAAAATACTTTTGGCTGCTGTGATACAGCCCAACTCCCTAAACCCTATGAAGTCTTTTTATAAAGCCTTCCACATCAAAGAATGAAAATCTGTAATATATCTCCAGAGCAAAATCAGTTCAGGAGTAATGGGACTTTATATTAACAATAGGCCTATTGGACTGACAACTAAACAGCAGCACTGGTATAAATATTTGTTGTATATATATATAAAAATATATATATATATATGTCCTGCTCTACTACAGCAGAAGGAATCTAGTGAAGAGACAAGATACAGCTCTATCCCATGGCTAAAACCAGTTTATTTGGGATAATGTACTTAAAACAATTAAGCAGGGAAAACCAGACAACAATTCAGGTTTCTTCTATAATGAAACAGAAACAATTCAGTATGTATGTAGGTTTTGGGGGAAAATTTTGGCTACAAACCCTACTAGTTCTGGTAACAATGTGAACAAAATGTGGTGTTTTCATGTTATGGAACTAAATAGTGGTCCCTTTTTTAATAGCACAAAAGAATTTTAGAAAACAATTAAAAAGAGAGGAAAAGGTCTAGCAGACTGGTTGCTGTGTCTCTGGCTAAAAAAAGGGTTTGTCCTTTGGGGTTGGAACTGGATGATCTTTAAAGTCTCTTCCAACCCAAAACATTTGATGATTCAATGATTCTATATTTCCTATTGATTAAACCTATCCAGTTCTGAAAAAAACCCAAGAGTTTTGCTTTGTTCTGATTCGTTCTCATATTACCTTTCTTGGGACAAAACAAGAGTAAATAAAGAGAATAACTTTGTGGTCTCTGAATTGATGAATCATAAGTATTAATATTTGCATAACTGATTATGCATATTCATGAGAATATTCATGAGATTCACATGAATATGTGGTTCAAAACAACCTTCATATTACAATTTTACATGGAATGTGTATGTGAGATCCTGGCAGAACTAGATAGCACTAGACTTTGAGCAGAATGGGGCTGTCTCCAGCTGCCTTTCCCCTGTGACAGGGACAGCAAACAGGGATGGCCCAGCACTCAGTTCTGTGCCCCTGTTTGAGCAGCTTCAGCTGGGATCAAGGCATGCACCATGGGTTGGATGCAAGAGCCCCAAGAAGTGCTGCTGGAATGGCAGTGCCCACACCTTTGGCTCAAGTCCCACCCAGCACCAGCTGGTACAGACATACAAAGCCAGTGCAGCTCCCTTCACTTGTTTCTCTGGTATTTACAACAATTTCTCTTAAATAAAGCCCTTATTTTGCACAGCATTATGTTTTTCACCCATGTACTTGGGCATTCTGATCCAAACCAGCCCTCCACTGATACATAACAGGAAAGGATGAAGTGCTGTGCTGTCATCCATGTACTCCCAGGGGAAGAAGGGTGGATGCCCTCCTACATTTCCTGCATTCCCAGGGTGACACCCACAATGAGTTCTGTCACCTACATTTCATGCCTGACCTGGCAGGATGCATCTGGTGGTTTCTGGGAGGCAGGATGCTCACAGCCCAGTGATTCCTGCCAAAGTCTCCCTTTTCATCAACCCTTTTCCAGAAAGAAAAACAGCTGCTGCCCCCATGAACCTTTGGAGCCACCTGCCCCCATAGGATGCTGGAAGGGATTTCAGGGATGTGTTAACACTCCTTTACAGAGGTTTGGCTTTGGGGGACCGTAATAGAGTCATACTCCCCATTGAAGGCCCTAAGGATGGAGCCAGCAGCCTGCCCTCAAACTTTTACATTTGTGTGCTAAAGGTGCTGAAATGGGAGAGAGTTACTGGCCATGAAAATGAAATAGCTCTTTGCACTTTCCGTAGGAATCACACTTCAGTATTCTCTCATCCTGTACCTGATCAAGCAAAAAATAACACTGCTAATACACAAAACTGTGTCTAAAACAGTTTTATGAGTTATGGATATATGGATATATTAATTTACCATTTAGAGTGAAACTTCTCGGCAAAAAAAACAACAAACCAACAAACCAACAAAAAAACCCAAACCAAAACAAAAAGAAACCCGAAAAGGAATTTCCATTTGCAGTGTCTCCATGTGGCACTTTTTGTCTTGACTCTTTCCCAGGACAACGCTGTCCTTTCATTTGCATTCTCAGCTGGCAGTGAAACAGAGAAGGCGGCAGGCTGTGGCTGCTGAATTTTAAGTACCCTGCAGCACAAGTGAATCTGAGTTGAGCTGCTGGTTCATTAAGCTGATTCACTCTTCAGACACAATACTATGTTAATTCTGACACACAAGCAAATCAATGCAAATTATGTGAAATGAGGTTTAATGCCACTTAATGGCAGTAAAGCTCTGAACCCATCAACAGGTAAATGGCTACTGCCAGTTTCCATCCAAACAGTACTCATGACATTGGCACTAAATGTTGTAAAATACCCGTTAGTTTAAAAAATAGTAAATTAAGTCTGAAGAGTAAATCTGAAGAGTTATTGTACCAAAAAATAGCATGGATACTGCCCAGGAAATTTCCTGTTTTATCTGAGATTGTCACTTACACAGCAGTTCAGGTGCCTCCCACCATATAAGAATTCCAGCTCCTATTCTTGAACCGTATAGCCTTTATCTGTGATTGACACTGCATCACCCATATAATGGCCAGGCCTTCCAGCCCTTCCAAGCTCCCTGGTTCCAGCTGAGCAGCATCTATCCCAGCTGCATTAGCAAATGCATTTGTTTCAAAATGCATTTTTGAAATTTGTTTCTTACTTAAACAGCTCCATGGCTTTCCTTGTAGTGGCTACATCACTCAATGGGAAAATTACTTGTTTCCAAAAACACGTTTCTGATGCTTTCATGAATCAGAGGAAGATAAAAATACACCTCTTAAGTAATTAAAATATCATATGCCTGAAAATTTCACAGGAAAATTTATATTTTTGAAACTTAAAAAAAAATCTAAAAAACGGAATTTATTTACAGTGGTTTGAAAAGTAGTAGTAGTAAAGGAAACCACATCTTAAGTGGTCTCAGCCATAGAAATACCTGACCCTGAAAGCTCCAGCTTTTGTTTCAGATGCTATTTCACTTTGTAAAACAAAAGGCAAAGCCCCATTGGTATCCAAAATTCAGCCTGTCCTACTCCACTTGTGGTCTATTTATGCATCGAAACCACACTTGTATCTGTGGAATCTGCAATGTAACACCTTTCCCTCATAAAACTGAGAAAATCAGGAGCTGAAGAGTTTAATTAGCAAAGTTTTGGAACTTGTTCTTATTTCTGAAGGTCTCAAGGCCCTATTATAAGAAAAGGCTGATCAGGAGAAACTCATGGCTGTATCCTTTAAAAAAGATGATGCTGTATCCTTAAAGGGGTTTACTGAAGATCTCTCCTGCAATGATGATTAGACAGAGCATCTTCCACATTGGTTCTCTTACATTTGTTAAATGTATTTGTCAAATCTGGAGAGACTTGACAAATAAAGCTCATAAAGCAATAAACACATGAGATCCAAGATCAGAAATCCTGGTGGAGAGCATCCCTCCCCATGGGCTTTTCTAGTTCTCATTGGCAGCAAGGTTCCAGCCTGGCTTCTAACTACTGATTTTCTGCCAATGCTTCTCCTTTATCTTACAAATACTGGAGAAAAGACCACGGCCAAATAATTCAGAGCAAAGAAAGGGGGATCACTCACAAGCTTGATGGCAAAGAAAAGCTTCTTTTTGAGACGGCCAAATGCACATTCCATTGCTGTTGGACAGCCTGACAGGTGATGAATGAAGAGGTCCTGGTAATGGTTGAGGTAGTCACTGAATAAGTGCCTGGGCTGGCACGAATAATTAACTCGGCATGGTAATTATACTGAGAGACTCAGCACCAAGGCTTCGTCAGACACCAGATGGCTGTGGCCAAGACTCAGTCAGAAACACAGACAATGTGTACCTTGCCAGCACAAGTGCCAGTGAGAGGAGAAAAGTGTTAACAGAGATCCTCAGCAGGTAACAGCCTGATGGGGAAACATCCTGGAGTGTCACTCTAAGGCTGGGGAGTGGCGAAGAAACACAGCAACACAGACTTCCTCCCAGAAAGCAGAAGAAGCAATTTATTGCAGTAGACGTGTTTTTATAGACTAGTTCGCTGAACCAAAGGATAGAATAAGCTCATTGGTCCAAGGAAGGCAGCACCTCTTGTAGACATGCTTTTACCACAACATCATGTACCTCACGCACTCATCCTGTCAACAGCTCCAGGTTCTATACTTTGTTATTAATTATTTCCCTTCTGTTTTCCTTTGAGTAGCTTGGGTGAACTCAGACTACTGCTTTCCATGATTCTCATCAACATCCACAGTGGAGAACCAAGAGAAGGATGTTTGGGCACGAATCTCTATGAGAAACACACACATGAGCAAAGAATGCTGCACTCTCCTGAGCATCCATCACCCACAGAGCACGGGGTCAAGAAGTTTGCAGGTATCAGCTTTTCACTTCGGCCAGGCAACTCTCCTCTCCTGCCACCGAGAGCAGAGCAGGAGGAGCTGAGGAGCGCCGTGTCCCGAACGGCTCCGGCTGCACACAGAGCCGGGATGCCGGTAATGGAATGTGACATTCCGCATCCCGCCTGGGGACGACCGCTGCGCTAGGACAAAAGCGAACTGCGCAGCGCTGCGGTACCCATCTAAAAAGTCACTAAAATGAAAATCAACCACTCCTCTTCATTCAAACTGCGCTGCAGAGACGCGCGACATCTGTGCATCCCGCGTTTGTGATGCGGAGCAGAAGAGCGATGAGCGAAAGCCAAGCAGGCGAAGGAGCCCGTGGAGCAGCCGGGCCGTGCCGATGTGCCGGCAGCGCTGACACCAAGTCCGCGCTGCCCTCCCGGCCCGTGTCAGCCGGACAGCCCCGCGGACACCGCGGGGATGGATGCACATGGTGCCCTGCTGGTTACAGCCGGCTGCTGCGAGCAACAATGCCTACAGCGGGACGCCTTTGTTTACTCAATACACCACCTGGCATTTAAACTTTCACTGAGTACTTTGTGTTCAGAGCCTTTAGTGACATAACTTTTGTTTTCTATTTTAGCAAAGAGGCTGGCTGCTCAGGCGGGCATATAACAGCGCTTTCCACATTAACCTCTGTTGTCCTACCCAGGCTTTTCTCTGTTTTGAGCCAAGCTGAGCTAAATGCTCCCCTGCCATTACAGAAAGCTTCAAGTCGCCCGTCTTTGGAGACACTTTGGTGGCCAGCACTGTCTGTCCCTCCATCACCCTGCCCTCTGCCAGAGGCTGCTAGAACTGCTTTGTGCCTCTCTCCCTGGCTTTGCACACCATCATCACTGCTCATTTCTGCTCCTGGGAGCACCCGCTGTGCACAAAGTTCTTCATGGACAGACAGAAAACAGAGGCCACAGCCCTGAAGGGTTTGCATTTTGACAGGCAAAGGAAAAGAGGAGGAAAATTAGGGGGGAAAGGTGGGAGGAGGAATGCTGCATGCACAGTATATAAAAACAAGTTTGGAAGCAATTACCTACTTGCTCTGATGCTTAATTTCACATTGAGGGATTTCATATTTAATCACTGCACTAAATGTCAGCTTTTCAAAAGCAGCTCCTTGAGACGTTGCAGAGCAGGCTGTTGCTTCACCTATGATTTATGATATGTTCATCCAGTGTATATTTTTAAAAAAATGGGGCAGTTGAGGCAAAGATTTGCTTGCAATAAAATGGTGCCTTAACCACGTACCTTATTTCTGTAACACAGTAAAGCAGAGGAACACCCCGTGGAATTGGGAAAAAAGCTCCAAACATTTTACAAATATGTCATTAGATGTGCAAACTGACGAGAAGAACAGTCTAAATAAGAGTCTGCAGACTCACCCTGTGGGTGATTTCATCTGCATAGTACATCCACTCGCTGTGTAACCGAGACACAGAATATTAATGCATGTAAAGACCAGTAGGGCATCTATTTGCAGGGTAGACATGACAGCTCCAGGGCTGGTGCCAGGGGAACGTGTGCTGTACTGTACATACAGCTAAAGGCTGTGCTCACACTGTGATGTTTCCCAAGGTTGGGAATAGCAGGATATAAGGCTATCAGAGCACAGGCTTCAGGACTCAGGCCCTGGGACCTGTTCTCTATTTAATTTATTGGTTTATGTTAGCCTCAGGTTCCTACTCTTGCAATGAACAGGATAGCTCCAGAGGTGCCAGTAATAGCACCAGAGGTACAGCTGGAATGCCAGCCTTGCAGCACAGTTTAATTTTGTTTATTTTCTGCAATGTTTACAAGGGCATTGATGTGCAAGTAATTAAATATTTGCAAAGTACTCCAAATCCTCAGGAAAGCTGTAGCTAAAGAAAGAAGCCATAATTTGACAGTTCTTTGCTTCTGATATTAATTTTTTAAAACCTTCTCTTCTTCTTTTATTAAAAGGAAAGAAAAATCTCTCGTTCTAGCTCTTTTCAAAATTCAGCAAGAGTCCAAGCACTGCTTCAGCCTGTGGCATTTGCCTCTTCCCACTGTGTCTGAGTCAGACCTGTGCCTCATCATAATTCCTCTCTTGCTAACCTGGGAATTAATCTTTTTGTGCACATATGGCACGGCACAGACAACACAGGGCTCTCTAGCACACCTACCAAAGCCTTCTGAAGAATAACTAATGACTTCATGGCTCTTGTTTGATTGAAAATAAACTGCTGTGGGACTGCTCCTGCTCCTTATGCCACTTGGTAGTATAATTTCCATTGCCTTAGTTGGTATTGGATGGTGCTTTTAACAGAACATTAGTGCAGTAAATGGCTGCTTTCTCTAGACACCAGGGTATAGAACTTCCCCTCCCCTTCCCTTGACATGATCCATGCAGCACCAGCTTTCTTCTGCCTTTCACAATTAGATCTCAAGGTGATGTGGATGACAAAGAACCCCAGGCCTCCGTCCTTCTGTTTAGTTCTGAATCGGACTGGTTTTCCAGTGCAGTACAAACACTCCTCTTGGCACAGGTAGGCAGCAGTGGGAAAGGGGCCAGGAGCAAAACAGAATCACTTTGTGCAGTGGCATTGCTGGTTTTCAGCCCTGGAAATGTACAGGAAACTATAGCCCAAGTTCTTCTGTGGGACAGAGTTGTCCATCTAGGATCTGGTTGAGGGCACAAGGGAGGAAAAAGGAGAGAAGACAGGTGCATAGCCATGCACCAAACCCACAACTACATCAACATCCTGAACTAGGATGTATTTATCAACCACTGGCAAGTCCACACTGCCCATACACAAGGAATCAGTTACCATCTTATCTTCCTTTCCCAGCACAGACACTGGGTAAGATTAAAATCAAATTAAGCCCTTTCCTCTTGCTGCAACTCTACACACTCTTACAAATAAAGTACTGTTGTGCTACCCAGCAATGAAATGAGGGTGAGGAGCAGCAATATCACAGCTGTACATTTAAACTTCAGGATGGAGCCAGGAAGTACCGCAAGAAGCTATCCAAGGGCTGCCAGAAGATATGTCTAAAGAGTTTTAGATGCTGGTGTTGCCACAGCTGTAAAGTCAAACAGGGTTAGCAAGCATGCTACCTGCTCAAGAGAGCCATGAACACTTGGGCCCATCCAACTTAAGGAGTTCAGCCAGAAATGAATCCCTACTTTGTTAACATAAGCCTAAAGGGAATTTCAAACTCATACCTGGATAAATATCACTTACATGGAATGAACAAAAACTCAACTTGGGTTATTCAACGATCCTGATCTTATCAAATTAAACTGCATAACCTTATTCTTCTTACCTGTCTGTAAATAAAATTCAAACTCATGGGAGAGGACAACATTTAAGTGATGCCCCTTGCATTGGATCAACTAACATCTTTGTTGCCAAGTGTTTCTATTGTCTGCAACGTTTCTGATATTTCCGCACCAACTACATGGCAGAGGGTTGGCCTGTGCCTTTCTAGCCATGTAGGCTTTCTTCACCCCTGATCTGCCTCACTCTTCTTCAGACCAACCATTTCCTCCCCCTCTACATTTCCTGCTAAAATGTCATATCTGCCAAGTGTGGGATTTGTGATAGTATTTGCCTCAGGACCAGTACAGACTGACTCTATGAGAATAAGTTAGAGGAATTCCTCACACATTTACTTTTTTTCTTGCAATTTCATCTTCAACATGCAAGCTGATTTAGACCTATCTCCTCCACTTGCCAAGTCAATAGAGTGCCTGCAAGACCAGCTCCCAAAAGCATGCACAGGTTGGGTGTCTTTGCTTTGCTGCCCTACAGTTTACAGCGGATACCTCCTCTCAAGACCCAGCCCTCTGGTGCTGCAAACCTCTGGCAGGAAAGAGCATGAGAGCCCTTTGGCAGAGCACGTTTTTCCAAGGGCTAGTCAGGAACTTTGCATCTCCAGGAAATCCTTCCCCTCCCCTGCCATCCAACCCCAGCTTCACCCCACAGCCCATCCCAGGTCGCTACCACAGTGTGCCTCCAGTACATGATAAAGTCACATTCCTGGCTTGTTCTACCCCCCAGAGCTGTCATCCTGCTATAAAGCAAATGAAAACATAGGAGCCAAAAGGACTCGGCATGTTGAGAATGAATACCTCAGCAGCAGGCTTGTTGGAGCAGAGGACACCTCCATGCCAGAGATTCCCCTGGCTCAGTGGGAAATGTGATGTATTTAAACAGATCTACCCCTGCCCTTTTATTCTGCTCCTCTCCATCACCCCAGTTCTCACCTTCTGCAGGTGTTTCCCCAAATCTCCAGAGACTTTGATCTCATTCCTGCACACCAGAATCAGCTGTGGACAGGCAGTTCACACTGACACAGCAACCCAGCCTTGTTTCCCACTCAATAATTAATCCAATTAACTCAATTTACTCAATTTTAATACTCCAAAGTGGGGTAGGGATTTTACAGCATCACATCAGTCCTTGGACTCAGGAAGGCTGAGCCATGCCTGCTCACAGATAGCCAGGTGCAAACCTAGAGAATTGGCACACTGGAAGCTGCAGAAGCCAGGCAAAGCTAGCAGCCGTAAAAATCACAAAAGATGAACAGACTGTTTGGTGTTTCCTTTGCATCAGGATAAAACTTGGAAATAAAAATTTCCAAGCAGGTACGTTTGCAGAGGCTCCTCCTTGAAGTCTGCTGCTTCTCTGACTAGGGACAACACAGTATCCAAAATCTTGGCCACAAGAGATGCAGACAGTGTCTACAATATGAATGTTAATATACTAAAAGGGGAGCAATTGCAGGAGCAGTTCTGACCTGCTAACGTGCCAGAGAAAAGAAGCATGGACTGACAGCTCTCAAGTACCTGCTGCCAGTGTTTCCCACCCGAGATGGATCAGTAAGAAAGCCAAATGATTACTCACAAAGCTCTGTATTAGAGGACACCCTGTGGGCAGAGGTCTGACTGCCTGCCCTGCTGTCTTCTGTAACTCTGCAGTGGGCAAGGAAAGGAAATGCACAGAAGACTTGTAAGCTCTTCTACTTAAGGCTTTAATCCTGTGAGAATCTGTGTACACAGAAGAGGGGCTTCAAAGCAGGCTGTGAAGAGCAGGACCAGATCTCCTGGGGATGGGATGGCTCCACCAGCCAGGACCAGATGGAGCAATTGGTGAGGCTGCTGCGACAGCCCTGGCAGAACCTCTCAGAAGATGATTATTACAAACTCCACACCTCCACCCTGCCCACAGAGACAGCTGGAAACAGGCAGGGTTCAAGGCTTCAAACCTGGAAGAAAGTCCATTCAACCTGGGCCCTTCTGAAGAGCAGAAGGTCTCTTCACAGGACACGTGTGATCCCAGCAATGCCAGCGGATGCTTCCCTGCCAACCTGCCCCAGCCCTGTGCAGCCCAAGCAGGGGGCTGCTTATGCAAGAACTGACTCAGATGTCAGGGAGCAAAGCCAACACTGCAAAGGCCACAGGGAACAACTGTCAAATGATAGAAGATTTCAGTCACTGCTGACCAAAGCTGGGTTTAACCTAGCAGGGAAAGGCTTTTTAACTTTACATCTCATCATCTCATCACCAACCCGCTGCACCCACCACTTCCCTCCCAAGCTGCACTGTTTTGACCTCATTCCTGAAAATAAATTATGAGTTGTTTTCTCTTTGTAACAAGTAACTATTGCAGTGGAAAGCTGGTTGCTTTCAGTTGTTAAAGCATGGAAGTACTGCAACCTGTTCCTCGAAGCACTGGCAGCTCTGGGACAAGTGCATTGCTATCTCAGTGTCTGAATATCCCTGAGACACCCCCAAGGCTCCTGCTCAGGAAGCCATTTAAGTTGAACCTACCTCCACAAACTCTGTGACGAGTTCTCAGGCACTTCTGCAAGTAGCAAACCTCTATAAATTACCCCAGTTTATGGAACACTGGTGAAAATGTATTTGATACTGTGAGTTTGCTGCTGCTGAACACAAATCAATCAGACAGGTGGTAAAAGACCAGCTGGCTTTAAAGAGCCACTCAGATGAGGGTTGGTGGCTGACAGCACAAGAACTGAGCCAGGTCTTGCAAAAACTAGTTAGAAAAGGGGACTGGTTTCTAGTCCTTCCAGTCCAGACTCAGAGGAAATAAGATTAGGAGACTGCACTTGCCAAAAAACCACATCCTTTGCTTTCTCAGGCCTGTTTTTTTCTAAGGTATGTTCTCCATACTCCCAGAAAAATAGATGAAACTGCAGAGGCAGCACGAGATCCTTAACTCCTGTCAACCATGAGCTTCCAGATTGACTGCAAAGAACATCAGGCATTTTTGCAATGTTCTCCTTGCAAGAGAGGAGAGAATGGTACAGAGTAATGGTCATGGCTCTCTGTAAGTTTCACTAAGATTTATCCTTATGGGCTCTTGGAACATCAAGGGCTTCAGCAGTTCATTTGCACCACTTGTTCCATTACACTGTAAAGCTCTGGCCAAAAGAAGCCTTTTTTCTCTTAAAAAAAAATCTCATCGATTAAACAGATGTAGTTTCACCACTGAAAGTGGTGAAGTTTCACCACCATAAAAGCAATTCAGTCACTGCTTTGGGGAAGGCAGCTGGTACTGATGCTTTTACTTGATACAGGATTAAATATGAAGCATCCCTGAAGTTCTGTAGAACTTGAACAGAATCCAGCTTGGAACAACTCAGCTGTGTCAGAGGTTGGTACAAGCTGAACACCAGCCCAGGCCAGCTGAGATCTCTGGACTATCACATGGCTGGCCACTGGCCTTGCAGAGCTTATGTCCAAGGTATTCACACTATGTGGAGCCAAGTGTGGGATTTGTGATAGCATTTGCCTCAGCCCTGTCCACCTCAGTGATGCCAAAAGAGTGCTCAGCCCTGCTCCAAGCACAGATTGTGCCAAGTTCTGCCACCCCACAAAGTCCTGGAGTTTGTATTAAAGTAACTTCCCAGCACAAACCTGAAAGTTTACAACCAGCAAGCATTTTCTGGAGAAGGCATTGACTTCCACTCAAGTGCAGCATTCAGTAGCAGCAAGAGTGGCTGTGGGTTTAAACCAAGACAAGATGGGAGCTGAGTGTGCTGGTACTGCTGGTACCAAGCAGGCAGAGCAGGAAGCTTGAGAAGCCGGGGGAGCTGGGGGACCAGTTTCCCCAAAATTGTAATGATTTGTGTTACTCTGGGCTCTGAGTGTGTTGCTTCATCTCAGTAAACAAAGGAATGGTGAAAATAAAGGGCTCTGACGGTGAATCAAAACTATTTAGTGTGAAGGAAAATAATCAGAGCAGGGCAGGGGGCACAGCTGGCCACGGGAGGAGGCGAGAGCTGCAGAAACAAACGGGTATCAACCAAAGCTGCCTCGCCACTAAAATGGCCAAGGTAAACAAGGCCAATCTGTGAGAGTCCCTCAGCAATATGCAAAAGGAAAAAGGATCCCTGATGGACATAATAACATAACTCTGACATTGCTGAGACACAATAACACCAATCAGTGACCTTGCTCCCCAAGCCCTGTGTCCCACCAGCAGTAACGGGGTTCCCAGCCACTGCACACCTTCATACTACGGCAGAGGGCAAGAATTAGGTAGAAATAAATCCATGTAGGAACAACAGAACACATTGCTAACTATATTGTGTTTCATTCCTTTGGTTGTTACCTGAAATCAATCAAAAATCCAAAAGAAAATATCCCAAACCCTTCACTTAAAAACTTCTCAATTTTTCTCCTGTTGGTGTCCAGCACTGGAGTTTTAATGACATTTTGCTCTGGCTCTGTTTTCAACACCCCTGATGATAAGTACGTGCCAGCAGCTGCTGAAGCAACAGTTGCTGCAGATCCAGTGTCAGAGTGTGACAGACATGTGGATGGCTGCTGCAGATGGGAGGACATGCAGCCGGGCACCCTGTGATTCCCAGCCACGTGCCATAATGTGATCAAGGAAAGCTGGCTCCGTCCTTTCCCTCGACTACCTTCCTCTCCTCCTCCCTTTCCCTAGGGAGCTAGCCTTGCTCTCTCACACTTGGAGCCCTTTGGTTTGGCTGACACAGGGGATTTATCTCAATAAAATTAAGTAAGAAAGGAGAAATATGTGCTGAACAGGGAAACTGTCTGCCACCAATATATAGAAGTGAAGGGTGCCTCAATATTCACAGTCATCCACAGCTACTTCATCCTTTCTTTACTCAGCTCTTTCAGATAGATCTAAAACCTTTAGCCAAGGGCTAAAGCACCTGGTGAACAGGATTCTGATTCAGGACTAAGGCTGAAATAATCTTGCAATTTCACAGGCAGAAGATGAGTGTCTTTGATGACACCACAAGCAGAGATGGGGACCTTGCTGGGAGCCATGTGCTATCCTTGTGGGATTCCATTCCCTCGTGGAGGTTACAGGGAAAATTCCTGAAAATGCAGACATTGCTATGTCCTTCTATATTCCTGTGGGGGTTACCAGAGATTTGTTAACAAATCTCTTCCTTCCCTCCTGTATCCTGGCAGTCTTGGTGCTCCTGCTCCCAAGGTTTGCTGGGGAAGAGGAAGCAGGAGCACAATGTGCTCACATCATCTCTCTCCCTGGTGGTAGCACCCACTGGTGAGCTGGCCTTGCCAAAGGAGGGGAAGGTCAGATGGCTGGAAGCAAAGAGCCAGATTTCTGCAAATCCCAGGAGAACTGGCATGAAATACAAACATGTCCACTCAGCTCTGCAACACTGTCATGGATCAGCTATGCCATCACAAATACTGGGCACTTTGCAGAGAAAACCAAATAGCCCTCACAATAAGCTCTTCTACAGCAGATTATTAATCACTGTATAGATCCCTCTCAGGCTGCAGTTCTCCTCTCTGGAGAATTGTATTTGCGAATACAAATGCCTTAAACATGTGGCAATGCATGTTTTGTCTCTTAAAAGTGATTATACATTTGCTTAGAACAACAGGCATTTTTAAAGACCAAAGCCAACATTTGGTGGTGGAGACTTTGCTAGAGCATGAATTCATGATTCAGGAGGGAGAACTTCTTCCTGGGAAAGTTTTCTGGCTGCAGAACTACTTAAAGTGTTAGTTTAATGCACTAAGGTTGTTTATACCTCTAGCACAACACATATCAATTGATCAAACTCCAACTTCAAAGGGGTCTCAGGTGCTTGGAAGCAGCAGTATGGTTAATTAATCATATGAAACAAAACCCCACAAAGGCAAGACATCAGCAGTAGAGTACACTGGGCTCTGCAGAAATTAGCTTGCATTAGACTTAACCAGAGCAGCGTCTCTTACTCCCCTGAGAACAGAGATGCAATTTAGCCCTTGAGCTACACACTTCTTTTGGAGCCAGACCCATTGTACTATTTACATCAAATATGTAGAGCATTATCCACAGCGAGATGTAGACCAAAATAACAACCTACACATCTCAGTTTACAAACCCAGTATTTCTATGCTCCCCAGGGTTAAAATGTGTCTTTGAGTGGGGAACAGAAGCACAAACCAGTGCATTCCCTTCCTTCCCGAGAGGCCCCAGCACACCCCTGTTCCTCAGCAGACATGCATTAATTCATGACTTTTCCTGGGCAGCCGGGGCTGGCCGCGTTCCCACTGTGCTGAGCTGGAATGTGGAGCTGCCCGCTCCTGGTTCCTGGCAGGCTGCTGGGGTCAGCCTCTGCCATTGACTCAGCTGCCCCTGCCTGCTCCTGGCTTGCTAAGCTGATCCCTCCAACACCATGGAGATGACTCTCACTCAAATATTTGGCTTTGTGAGGGGCCAGCTTGCAGATAAGGTGCAAAATGGAACATGCCACAAAAATTCCATGGGAAGAGCACATGCTTACCATGATGGTAACACATGGGATGACTCCAGTCTGAAATGTGGCTAATCATGAATTTGTTTATTTGGTTTTTCCTGAAGACAAGCTGTCTTACTTTAGGGAGCTTTCAGATCTCATCTGCTTTCCATCTTCTATACATTTCATCCCACTTGGATAATGAAAGTGATTCTCATTTGACCTTACTTCAAGTGGCACCAGGGCTTCCCAGTTGTTCCCATCAGTGCAAGGCTGCAGTGCACAGGTCTGTGCTGCAGACAGAAACAACTGAATTTAATCAAAACACCATAAAATCTTCTTTCTTACATGAGCAATACATACCCATTTCAATGATAAAGTACATGTGCTATTTTCACTTTCCCCTGCTCCAGTCCTACTCCCAGGGGATCTTCATGCCTTGTCTCTACTGTGGACCTTACCCTTTCTGACTGAGGATGCCAAGTCCACCCTCACTCCTGTGAACAGGACTAGAAACCTCCCCAGCCATTCTGCTGAAGTTGAGGGTGGGTTTTTCAGCGATTTCCAAACTCAGTTGCTGACCTTGGCAAACAGCTCTTAAAAAAATTCCTCTGGGATTCACAGGGGGTCATTTATACATTAATAAGTCAATGTAACTGATCTAGGTTTGTATTCTTAAGCTGTTTATCTACTCCATGCATAAGGGAAGACTGTCACTCTGAGAGCTGTGGCTTCTGCTGGCCATAACACCAGAGTGTGGCCAAGTTGAACGTGCTCCTTGTTTTGTTCAGGGTGTTTCAGATCCCCTGGCACAAATGCTGGATCTCACACTCTGAGTTAGGTACAGCAACACCAACAAATCACTCCCCTCATGAATGTAAATACAACCCAGCATTTCAATAGCTGTGTTGTTATAAGTGGACTTGATATGGCCACAGCAGAGCTACCAAAACACTGGATTAGACACAGATGTCTCACAAGCCAATCCAGTTTTAACTCATTCATTGATTGGCATCACAGTCAGCTCTGCCATCTTTGCCTGAGTGTTGCACAACCCAGACCAAGAGCCAAAATTTTCAAAGAACTGTGCCTAAACCTGTGCATGTGGAGCCTGTGTAATGCAGCTCTGATGATGAACCCAACTTCTGGTTTAGCTGCCTGGTTTTCCATGGACATGTCCCAGGATTAAACAAACAAAAGTCCATTGGGCCTCAAGAGCCATTTTAATGCATATGGCCCTACTGTGATGAGCACAACATATGTGTACACACACTGTATTCATCACTAAGAGTAGTTTCAAATTCCTCAAAAAATCACCAGCTCAACCCTTAAAGTGTCATGGTATTTAAACCTATAAATTTCAGGATTCCTATGTTTTCTTCTTTTTAAACATTAAGTCTTTCCAATATTTCTCTCCACTCTGAGGGACCATGAATTCCAAGGAGACAAGAAAAATAAAAAGGTTTTTATTTTTGTTTCTTTTTTTTTTTTTAAGAAAGAAAATTAAAGCTTTTATAAAGTAATGTGATTCCAGAAGCCAGAGACATTAGAGACTACAGATTCAATAAGATGCAATAAATTTAGGCTGGTAATTCTGCTTCATAAATTACTTTTGATTTATTTTCTCATTTATATACACATATGAAAAATGAATACTTCAACTTATTCCTGATCTGTACCTATTTATGAAGAATCAGACTTCCATTGTACATAATATGATCATAAACCCAACAATTATTTATGAGTTACGATCACAAAAAAATTGTACATGTTCAACTGAAATAATGGTATAGAATATAAAACCAAGGGAAATTAAAGAGTGTTCCAGCTCCACAATCTTATTTTCCTCTGATCCTGCTTTCCCTTCTGCGATCCTGGGGATATTTCCTATCTACCACGCAGCAATGATTTATGGCTTGCTATATCATGCTATAAATTTGAATTTTATACAAAAAATATTGGCAAAATGTAAAATAGAATACTACACCATCTTAGCAACACTGAAATATGTGCTCCACACCTACAAATCTGATGGAACAAGCCACAATGAACTGATTTGTTTAATTATTGTTGTTATTTAGTGAAGCTGTATTTTGGAAGAGAGGAAACATTTTGCGATTGATTCCACCTCTTGTTTCACTCCCAAGCAAAATCCTTGATCTAAATCCCAACAAAAATCAATAGAGAGACTTCCAGTGAACATTACCTGGACTCCAAGTGAGTTAACAACTCACTCTACATATCTGCTCATGCACCTCCTGCCTCAGAGTAACTTCTAGAGCAAATTGTTCATATCTGACTTGGACAGTCTCTGCCACTTTTATTCCCCAATATTTTAAAATTCAAAAGAACTTAAACTACTGTATTCTGGGCTGGGGGGTTTTTGCCTCAAGTATAGCCAGTCTTTGCTATGCATGCATTAGTTTCTGTAGAAATGTGTGTGCAGGGACTGTATTTTGATTTGGCTGTGACATTTGATTTGCTATCAGATTTACAGGTTGCAAATTTCCAGCTGCCTGTACAGGTAACTACACAAAATAAATAAATTTAAAAAAAATAAAAATAAGAAAAAAAATCATAACTCAGGTTTTTAGAACAACCATTCCATGTAAAAATCCAGGCTGGACACCTTTCAAATTTCCTATGTGTAAAACTATACTAGAGAAGTCTGGGGACTTTATTATAAAGCCATGTCTAAGAAAACAGAAAAAAAACAAGCCATTCTTTCTGATGTCCCATAAGGTGCGGTAAAGAAACGGAAATAGAAAGATATATGACAGTAAAAAAAAATTGACTCCCTCTCTACTGAAAGTAGAAACATTTACAGACCAATAATGTGGAGAATAAGAAGACACAATTACAATCCCACCAGTCAGCATGAAGGTATTGTGTGTGTCAGTGGAAGGACTATGGAACCCACATCCATCAGAAGTCCTCAAGAGGAATCCCAAAAACAGTGGAAATACTTTTAAATTAATGCAATATTTGTCTAGTTGATTGCCACTACATAAAATGGCACTTCTCTAAATCCTGAGCTCCAAATGCACAACAAAACAGGGCAGTGAAAGTGCCTCACTCATTTACAGCCGTGCTGAGATGCCTTTCCATGACCCCTTTATATATGATTTTATGTTCTTACACAACTCCCAAACTTGTCTCAATGCCATTTAATTAATTGAAATCACTCCTGCAGCCTGAGACTGAGGGCTGAATGCTGTAATCCCTCTTGTTTAAATCAAGATTCTTTCAAATGTGGGCAAACATGCTGCCTGGTAGGTGTGCCTCTCTAAACATGTCAAAGAATAATCCGCCTGCATGTCCAATTGCCAAGCCACGTGGTTTGGCAGCCTTGCTGCAGTGGGATAAATATTATACCACTCAATACAGAGACACCTGGGCTTGGGGCATGCCTGGGTGACACACCCCGAGGCTAAAGCTCCCATTTTTACATTCCTTGCTCTGTGCTGAGAATTTAGCACATACTTTCTTGCCATGGCCAAACCTGCTGGACACAGAGGTGAAAGGTCTCCATAAAGCCAGGCAAATGCAGTTTGGGAAGGACAGGACACAGAGAGGCTCTGCAAGAGACATCTCTGGCCTCAGCTGCAGCAAGGATGGGGCAGAGATGGGCCAAACCAGCCAAAGCATGGCTGAGGACAGAGGGATGAGTTCAAACCTTCCCCTTTCCCAGTAAGGTCTTTGTGTTCATATTCTCAGCATAGAGAGCAGCTGTGCCTTGGCAAGTAATTTCTTGCCTTTCACCAACTTTATGGCTGTGCTGGATCCAAGCTGATGAAGGGCTAAGGATGCTCTCACAGAGGGGCAGAGGCAACCACAGCCACAAAAACATTTGCCACAGCCCTGGATCATCCCTGATGCTCCACAGCTCACAGAGGAGATTCTCCCCTTTGCTTCCTCCAGATAGCCTGGGTGCAGCCTGGTTTACAAGTTATGGGGATCTGGATGGAGGCTGATAATGTATTCTTAGATCTAAGTTGCTGCCAAAAAAACCCTTGTGGAAATCAAGCAAAGCTGCCTGTGAGAACAGTTGAAGACAAGCAAGTGTTTGTCAGACAGCTACAGATAACTGCCAGGCTCCAATACTCAAAACAGTACCAGGAATTCAGTCACAGAAAATCCTGAAACCCAGCCTGCCTGACTGTGAAACCCAGTGTTTTTAACAAGAGTTGAAAAACAGTCTAAAGTAACTGTGCTGGTTATGCAGAAGGAACAGTACAGTTTAATGCTTTTTAAGCAGGAAGTAAAACACAGCTTGTATTACATCTTCTAAGAAGAAAAGAATTGTAACAGAAATCCCAGGCAAATATGATCCTAGAGTAAGAAACAGCCAAACATTTCTGCTCTGAAGCCCCTCTGCTGATTGCCACCTCTGATTCATCCACCCCCATGCCTATGCTTCAATATTATCTCCTATAAAAAGTTGAATTCCATAATGTTAGCGGGACAGATGCTCCCTGTCCTGTCTGTATGGCAAGGTTTATGCAAAATAAAATAGAAATCCTTAGGGCTGGGAGAAGCAGTTATTGCTATGAATAGTCCCTCCATGAGTTATTCACATAAGGAAGCTTTTACAGCGTTGAAAAGCTAAGCCCAGAAATTCTGCTGTGATTTTTAAAGCCATGAAAACCTACATTTACTCATGAAAAAAGGGGGCATTAAAAGCCATATGGACACAGAATAACTCACTGAAAAGCACAATGGGCTGTGCCATTAGATGGTCTGTCACCAGTTACTTGTGCACAGCCACACTGCTTTAGAATCTTGTGCATTACCATTCCCTATACACAACCAAAGTTCTGTGCCTATGTGGCATATTTGGGTTGAAACCATATGACAACAGGGAAACCTAGTCACATATATTTTATATATAAAATAAAATCACAGGACAGTAGAAGTTTGTGATCCACAGCTTATGTATTTCAGGTTCAAACATCACATGAGCTTGATTCACACTGAGTCTGCTTTTGGAAGAGTCATGCTCAGCATGTGCACAAGAAGGCAGGACAGGAAACCTACCCAGAGGCCCCACCTGCAAAGCTCTTCTATCATGAGATGAAAGGCTGAAAAGAAGGAAGCTCTGTGTCAGCTAATGAGCACTGACAGGACCAGTTGAGACTTTTATAGGTAGATTAGATTCCAGGAACTCACCCACGTACCTTCAGCAGCCCATTAAATCATTAGAATGAAACACAGGGAGTTAGAAAGCAAAAAGCCAAACAACTTTCACAGCTTCTGCTCCTTTCTTTCCAGTTCTGGGAGTTTGACACTTCCACCTCCTTTTCAGAAATCTCTCAGAAACTTGTTTTCTGGGGAAAAAAACCTGTTCCTGTTTTATTTTGCTGTTTGGTAGACTCTTGACTACATGTCCTGCTTCTCCCCCACTGACTGCACTGGTAAAATAAAGTCCATGAGCTCCAGCACAGCTGCCTCTCCCTACAGAAATACCCACAGCAGAGGACACTGCAATTGCAGACTCATTCCCAGACCTGCAGGATGATTCAAAGCCTACTGAGGATGCAGCAAATACCAGCTCCTTTTCCAAAAGCCTTACAATGCATCAACCATCATTTCCTATTTGCCTCAGATCAATGACTCTTCAAATCTCCATCCTATATTATGTGCATCAGATGCTGATAGTCCAGCTAAAATAAATTAGGGAAGATTGGTGATGATGGTGAATGTAGGGAGATTGTTGCCAAATGAGGCTCTCCCTCCACATTCAGCACTCCTATGAAATGCAGCCTCACAATAGGGAACTCACTCTTCCACTTTTTTCAACAGCTGGGTAAACAGAGAGCTTAAGGCAAGAACTGTAAATGTGATCTGACACCCAAATCCCTAGAAATAATTTAAATAATTGTCCAAGTGCCTTAGCTATGGCAAAGGGCACTCACTGCATTCAGAGATTCCGCTGTCTTACTGAAGACTGTTCTGGCATTTTGCCACAGGGTTTTAGGAAACGAGGTGCCAGCACTTGAATGGGAAAAGTTTTATCTGATTTATCCAAAATCACTCAGCAAGCTCTGATCAATAAAATCCAAACCTTTCATTTATCCTCTCTCTTTTCTAAGCAGTACATGCATCAACACCCCAATCTGAAATGGCAATCCCAGTCATCTGAAACTCAGCAGAATATTTTCTTGAGCATCCTTTTGAATTTCACAATACAAAAAAAACTGGGCAAACAACATGCTGGCTGCAATAAAGAGCATGTCTGCACCACAACCAAGAGATGTGAAAATGCAGCCATGCACTCACCAGGCCTGCCAACACCTTGGGGTACTTATGCAGAGAGCTCCCTGCCACAGGGTTACCTGATTTAACTAAATTTAAGCCTACTCAGCACACCTGCAAGGTGGCTGTATGTCATCACAGCATGTGAGAGGCAGACACACACAGGCCTTCAGATTTCCTCCAAGATAGCCAACAAAGTGCATTAAAATATGCTGGTTTCCTTTCTATGTGCTCAGCAATATCTGTTATAGTTGCAAAATTAAGGATTATTCCATGTGTCCATTTTGTCCATTCCTGCCCACGGGAAACACATACTGATGGGAGACCTGAGGATAAGACACTTGAATGAGATAACTGAGCACAAAACTGTGCACAAAACCATAACTGCAAAAAATTGTCTTTGGATATGAAGATGGAAAATAGGCACTGGTACAACTGAAGGCATCCTGAGCAAACCAGGCCCTGAGTTACCTGCTTTGTAACCCAAGGAGGAGATGTAGTTTGTCTGGTCTGCTCTCCAAAGTCTTCTCAAGCAACAAGCAGGAGTGAATGAGTGCTATGATACAAAAAAGCCCTCAAAAATGAGAGTTTGGGAATGTTAATTTAAATAGAAGCACCTGTTACACACAAACTAGGTAAAACAGCAGAAAAGATCCCCTTTGTGTGAGCAGAGAGGTGTAATTTGAAATAGAAAATTTTAAAATTTCAGTTCTGGTTTTGATACTGAATCCCTCCTGACAGAATTCCTTCATCTTTCTGTGGCTGAGGCTTACCATATACTGTGAAAAAGAGGGAACGAAGACTGGAACTGCTATTACTACCCCAGACCATGACACACTATGGCAGAGAGCAAATAGATCATAAAGACTCTTTGGAACTGCTACAATTAGACTCCTGAAAAGAAATATTTAGGCAAAATGTGTTTGGGGTAAGTAACACTAAAAAAGTTGCATGTATAAACAATTTGTCAAATTCTCCAATTATTGACACCATCCTGCTACAGTCCCTCTCAACATCCCCTCTTACCCTGTATGTGCTCCTTGCCCTCTCCTGTAGGAGCTGTCTGCCACTGTTAGCCAGGATTTACTATATTTGATTTCTTACCTGTGAATGAGAGCAAAAAAAAAATAAAAGACCTACTGACTTGAGCAGTGTCAGCAGGGACAGCAGCCCCTCTGCCATGCAGCTGCCCCCTCCCTGCTCCAGTTTGAGTGTCAGCAGCACGGTCCCCTCTGAGCAAAGCAGCTTTTAGAGCATCCCTCCATCCAAGTTAGAACCTCCTGGGTATGAGTGGGAGTCAGATGGGGTGAAACTCAAACTACCAGTGCAGTGAACACAACTCTGATTTTCATCTGCTACATTAATCCCTCTTTTTATGACAACACATTTTCCTGAACAACCTCACCTGAGGGGCTTTAAAATTGTATGGGTCAGATTTCTTTTGTCAAGTCTTTTCTCAAGGCTGAAAAGAGCTGTAGGAGGCTGAGAGTAAGGGGGAAATCGATCTGCATCATCGTATTACTTTCCTGCAAAATATTGCATTTGAATACAACTCAGCTGTTTTGTTCTCACATCCTTCACAATGCCTGAGCAAGCAACACAGAGCTGAGATTTGCTACTTTTCAAGTGTATAACTACATTTGCCAGCTCATATTTCTGTTTAATCAGAAAGACATGTCAGTGTCTTTGAAGAAGAATATTATTGTGAAGAATGTAATCAGCTTCCTCTGTCCTGAAATGTTCCTTTTGCCACTAGACAATGGAATAAATCCAAGAACTCCTGTGAGTTCCTGTTTCCAATCATTGGTGCACAGTGTCTTAGCTATGAGCTCTTCAGATGGTCTCCTACATTGCAGGCTTAAAGTTCCCTTTGTACTTCCTGTTATTCCAGATTCCAATGGAGCCAGGATGAGCTCTGGCACCTGCCACTAAACACAGCATCAGTGTGAGCAGGGAGTAGGTTCAGGCTGGGATAATGAGCCTGAATCTCACAAAGCAAAAAATGGATACAGACCTGTTTTATTCTGCCCTTAGAACTGCATAAAGGGAGTTTGTTCTGTCTCCCTCTCTCAGGTTGTGCCCTTGAGAACTTAAATATCCAGCTCTTCATGGCAGGAGGGTGATTGTGTTGGGTCATGTAACCCAAAAAGGGACAGAAGTCTGCCCTGATGCAGGGTGAGCTGATGCCTCATCTATCTTTTAGTTATCCAAACCAATAAAACATGCAAAAACTCTCTTATTTCCATTTAGCTGATTATCAGCTTTTGGGAGGAGGATGTTCTTTATGTATAGAGCAATGTCAAATTCTGCATTTTATAAATATGGATAAATACTTCCCAGGAATGGTTTAAAAGTATATACATTAAAGAATAATTTGCTAAGCAATGTCTGCTCTGGGGTGTATGTCAGGACAGGTCTTGTCACAAAAACCTTTAAAATGGAAAAGCTCTTCATTTCAAGTCTCACCTATTTCTGTCTCATTTTCTTACCATGACAAGCAGGGACACTGGGTATGGGCAGGGCTGGACACAGGGACTGAAGAGCAACACACCAGTGTCTCACCCACAATTTTCCCCTCCTGCACCCAGGAAAGGTGTGGTAGCCATACAGAGCTGCTATTGAATTTAGGATCAGACTTTGCTGAACTTGTCCTACTCATCACTTCTAACCTTGCTTTTACCTGCTCAGCACTTCATACCTTCCCTCTGCCACATGAGATTTGTGCTTACAGTCTCTCCTTATACCTTGATAACCCTATAACAGTGATGTGAATCCAAATATGGGAAGAAAGGAACCAAGGAGGATATGGACAGAAAATCTTGAGGCTGAAGAATAACCAGGTAACTGGCAGATTGCTCACATCAGGATTGATAACAATTTAGAATACTGAGGCACCATGAGGATCACAGAGTGAAGCTTCTTTTGTAATTCTTAGCTACTTTCAGAATATCTTGATGGGATCAATTAATATTATCAGAATTGTACAGATGGGAAAATAGATTTTCTGATCCTAATTGTGGTGTCCTTATGACGAAACCATGGGCCCACCTATACATCAGCACTTTTTTCCATGGCATATATACATCTCTGTGCCTCTATCTTCCACATCACCTCATATGAGTAATAGCAGAGCTGTCACCACCAGGCTGGAACAGGTCTAACAGGCGTGGAGGCACTCCAGTGTGAGCTGGCCTGCTGTCAGGGAAGTGCTGCTTCAGGAGAAATTTACTTATAACATATCAGGAAGGAAAAAAACCCCAACAACTCATTTGCACGTATAAGGTTTTTCTCCTCAGCTAGAGGAATGCAAATACCAGGCAGCCTTTACATTGCCTCCAACGGTTTGGCTGATTATCACATCTCTAATTCCAGTTCACACAATCCACACAGCACTTTCTTATTATGGATGTGCTGCTGACATGTACAAAGACTGATTAGATAGTCAGACACAAGCCAAAGAAATAATAAATATACAACTCCACTTTTCAGAGAATTATTTTCCTATAGGCACAATTGTGTGCAGAGTTGAATTTGTCTTCAAGACAGTCTAATCTGCCTTTTCTTTGCAAAAAGCTTTCCAGCTATTAAGTTAAATCTTCCAGATAGATAAATCACATAATAACACTTTTTGGATTTATCATTTTCCCATCTTCTAGACAGGGAACTATTTTTGACTACCCTTATTACAGTCTTACAAAGCTACTTTCCTAATCCTATCAGTGAGCCCAGAAATTTTCCCCTTACATGTCTCACCTTGCAAATGTACCATTCCTTGTTCATCAATGTAGGAGAAAAATACACCACAAAGGCCAAGCTTGCTTCTTTTCAGGTAAGCAGTGCCTTGGGTGGCCAAGGGTTGCATACCAGAGTGGACAATCTACAGAGGTAAATGGATGGCTGCAGAACAAAAAGAACCTTCTTTTGTGTCAAGCTCTATGGGTCATGCCCAAGGATGGCATCAGTGGTGGCTTTCTCCTCTCTAAATGGTCACTTATGCGCTGTTCTCAAAGGCAGCTTCATGATACAGAGGTGCAGAGTGAGCTGCAGTTACACCTTGCAATAGATGACCTTGGGTTTCTACTAAGCAAGCTCAAAGAGGACTCAAAAAGGCAGAGAAGATACAAAAAAGGCTGGTAAGGTTGATTGAAGGTTCAGAGTGACTCTTCAGTTTAGGAAAATATGACTGCAAACAAAGAATATGACTGAAGTCTGTAAAATCAGGCATGGGATGGGGATGGTAAACAGGGAAAGAACATCAGATAAAATTAGCAGGTGGCTCAAAGCAAATACAAATAAATACTTCTGATATATCCCATTCTTAAACAGCAGAACAGGTGCTGTTGTAGTTGCTGGAAGTTTGGTTTTGAAATTAAATTGGACAAGATCCTGGAAAGAAACTATTTAAAGCCTAGCAAACATCAGCTTTAGCTTAGGATGTGAGCCACAAAGTGCCGGAGGCTGGGACAGTACAAGGGAAAATGTGTCCCTTATTTTCCTGTACTGTTCTTACACTACCTGTGTCAGTGGCAATTGGCACAAAAAGAGAGTGAGCTGGATGGATAACTGGCCTGGCACACTTGTTCTTGTGCTTTAACTGAAAGTGAGATTCAAAGCAGTAAAAATAGCAATGTAACCTTACACCCAAGTAGGACATGCCTTTATTCTAGTGCTATCCACATGATGGTTATGATAAAATACCTTATTTCCTACAATCTAAACTTTACCATTTTTGAAATTATACTAATGGTGCCCATCTTTTAGAGATACTCTATTATCTACAACTGAACAAATAACACAATGACAAGGAGTTGCTCATGTTATTAGCAAAACTTTCCAGCCACCTAAGTGTGTTGATATGTGCTGGTCCAAATAGTCAAGGGTCTGTGAAAAGGTCTTAAAAGAAGGGGTAAAAAGACATCAGGCATTAAATTTGATTTTCAGAAGCACCAGCTGTTGCAGAGTATTTAATGCCTTTTGAGTCAAATTGTCCTTTTTGTATTTATTTTGGAATCCAGGATGAGGGGCTCAGGCTGCTGCTTTCAGAAGTGTGAAGAGTCAAGTCCAAGCTTACGTGGTCTGTTTATGGTTACAAGATGTTGCAACAGCAGTGAGAGGATCAGACCTGGTGGATTCCAGACTCCTATTAGGAAAGAAGCTGGGGAGGAAAAAGCAAGCTGGAATTGTCCTGCAATACAGAGAGGATGGACCCAAGTCACCTTTAATCACAGCACTGGGATAACACCGTGTCAGCACAGCTCAGGGCTTGCCTGGGAAACAAGGTGAATTACCAACTCCATTACAGGGCATTGGGAAGCTGCTGCTCTCCTTTAAATTGGCAATCAGCTCATTTAAAGTTGGCTTCTGTGGAGTCATTTTGCACTGCAGGGCTGCAGCAGGGCCACACTCAAGTCTGTGTGGTCACCCAAGGATGAGGCAAGGACACAAACCCACCTTGGCAGCTGCAGTGAGACTGAGGCTATTCCCTATTCCCACTTGGAGGGAAAAACTTCCACTAGTATGATTTCTTCACCCTAATTATTTTCTAGTTTAGGCTGACTTTCCCCTTCATGTATGAGGCTCACAGAGCTAATTTTTGGCTGAAAGCCAGCACCAGGTGTATCATTCCAGGTCCTGACCACTCACCAGCTCCACCCAACAGAGAAGCGACATCTCTTGATCTCCCAGAGTTTTGTAATTAACTATTAAAGAGTGCTGCTCATTCGCTGTTTTCCGTGCTTTCCTTTCAGCTGGCACTTCAAACCCATAATATCATTTCTCTACAAGTCGCCTGTTAGGATTAGTTTTGTCAGTCTAGAGTACTTAACAGTTTTTCTGTATTAATCTCAAGGTTAGTTTATGCTGCTGTGATTTCTTGTAAGGGTATGTTGCTGCTTTGCTTTATGCTCTGTATCAGACTGATGTTTATTTTGAGAAAAAAAATATTTTTGCAATTTTTTACGGCCCTTAAAGTTCAAGCAGACTTTGCAAAGTCTCTGGTTCTCCTATTACCACTGCCCGGAAGGATCTCCATTAAGTTTTAAACAAGGACCTGGCTGAAAGGAAGGAAAACTCTGGTATCCTATTATAGGATAAGGGACGAAAATAGATGCAAATCTGGCAGCAGGAGAAAGTTGTCACCTGCTCTGGGTTATGAAGGCGAGTTTTACTGCATCTCAGTGGAAGCAGCAGCTTCTTTAGAGGCAGAAGAAGCACTTCTAATAATCTTAAAAAACAGGTAAAAACCAGTTTACTGTCATGAAAAGATCATGTAAGGAGAATACTCGTACTGAGTACCCTGCTCTTTCCTATAGCAAATTTTTTAACTCCGCCCAATTTGCTGCCAGGCTGGATCTGGGAATACAAGCACTAGACAGGGCATTTATTGGCACTAACTCCTGCAATTTGGGGGAGCTTCATTGCCTTTTGGCAAATATAGCATTGTCATGTGAGTGATGGCAACCAGCATCTCCAGAAGACTTGTGACTACCCTTGTGCAAGTCTTTGGATGATATGCACAGTTCATTTGCTCTCATCTCCTCCTTATCAACATCTCTGTGTTAGAGACGTTCACCCAAACGTTGATAAAGCTTTTGCTCCCCAAAATGCTCCACAGAGGGTGGAGTCATGCCTGGGGTGGGCTTAGCATCACAGGACCTTTTCAATGAATGATTTTCTTCTGTTTACAAGACTTACATTTCTATTTTCACACCTCCGTGCCTGCTGTTTGGGAATACACTTAGGATACCTAATAACTTTGCAGTGCAGTTCCTTCACAGCTGATTAAAAAGATCATCTGGTGAAGAGAGAAGTGAGGAATATGGATCTGATCCCCAGATAGTGTAAAAGCAGTGGATCTCAAGTGAGGTCAAAAAATATACTGAGAGCCAATTCTATATTTTGCAATAATATCCTTGAAAAGGATGGAGGGAATTGGGGATTGGTGCCACCTCTCACTCTCCCCTGTTGCACAGGTGCATGTCAGCATTGAAAGCTGCTTATCTTAGCTCTTGGAAGATTAACTAAATGTAAAAGATGCAATTTATAATACTAAATAAAACAAGAATCAATATATACAGGGCAGGAGCACTTAAGCACCTACATATTTTAATATCAGCTGTGTCTGCAAACTGTCAGGCCTAAAAAGTCATTAAAGTAATCTGGCCCTTTATCAAGAGCAAACTCTTGCTGATTGATAATGCTGAATACCTGATGCTAATTCCAGTCATCTCTGCAAGCAAAAATTAACCCTTTCCTGAGCATCATAAATGCTGCCTGTGATATATGAGCTGTTTTTATGCAAATTCTGTTCTTTTCCCATTAAAGACACTTTCAGTTAATTCTGTAGTTCTTGAACAAACTTTTAATCTTGTTGCTATTTTACCTTCACACCTACTGCCCTATCTTCATGAGGATAAGAAGTAAGCACTAGCTGGGTTTAGAGGAGAAATAGGATCAAGTATCATTTACAGGTCCCTTATAGAGGGCCCTGTCCCTATCAGGTGCCAAAACACTCAGCTCCCCTTAACTGCAATGTGAGATAACAGCAACTTCACCAACAGCATTTGGCTTTTTTCACCTTTGGGTCCCTCACAGACTCCTGCAGACATCAGCAACAATTTCATAAACGAGCAGGGATTTTGATAACTTATACACAAGAGCATAGGAGGCTATCAGCCCTATGACAGAGCTGCAGATCTGCTCACAGGGAAGATAAGATCCCTTAACCAGCTAAACAACATCCCACAGGGTTTCACATCCCATGTGCTGGGTGATAGCTGCAAACACATCCCTCTGATAAAAAGTCATGTCCTTTGCTAAAGCTTCAAACCCAGTGACACAAGGGGGCTTCTGGATAAATAGATTCCCCTGTAATAATTGTTTTATGTGACAGATTATTCCTAAGAGGTTTCAAATGCTCGAGACTTCAGTCAATACCTGACTCTACAGCTCTTGCTATCACTGCCCCTTTTGATTTCCTTTGGTTTTCTTTCCTTGAGATCAAGGTGATCTATTTTTAGTGCAGGGACTGCTTAAGTGAGGAGTTGCTATAGTGACAGATAGCTGATACAAACTGAGTCCCACTGCAATTCCTGGGGTTGGGAAAGGATCATTCCCCGAAATGGGGCAGCAGCTGGGGGTGTCCAGACACTGCTCAGCTCAGGGGGCATTAAAAACTGCCCAGGACTCTCAGGGTGATGCTTAGTGCATATGAAACAGCCAGGAAGCAGCCTGGGTGCCTATTGTAGGAATCACACACGTCATGCTGCCTCTGTTGGCCCAGTAAATGGTGTTTGTCTTCAGCTTTGTAGTGATCCCCTTCTCCAAATCAGCTCCACACAAATACATCCACCAAGAAGTCACTCTGTTCAATTTTGTGCCTCCATTGAGAATTGGGTAGGAAAAGATGTATAGCCACAATATTTGCAACTTCATCTTTCCTTGCAACTGAGCATCACAGAAATGCTGGCTGGGAAGGTCTGGAGGCCCCTTCTTCCATGTCCTACTCAAAACAAGTCTAGTATCAACCAAGACCAGGTCAACCATGGCTTTGATTAGAAGACTCTTAAAAATCTCTTAGGATGGAGGCCACAGCCTCTCTAGGTTACCTGTGCCAGTACCACACCATCTCTTGAGGGAGTTTTTGCTGAGCCTGATCCTCCTCAGGAACAAATTCTTGCCTTGTCCTCCTTCTTTTACCATCTGCAACTACTAAGAAGAGTTTGACTCTATCACCTTTGAAACTGCCTTTCAGAGTGTTGCAAGCTGCTGTTAAAATGCACCTTAGTCTTCTAAGACTTTTTTTTTGTTGGACACACACAAAAAAACCCTAGCCAGTTTCCTCAGCCTCTCCTCACATATCCCAAAACATCTGCTGTAGGTCACAAAACATTTTGACAGCCCTTCAGGAAAACTCTCTTCAGTTTCCCAGCCTCCTTCTGTTGGGGGTAACAAGAAATTGGACACCCTATTGCAGGTGCAGCCCAGCAGGCCAAGGTGGAGGGGGGTAATAACTCCCCAGACTGGATTGCTCCATTCCTCCTGATGTAACCCAGTATGTGGTTCATCTGCTGATAGTGACAGCACATTTATGGATAATTTTCCAGATTAGATCCACCACAACCCCAAGTCCTGGGGTGCCTGACTCACTGGGAGTCAGGACCCAGCATGTCCTGCTGCAGGCTCACCTCACCACCCAGGTTCCTGATGAACATCACCAGTTCCCATATTAATCCCTGGATATTAACTATCCCTAAATTCAGTAATGAAATTAGGGAATTGGGAAATGCCAACATTATTCCAGCTTCTCATCCTTTCAACTCACTCCTCCTCTCAAGGATATTGGTGCAACCCTCTCCTCTGAACATCCAGCCAACTTTTGTAGTCACTCCTGCAGCAAGAACCCTTCCATTGCAAACTTTCTGTCTCCTTCATGTCTCAGTTTGACTTGCCATCTCATTTCTGCCTCATCTGTATTTCTTAAATTAATTTATTGCCCTGTTATTGTTTATTATCTCTAATTATACTCTATACAAGCAGTAAAAATGTCACAAATCATCTGTTCCTCTCCAGGAGCATCTCTCTCCAGGAAAGGCAGGATTGTCACAGGGATCCTGTGTTCACTGTCATCATTCCTGCTCTGACTGAAATAAAACCACAGGGCCAGATGGGCAGGATCTGTTAAACAATCCGGTGACTGTAGCTCTGAGTGTGTCAAAAGGGTCCTTGTTGCCCCACAGGGAACAAAGCACTGGGAAGCAGCTGTTTTCCAATGACTGGAAAAAACTCTGAAGAAACAAAAGGATGCTATTAATTAATGTCAGCTAATCCCATCACTCCTCCTCCAGCTAAGTTCCCCCTACTTTATCAAAAGAGGAGCAGAAAAAGGACAGAATGGGAACTCTCTGGTGCAAGTGCTGGGGTCTGTCCTTAAACCAAGTTAGGCTGTGTGACCTTTCCAGCAGGGAGAATTTGGGCCCCTGAGCCAAGCCTGCCAGCTGCACCACGATATCTCACAGAGCAGCCCTTCATCTTCCAAGAGTGAAGCCTTCACGTGTCAGTGTGACTCGGGGATGACAATCAAATGGCTGAAACAATTTCAAGGCATTCAATCGCAGCATTACAAACACTTTTAAGTCCTTGAACTGCTTTTAGGTTGGACAAGAACAGAGGTGAAAGTAGAAAACAGCTGAATCTTGGTAATTCCTGGGATTTGCTGATCCACTAAACCTGACAAACAAATTGCCTTAACAACATCTTTGAAATTGCACTCTTGGGCAATTCATTGAAACTTTGAGCAAGGAGTCAATAGTCCAAAACATTGATTTCTAATTAAACAAAAGTACCCACTTACCTAAATGCTACTGTCAAGCGCAATTTTAGGCTGTAAAAACAGACCTAGGCTTGAAATTTGCTTTTGAAGTCTGGCAACAGGATTTGTAATATAGTTGCAAGGGAGTATAAATAAATTGTGGTCTAGCTTAGCACATTCAAATAAGTAGAAAGTCAGTCTAGGATAGCAGCTTCTCATGCAGATATTCTTTTGAAGTGAGAACCTTTGGAAAGTACAGGGAAAGCAGGGAAAAAATTATCTGTATGCTACTCCCAACTGGTGTAATAAGGATGAGAGAGGATGCATGAAAATGAGTAATTCCACTGATTTTTAGTACGTAGGCTGACCCTCCAGCATCCATCATGAAGGCACCCCAGGCTGTGTTCATTAAACTGAGATGCCACATATGAAAGTCTTATCTTCATTATTTTATTTCAGCCTCAAAAATGAATCAGATATTTATTTATATCAGAAGTAACAGAGACAGTGTTCTGGCCTTATGTACATATCAGAAATTACTTGTTACCTGAAGATAACAGAAGTGGAGGATGGAAAAATGAAATACTGATAAATACATAAATATTATTTCCTGTCAGAAAAAGGAAGGATCTGCACCCTCTTTCACTTACAGTCAGTATCCAGATTCCTTCTATCTCAGTTTCTCCTTTTCCACTTCAACGAACTCCTCCCCATACTTGAATTTCATATCTTTGCTCAGATTCAATCCCAAGATTTGCTTTTAATTTCTTTCTCTCAGGAATAACATTTATCCCACTTTTCAAATAACACTATTTGAATAGCTACAGAATTACAGGAAAGTGTCCTTTAGACAGTTAAAAACGAAGCCTTTCTGCCCTTGCTGTGTCTGGGGGACAAACACCTGCACCTACAAGTGGCAACAAAGGCCAGAACCACATGGACTCCTCCCAGATGGGAGATCTCCCTGCCCAAAAACCTGCACAGTTTGTAAAGCAGCCCATCAAAAGGGAGGCTTGGCCCTGCTGCTCTCACCACGTTGTTGACAGCAGCACGTCAGTGCTGAGTAATTCAGTCATTTATAGTAATACAGATATTTTTGACCAAATTTTGTGATGAGACACACAGAACTGCCTGGAGCAGGACTGGGAAGAAGAGTCAGTGGGCAGATTCATTTGCAGCTGATCTGGAAATTTGTGCCTCGAGAACACACTGTATTTTTACATGTCTAACCTGCCCTTCAGGCAAAAATAACTTCTTTGAAAATAAATTACTCAGAGAATTTGCATTCTTGGACAACTCATCATGAGGGCAGAGTCTACATCTTCTTTAAGCCTGCAAAGGGCTGCAGAGGCAGGATGCTGCACTCTGCTCAATCCACTTCCATTTCAATTTCCACCAAATCAGTGGAGGTCTAATGGGGTCTATTACTATCTGAATTTAGGTGCCTGCTTGAAAACACCTTGCTACTTCTGCTGCTTCTGCTGCTTCTACTGCTTCATGGCCAGAGTCCTTTTTCTGCCATTCAGAATGCCTCAAAACTGTGCACAAAGCCAGAAATGTGCTAGAAAACACCCAGACAGTGACTATAAGGAAGCAGAAAATGGCAAATTAAAAAGTCTCAAACATTTAATCAGGCTTGTCACTGCTTTTCTCCTTTCCAACAACCAACTGTAGAAATTTCACAGCTTCCAGGTCTCGGTGCTCTCTGTAGTACAAGATTAATCAGTACTGCTCAGCCAGAGCTGCACATCTTCTAAAATCACTGTCAGCTCAACAGAGCATGAAAACCAGTAGAGAAAATCATTAACAAACCAAAGCTGTCTCAGTTTCTCATGCCCAGTCTCTGCTGATGGTGGTTTTAAGCTGCTTTACTGGAGCAACAGGATTTTGTTCTTTCAGTTCATTTATGGCAGCACTGGAACATGCAGCAATTCCTTCACTCTTATTTATTTCTCCAGAATTTTTTTCACTATGATTTCTCCCCCACTGCCTCATAACAAAAACATCCCACCAGAATGAGAAAAAATAAATATCTCTGATCCTCCCACGAGCAGCACCACCCACTTTGGGGTGAAGCGCTGGGTGAGCTGCAGCTCTCCAGGCTGGAAGAGAAGGAGATAAAGTCCTGTTTCCTTTTTGCAATTGCTTCTTCATCATGTTTTCTGTGCTTTATGTTTTCACCCTGCACTTCTCCCATGTTTTCTGTCCCTATTCTCAGGCTTGTGCCAATGAACAGTAATGAGAGCCAGGCTGAATTATCCCCTGGGTTTTTATTTGCACTTGGAGAGGCTGTGAAGCACCAATTTCTTTGGTTTGGTGTAAGTCCCTGCCCATGGACAGCTGTACAAGCTGGTCACATCCCATGGCACGTTATCTGCACATGGCGATCATGGATGCAGTCACCACATCCCTATTATTGGGAAGGAAGAACGTAATTTCTCTGCTCAACACATGATACACACTCACACCCAACCCCCAGGGTCTGGGAAGGACCACAACAAGAGATGGAAGAAGCCCCTTGAGTTGTTGACTGAGAGGAAAAGACATTTCCCTTTAGGTTGAGTATTTAAGGACACACCACAGCACCTCCCAGATGCACTCCAGAGCCTCAGCAGCTCTCCATTCCATGGTAGTTACAGAGATAAGAGATAAAACATGCACTGAGCAAGTTATGGAGTGACTCTGGGACTGCCTGATCCATGTGGGGCTGAAGCATCTTTGCACTTGTGTTTATTGGGGTCTGAGACATCCAGCAGGCTCACTCCTAGTTTAGTTCTAATATGCACCTAATTATAACAACTGCCAGAGCAATTATCCTCAAGAGTGCCATTGAGGTGGGACAGGACAGGGGCTGAGGGACAGCATGGAGGTTTGCTTGGAGCCCCTTGGACATGATTTGTTGGAGCTCAGCTTTGGCACCTGATGATTCAAGCAAAAAACCCCAAGAGGAGCAGCATGGGCAAGGAGAAACTCCTGGGCATTTCCATGAAGCTAAAAGTCTCCAAAACATGTGTTTTGAGGCTAAATGCCTCACAGCAGCCACATGTGCTGCAGAATGTTTCCTTTGCTGGGCACTCATGACTTGGGTAGGGAAAAAACACTTTAAACATTACTCCTTTTGCATATGTCACTCAGTCATTTGTGGAATACGTGGTGTTCTTTAAAGGGCAGAGCAATTAGCTTCTCTGAGGTCAAAAATTTTTCCCCTTCAGAAATGCCACAGAGCCTATCCATTTACAACACATCAGGCTGTGGTGAGAGCTGCCAGGAGGAGAAACTGCCAGAACCCTGCACAGCAACTGCAAGAGGAAGGAGGAAACTATGCAGTGGTGATCTGGAGGCTGGAGAAATTTTGGGTAATCCCTGTTCTCAGCCCTGCCAAAATCCTATTACATAAATCAGTTTCCCTGCTGTTTGGTGGACAGCTCAAGCTTTGAGGTCTCCCTCTTGGCTGCTCCTCTCCAAGAGCAAACTGCAGGATCTCTGCCTTCACTCTTGCTCTTGTTTGCTCCTGGTACTCACTCATGTTTTTCTCCTTTCCCTCTCTGCGTGTTCTCTGCTTCTTCTTGCATTCACATCTCCCCTTGCTGTTCACTTGGAATAAAGGACTGTAAGGCTCCAAATCTAGGGAATTACAGAGATGACCATCCTTGGCAATGCCACTCTTTATTTCTCCACCAGGATGCAACCTCTGCACCAGTGCAGAGGAGGGAAGGAGTTTAGCTCAACTGATACACAGAAGAATGGTAGTACTTGATAATTTTTGTTGCAGTGGCCTGATGGCATCTAGCCCTGGGAAGCTAAGAAGCTGCACTTGCCCAATCTTATTTACAAGGACTGGAGGAGTCTTCCTTAAAATCCTTACAGAAGTGGCCAAGAAAAATAAAAAATTCCAAATTCAACCAGTCCAGATGTTAGATTTCCCCTTTTGGGAAAATATCAGGGGATATTTTCCTCTTCTTTCTTTTCCCACTTCTTTTTTGAATACAATCCAAGCTCATTTAGCAACAGGGAGGCTGTTGTCGTTCATTTCTCACCTCTGATGGTAGATGACAACCAAATGGGATGTGCTGATGTGTGGTCAACCCTAAGGAGCCACTGAGCCTGGCTGCTACCAGCACTCCTGCACACACTAATACTGATCATAAAACCTGCTGAGAGCCAGTAGTTCCCTTGAAAACTGCTCAGAAAGTGTTTATTGAGGCCTAATAGCTACAAGATACAGATTAAATGTAGCAAATAATGCAAAGCTTTTGTTTTGACACTTCCCTGAAATTAATTAAGGTCGTTGGGGTAGGGGACATGAGGGGAAGGCATTTGCTAGTGTGCTAACCTGTTCCCTGAAAGGAACCCAGTCTCTGTTGGGATGGCAGAAGCAATCCCAGCAGGGATCCAAGGAAGGCAGTAACTCAGACATATCCCATTTGATTTTTCCCACCCCTGTGACTCTGTAGGTCTCTGCTGATGATGGAAGTGCAGGGAGCTGACCTGATCACACTCTTACAAGAATGGCACCTGCAAAATCTGTAGAGTAAAAACGGTGCAGAAAACTCTGCCTGGTGCTTGCTGTGTATCACTGGAGTGGGTTACAAAGCTGTAATAATAGGAATGAGGAAAAGAAGGAGCAAGTATTTTGGCACTGCTGGCATTACACTTCCAACTTTTTTTTATATAACTCTATCACAAACAGTAAAGTTCATATAGTCAGATTTTTGGTGCAGAACAAATTCTTTTCTCCATGGAGGGAGTTGGGGACAGGGTTTAGAGTTAGACTCAAAGGAGGAAGACATGTAACACTATATTTAATGGTTCCAGCAGTGAATCCTTTTGTAGCTACTGGCTATTCCCCTCTGTTGATGAAATCACAATAAGACAGTGAATTAGTGGTCCAAAGTACCATTCAACATTCAATCAACAGATTGCACGTATGTTTCTACATATGTTACATGAGAATTTAGGATGTTTGTTTAATTGGAAATTTGGGAAGTAATTTTGTCTTTAAGATAAATATTCCCCTTCTTGTTGCATAAACCCTGTGACCTGGCTTTGTGCATGTTGCTGACACTGTGAAACTCCAAAGACTTGGGTCATTTCTCATTCACATCACTTTGACCTTCCTACCACTCTCAGGTGGGTTTAGGGAAATGCAGAACAAGACACAGTAAACAGCTTTAGATTTAAAATCACTTAACTGTACACAACAGGAATAAAAAAGTGTTTGCAAGGATTACAACTTAAAAATTACACAACCAATCACTAAATAAATTGGAAAACATTAAATAGAAAACCAAGCCCCCCAGGCAGCCACCCATCCAACAGATGTAATTCCCCATCACTAAATGCACACGTGTCCACACAATGTCCATTTGGTCCAACACTACTCCTAGTTTCATCATTCTGCTGCATTTGACAGAGTGACTCCTGATCAATAAAGAGTAAAAGAGCCTTGCTGACCCTGTGCACGTCAGCCTCTTTAAACTGAGCCTTATCCAGCTGATTCAGTGTAACGTCAGTTTTAACTCTCTGAGTCACAGAACAGAATTGCTCAGTAATATTCATGGTCTTCAGGGAACCAGCTACCATTAGTCCATATAGGAAATGCATTAAATTTGGTTTGTCTCCATTATTAAGAAAAGAGCCATATCCTGTTGAAAAATCCCTTTTCCCCTGACCAGTTGATCCCTATGTGACACACAGATACTCTCTGACACACACAGCTCAGCATCTATATTGGAGCTAATACTCAGTGTCCAGGAAAAGCTTTTGATTAAGCGAGAACAGTCCCTAATTGCAACTCAAACACAATTATACCAATAACTGCAGTATCAGAAATATGTTTTTAAATGCATTAGTTACAAGACTGATAAGAATTTTTTCTCTACTTAAAATTCATGTTTCAATAGATATTACTAGGCCTAACATAGAACTTAGTTATTATCGTTCAGTTAAAGTGATATCAGGCAACAGCCCCTTCTGAATGCCATAGGATTTACTCTAGAGCTTCCTGTACCACCATGCCTTCCTAAAGGTTATGGCTGATGTGTGTTACAGGTGTCAGCTCAGATTTTCATCTCTGGTGCAAACCAACACCAAAACAACCTCCACATAACAAAGACGATTCATTCGGTGAAACTGGGCAGCACAACATTGCTGCTCAATTATTCACTCTCACCCTCTCCCAAAGAGCAGTGTCCTTCCTTTCTGGATGCAGAGGGTCCTTACCAGGCAGGCCCTGGGGGTCGGAGTGGCGCCTTTCCAAGATTTTGCATCGCTCCTTTCTCTTCTTGCTCCCTCTGAAGCTGCCAAAACGCTTCATGAGCTGCAACATGCACTCGTGTGGTGGCAGCTGTCGCTCATGCCCAGGGTTGGAGAAAAAAAAAAAAAACAGCACGAGGGGCAAGGCAAGGTGTTGCTTATACCAAAAGCCCAGGTGTGAGAAAATAAATCTCCAGAAAGACAATGTGGCTGCAAAAGAAGTCCAGCTGGCCAGCAGCTCAGCTCTGAGGTGCCTGGCTCTGGTCTTCGTGGAGAGCTGTCCTGCAGCAGGCTGCTGACCCTTGCTCGCCAGGCTCTTCCAGCCTTAATTCCGGGATACAGGAACTGCCGTGCAAGTCTGTGTGGACATGGGGAGAAGTTCAAAGTCTGCCCAGCTTGCAGCCACAGAGCTCTTATACATCAGCTGTCAGAAGCCTAGGAGACCAAAACAGCGTTTCCCAGTGGATCAGCTCATGTGGAAAAGGTCAGGAGCTGCCTGATAAGCTCCCTTGTTTAAAACATACTGACTGTGCGAAGGAGCCACCAGCCCTCTTGAAGGGAACTGTCATGTGCAGCTTGGCATGATGACTCTTTCAACAGGCTGTAAAAGGAAACCACCCCTGGACAGACAATTCTTGGCAGCAGTGTCCCAGGCACACTGGCTCCATGACATGACATCACCCAACTATTTTGATTCACGTGTGCTGGGTCTTGGGAGTGACAGGAGAGCCCAGCTGACTGTCCATGAGCTCCGGAATGCCCAGCCCTCCACAGCTAATGACTGATGGATTCATGGGACCCAGCTCCTGCCAATTCATAAAAAGAAGGCTGATACTTTCTGGAAACCATAGCTGGAGTGATGGGCTGGAGCTTCTCTGTGACGTGCCCTCCTGGTGCTGCATGTATCCCTGTGCTCAGTGTAGATTGCTCTGCTCAAATTCACTGTCTGCAAAGCAAAAGGCACCAGCACAGCTGTTTGTAACACAGCTAAATCCACCTCGTGGTCTTTTCAATGACACAAGCATGCACGAGGCTGTTGCTCATCCCAATCAGTCAGGCTGTATGATGAGGTTCAGCTCTGTGTCTGTACATTTAGAACTGTTTATTTTAGGAAAGGGTTGATCATCGTGGGCTGGATCTTGAGCAGCTGGAAAGGGATGCAAGTGTGATCCAAGGCATGATAAACTATTGCAGCCAACCTTCCTAAGATGATAGTAAATGCACTGTTAAATCAAAAGCTTTTTTTAAAGTTACAGAGCATCAGCCTTTCTTCTGAACACCAGTAGATTGTGAGGCTCAGGTCTTTCAAAAATCAAACCCTATATGAGTAATGAGAGACCTATCTTTTTAATTCTTAGGAAGAAATGAAGGTTATATCACCTTTTTTCTTCTACAAAGAAACATGACTTCTTCCTTGTGCCCATGATTGCTTCTGGGACTTAATATCATTAGGAAGGAAGACAAAGCCCAGCCTTGAATACTGCAGAAAAAGCCTTTATCAACACAGAATCCTTGCAAGCTCTGGTTTTTCAGAAAGATGCATTATTGCAAGGATGTCTTGGGCTTTCAGGGACCCTCTGAATATGTGCAGAAGTGACAGCAGGTTCCTCTGTCATCTTCAGCTACCAGAGGCTTCCTCAAGTCTACCCTGTGGAGAACGTGGAAGAAGACAATACAGAGGACACCATTGTTCTTTCACCTAGCAACTGAAATAATCAAATTATTACCAAGACACCTAATTACCTTCCACACAAGGCTCTGAACTGATATCCAAGTGAGGCATGATGATAATTAATGTGAAACTGTTCTCAGATTTATCCCTCCTGACTCGTCCTCCCACTTCCTTTTACCCTCATCTCTGTGACCCTGCTTCAGCTCTGCAAATGAACATCCTGCTTTTTTTAACCAAATAACAATCCTTGGCATAAAATCTCCTGTCAGCACATGTGTTTTACCAAGCCTCTTCTCCAGCCCCTCCCTTAAGGCTCACTGCTCACTTAGCACAGAGGAGAATCAAATGGAGCAATGAGTTGGGGAATTAGCAGGGGAAAGTGACTGCCTTAAATATTTGGTTTAATGTAGCTGTAAGAAGCCTTAAGCCCTGCACACCCCATCTGGCTTTGTGTGACCACCACATTTACCTCTGCAACTTCATCTGCACCATCCCCTCCCTTCACTTTGCCATGACCATGGTACCAGGACTGACAGCAGCTGCAGTGGGACAAGCTCTGGCTCTCTGCACAAGGACATTTCATGTGCTGATCCTCAGCCTACTTCCGTAAGTACTTCCCATCTGAAAACCAGCTCCCCAAAACCAAAGCTGGATTCTCCTTGCTGCAGACTGAGCCTAGTCATTCTTCTCTCACTCACTGTGCACATGGAGAACAGAGTGCTCCTTCCTGATCCAGAGTCACACCTGGCATATTTGACAACAGTTATTTAGTTAATTTTCAGTCTTTGCTTGGCCAAAAACACAAGAAGTGTTGCCTACACCCCCAATGCAGTCTGAACCTCAAGCTCCCTCTATTCCAGAAAAGCATTCCTGATTCTTCAGTGGCCAAAGGATTGCTAAGAATACTTAATGTTATCAGAAAGCAAAAAATTAAAATCCCTTTTTAATGAGATAAAAATTGCTATTGCTTCAGCGTGGAAACAGCCCCCTTTTTGATAGAAACCAGAGATAAATAGTCACTGATGACCTTTTCAAGCAGGGCCACTGCACCAGGAGGGCTCATTTCCCCTTATTAAGGGAAGCAGCAAGACTCTAATGTTTCAACACAGAGCTACCAGAAAATGAAACAATACTGTTTAACAACTGACTTTCACAGTAATTTGTTAAAAAAGCACTAAGTGTTTTGAGTATAATCAGTCTGTCTCCCACAGCTAATGATCTAGCTGATTCTTGCACATTTACACCAGGTACTACATCTTCTTAATGATTCCAGTGCAAGGATCTGTAAAACTAATAATAAAAAGCTGTGCTTCAAAGTGTTCCTTTGGGGCCATCTATGTTCTGGAGATTGAAAACACAAATCCCTTCCATCCCTTCCAAACAACCATGAAATGGACTCTTGTCAAGCTGCATTAAAGTCTCCCAAATTAGTTATCCCATATTATGGTTTTTTAGCTGCATAAGGATAACACTGTGCCCCTCCAAAAATCCTGCATGAACTCACTCTGAGAGATACCAAGCAATGGGCAGCTTAATAAAATTATTTTTGGGGAAAGAGCAAACAAACACTGGTGTGTGTATGTGTGTGAAACACTTCCCTAGCTCCACTGTATCTGCAAAACCCCCATCCTGGCTGGGCTCCCTCTTTTTGATGCTTCTTGCTTTGAGTTCTCCATCTCTCACGATAAAAGAACTTGCCCCCAGTGATTTATCACAACTCTTCAGGCACAAACATTATAAAAATAATTTTTTTTTCTCTGGATGTGATGTGAAGATTTGTTCTGTGAGCTAGAATTGAGGGTGAGTGTTCAGATTTGGTCACCAGACAGAAAATATGGAAGATGCCATCGCACCAAACAAGTGCAGCCACCAGACGTCAGAGCTTTGAAACACAAACTGATTAATCCATTTCACAGTGGTGTAAATTCTATGCCATGGCAAAAAATACTCTAGATATTGATATTTCAAACCATTTCCTCAGTTGTTTTTTAACAGGAGCTTGAACCTGACATAAAAATGCAGCAGCAGAATGCAGGGCAGGCAATGGAGATCAGTTAGTCCTATCTAATTTATTCTGATGTGAAAATGGAAAAAACAATGTTTTCCTCCTCGAAATTTAAGAGCTCATTTAGCTCAAAACAGGAAGACTAAGAGGAATATGTATCCCCTTAGTGACAATTACTGTTTGAACTGGCTGCTGACTGCAAATCAGCAAAACCAAGTATTTCCCTTTCCTCATTGCTGAGGATTTCCTCATTTAAAATGCCGTCTGTTTTTGTCATTGCTAAGAAAAATAAAGTTCAGATCTATGCTCAGAAAGGTAAAGCATGAATCATGCTTGCATTTCTCTGCCATATTGTCCCAAAAGTTTTCCCTAAATTGGATTTTTTTTTCTAATTTTCCTTTTTAAAACTCTACATAATGATGTTGGCAAAACTGAACATTTTCTAATGCTGTCAGTGGTGCTGGCACATGCTTGCACATCTTACAACACCAGACTGATCTTAACTGCAACCATATTTCATATAAATATAAAATGTGGAAAATATTTCAAAATAACATGCAAATAAATATGTAAAAGAGAAAAAAAAACCAAAAACACTCGAGTCCAGGTGATGCAATGCACAATAACAAAAAGCCTGTTTAGCCTGAACACCATTTGCAGGCTGGTTGAACAGAACATATAGCCCATGTTTTCAAAGAGAAACACAAACTACCACTTTCTCCATCTGGTCCAAGCCCAGCTCACACCCCATAAAAGAATTGCAAGTTTATGACTCCAAGCTGGGCTCAATTACTTCCCATAATCATAACCAAGTGTTTCCCTGTAATGAGTTTTCATCCCCCTTTTTTAATACTACTTCATGCTGCTTTCACCATACATTAAGAAAGATTTCAATCTCTGAAAAATCTGTCAGAAAAACCTAGAAGTTTAATTTCACATCTTACTAGCAGTCCCCTAAGTTGCACACTATATTCCCCAGAACTCTTAGTAAATTACTTATAAATAACCTCCTGGAGTCTTCGTGATGTTTTCCTATCCTACCTTTCCAGAGCTTGTAACACAAACCAGCAGGAATAGGAGTAACAGCAATGGTAGTGTTGGCATATTGGTGATTTCTAGTAGGAAAAACACTATTTCAGGCCCAGAGCATCTATCCCAGAAGAGCAATAAGCTGAGACTGATGACTGTGATCCCATCCAAATTATAATTTTATAATCTCCCTGCATCCTTCTAATAAACTTGGTGCATATGTTTCCAGCACTCACTTCTTCAGCAATTTCAGATATTATTGTGAAAAACTGAGCTGTTTTTAAATGCATCACAATCTGGCTGTGCTCAAAACACAAAAACAGTATTCGATCCAGGAAGTACAAGATGTCTGGTGACAACACCACTTCTAAAATGTAGTAAGTTCTCAGCTAAAGAAAAACATCTCAGCAGTAACTTTTACAAAAAATAAGAAATACCAAAAACCCAAACCAGCAGAGATAATAAGTTCCTTAGAAGCATTTTCCAGTTGGGCTTTTCTCATCTCTTCTTGATTGTCTTTCTTCTTGCTTCTATCAAGTCTTTCAAATATATTGATCCACAAAACCTTGAGAAGGAGATAGGATTTACTGGAACATCACAAATCTGCTTTTTGTTCTCTTTTTGTCCTCCTTTCTTTACTGCTTTTTCACTTCTCATGCAGAATTGGAACAGATTAAATGACGTTGAAGTTAAAATGGGCGTTGTAGGGCTGAACAAAATACCCCCTTCAATTTAAATTAAACTCTTGAAACCAGCACTGAATTGATCACAAAGGGAATGTCAGCAAATTAATTAAGACAGAGATTGCTCCAAAAAGTGATATGTTAGGGATGGCCAGTACCTGAAAAAATTAATACAACTATTCCAATACTGAAATCCCATGAAACATAAGAGACTAAAAAACCAGAGCATCACAACTCTATAGAAATACAGACCTGCACTGGTTCTGTTTCCAGAGATTTATTTGGAGGGAAGAGAAAAACTCACTGAATTAGCAACAGTTACCACCAGTGCTCAGCTGTCCTTGCATGTCACCCCTACACAAACCAGTCACCCCAAAATGACCCATTGCTATGCCACAGTGGGTGAAATAAAGACATATATGCTATATATATATTACATACATAAAATCAGAGACAGTGGCCAGCAGCATCCTATTAGACCTGTGAGACAACACAGAAATGCTGACTGAAGAGAAAACTGAACCACACCTTGAAAAGCTAAATGCTTTAGATAATGCTTGAGAAGCCTTTCCCATTCTGGCTCCAGCAGTTTCACTGATGACTCTCCCATTCTTCACTGATTAAAAATGGACCTCATGGTTCAGATACAAGAGAGCAGCAACTTCCAGAGGAATGAAACATTCCCTATGAGCCTCAAGGGCAAAGGAGCATTTGTGTGCCTCTCCTGCTCTTTGAAGCTGTGATGGTGCAGAAGGACCTGAAACCTACATTGAGGTCACCTACAGGTGTTTACATAAATATTATTTTGGCAGTGAAAGCAGAGTCTTGTAGCAGTGAGCTGAATTGCTCATTGAACTCATGCTCAAAGCTCACAAAATCCCAAGGACTAGCCAGGGTATCCATGGGAAGGACTTCAACTGGCACTGCCAGTCTGGTTGCATCAATGGCAAGGACATTGCACAGGACTCCATCCTGATGAACTAAACACAGGAGTGATGCCAACAGGGAAAATTCCTACAAGATCACCCAACATTGCATCCTTAATGCAAATGGCATTGCTCCAGCAAGGGGAATATAATAGAAAGGGAGGAATCCTCTGTATGCAGACAGGGACTGCACTGAAATCCACCCCCCCTGCACAGTCTTTCTGAATTGCAGCCAATCCCTTCGTCTGTTTGTTCAAGCCATCCTTAGCAAAGTACAGTAGATCTTCAGGTCTTTAAAAAGCAATACAAGGGATTAAAAACAAACNCAAAAAACGAAACAACAACAACAAAAAAACCACAGAAAACAAATCCACAAAAAATTCCTCAAGATCTGTCCTCATTTTCTACCTTTACTTTTCCAAGAAATTAATGATTCAGAAGCATCATTAGTTGTAAGCAAAGGAATAAAGCCAAGTGCTTTGCATGCTTTAATGTTATAATAACTGAACAACTGGCAAACCAGCTCTGTTAACCTCTCAAGATAAACATCTCAGGAACCACCACCATCTTATATATACATATATATATATATATAGAGAGAGAGAGAGAGAGAGAGAGAAAGAGAGAAAGTTTACTAGGATTAGTTTTCCAAATATGCCAGAAGAGATGGGAATATAGAGGAAAAAATATACATTATCACACACATGAGGTCTGGAAGAGAAAATCTTTCTGGTTTCTTTTCCCAGGTTTTGTTGTTGTTTGTTTTAATGGGGTTTGTTTTACATTTTTTGCACCCAGATCACACTGAGCAATTTTGATAGCAAAAGAAACTTTTTAAAGAGACATGACTTTTAAAAGTGAGATGAAAGCTCTGTGAGAAAGACAGACCCTGCAGCTTTTTGAGGTGTTACAGAGGCACCTTAACAATCTCCAAAGGTACAGAAGGGACAAAGAAAGAGACAATGGACATGGATGAGAAAACTGGGCTGTTTTACTCTCGCCAATGACCTAGAAACCACCCAAGTATTTCCCATTTATTGATGATTCTACTAATTTGTGTAACTGGCAGACAGATGACTTGGAAAAAAGGATCCATAGGACCCAGCTAAAAAGCTGCTGAGACTGTGGGAGCCACAATCCTATGATTCAAAGGATGGTGTGGAACAGCTTGGGTGGTGAAAAGTTCCCTGTTCATTCATTGTATGAGTGAAAACACCAAGCACTGTAAAGTTCAGAGTTGTTATTTTTAGGATAGTGTGAAAAATCTCAGTGGGTTGGCTGGGACCAATGCGAGAAATGAACTAGAGAAAGCTTTGAGCCTTTATTCCTCAAGATGACAGAAGGGCTGGAAACCTGGGAGCTACAAGGCAGCAAGAGAATATTCCTGGAAAAGCCAACCCTGCCAGTATGCACACACAATACCTGCCAGGAGAAAAAACAGTCTGAGACTTTTCACAACAGCTAATGATAAAGGAAGAGACTGAAAAGGCTGTCTGCTGTGTCCTTGGGCATCTGCTTGAAAGTCAGAGACAGACTGGGAAAGGGGCAACACCACTGTCACTCCTTACACACCTCCTTGGTCATTTATGTTTTAGGATCCCCTTCTGAATCAGAGGACCAGTGCTCAGGCACATCCCAGCTGACATTTAATTTGCAGCCAGCGTCTTTCCCTGTTCACATCCTCAAAACACAGTGAGCCTCAAATTGAGAGACTTCTGGAATCATGGAATCTCTTTTAGTGGTGACTTAGCTTAGCAATACATTGGGTCAATCACAGTACTATTTGTACCTTGCCAAGTAATTTGAAAATTATCTAAAATAGTACCACAGATGACCAGAACTTGTTGTAGAGAGCCATCAGGTCCTCAGATCTTGTCAAGGTTCATGCAGTGGCTTCAGTGCCTCAAGTAGAAAGCACTCTATCCAGTAGCTTTCATGTCACTAACCCTTAAATTCCACATCAAGAAACAAAGCAGAAACTCAGTGTTATGGTCACAGAGCTCTGGACATATCCAGCAGCAGAGACTCTTGAATTTCTTGGTCTGCCCCAAAAGCCTCCTGCATCTGTAGTCCCTCACTCAGGTGCCTCTGTTCTCAGGGGCACATTTCTAACACAGGCCTAGGAGCTTTCTCTCACCTGGTGCAATTCTGGCTCTCAGAGTCGAGGTTGCCTAAAAAACAGCCTGTAATAACCTACCCATGTCCCAGACTGAACACTTTTGTTATTATTACATATTTGTGGAAAAAACCCACTCCATCATCACCTGGCAGCTGGCAATAAAGCCTGGCAAATCTGACGCTCAGCTTATTTGCTAGCACGTCACTGGAGCAAAAAATATTAAAACCTCTGTGCTAACAGACACAAACAGAAATTAGTGCTCCAAGCCACATATTCCTTTAAACCAGGTAGGTTGTTTCCAGTCATAATAAAATACTTTCAGGGCAGAGGAGGGGAGGAAGAAACACTGAAATGGGACTGAGTATGGCATTAATAGACTTTGGTTTTATTATAAACTTTGCTATCAGGCAACTGCACAATCAGGGGAAACCCACATCATCTCTGTGAGAGCTTCAGATGAAAATCTGTTTTCAGATGTTACTGTGCTGCAATAGTCTCATGCTTAGACTAAACCCTTTTCTACTCCTATTAACCAGAAAGTTAATTAAAAACCTTGAAGAAAATAAAGACCCACAACAGATGAAATAGATTTTTACAGTGACCACAGGTTTCTGGCTTTCCTCTCTGTTTATTTGCTGCCCATATCCATTACAAGCCTATGTGTTCAAAGGCAAACAGCAAAATTCCTGTGTCTTCAGGAATTGCTCAGAGAGGGATTAGTACAGGGTGGAAAGCACCAACCCTCAACCCAAGAGACCAAACTTCCACTGGCTCAGTAGCAAAACCCAGGCTCATTGCCAGCAAAACTGAGCTTCTCAAGATGTCTTTAAATTAATTTCCGAGTGGACTTTTTCCTGCATGTGTTAAAAGATGTGACACAAGCTCCTGTGCCAAGCACAGCACTGACTAGGAAGGTCCTGCTGATCTTTGAATCAGAGCCCTCAACACCACCAGCCTAAAGCAGTCCTTCAAATTTCCCCTGCACCCTTCAATCCTCCCTGTTTACAGTCACCTGGTCCAAAATTCACACTCTTAAACTATATTAATAAATGAAACTTCACCAAAACATGGAGAAGATCCACTCAGTATCAGCAACAAAGCTCTGGGGAAACTAGAAATAAAGGGGGATGCTCCTGTTTGTGTCTTTACCCTCCCTACCTGCACAAACCTGCCACATCACAGCCTGCACAAATCCAGCGTGGGAGGGAATGTGTGGGGCACCAGCAGAGCCCAGAGGACTTTCTGCAGCTTAGCAGCTCCCTGTGCATCTCATCCTAATGTGCTAAGCTACTTAGCCAGAGTGAGCTATACATCTTCATGTCAGCAGCAAGATTTTACTGGGTTTTTGTGGTACCCTCCCCCTTCATAACTGGGAAACTCCATGTGTCTCCACAGCCTTTCCTTGGTTGCCATCACCAGGCACTTCCCGAGGTGACAGATGGTTTTGCTTTCTGCTGCAAGGGCACAAAACATGCAGCCATGCCTGAGGAGTGCTCCGTGCTCCCTGAGCAGGTCCATGGTGAAAAATGAAGCTGGCTCTTCAGTTTTAACTGCTCAGCTCCAAGAAATGTTCCACTGTGTTAACAATACCAGCACAAAACCATTTGCATTTCTCTAAGGACATGGCAAACCAGTGTCCTTGCTTTACAGCACTGAGCCCACCAGGCTGCACTACTCTGTGCCCACCAGTCCCATCTTACCCCTTTAAGGCTGCAAATCAAGGGCTTCTCCCCCTCCTATATTAGGATTATTAGCATATTAATGAAGTTCTTAACCTCATTTGCCTCCTTGGCTTTTGCACCATGCAAAAAGAACAAGGAAAGAAGAGCTGGAGGCATCCTTAGCAGAGCAAAGGGCTCCTCTAATCCTGCAGCCACTGAAGTGGCAGAAGTTGCTTATAAATGGCTCAATTGAACATGATTCCTTTTCCAATGCACAGCAAGTATCTGTGTCCAAGGCTGAGGATAAGAAACTTCGGGGAAACAAAGTGCCAGGTTTAGAGAGAAACACAAGTTCCTAGGCATGAACTCATCACAGGATTTTTCCCTCGGAATTTTTGCTAGATGTGCATGTGCTGTGTGCTGCTGAGCCTCACATCTGCTGGATGGACAAGAAAATAATTTCTAAGAATTTCAGTGATGTCAGGCATTTTCTTTTTTTTAATGTGACCATAAAGTGGCAAAAGCTGCCAGTGGCACTGGCAGTAGCTTAATAAAAAATGTTGACGTTGCCTGGATACTGAGTCCTGCTCCAGCCTTGGATTTGCCTGCATGTCTGCATTTGACAGAAGTAACTCCTTGGGATTTTAGGTTTTCTTTAATATTTTGAGATCCGTGCAAATATCTCTCCTTATTCAGATTCCTCCATCTGTCTCCTCCCCTACTTTTCAGCTTTGTAAAATGCAAACTAATTCCTCAATCATAGTAAAGCCATAAATAAGAAACCATAAAAGTATTTTTTCTAGCCTTTTTCTTTTCTTCCAGGTTAATCTTTTCAGTTATATAAACACTTTATAAAATAGCATGGCAAAAGTATATGAGAATCTGTTTATGTGATTAAGACTTGGCTCCTTCTTTCCCAGTGACAGTATTTCATGCCTTGCATTTGCCACTGCTGAGATTTGCTCAGCTGTCTCTCTGTGACCTCCAAAGCAGAAGGCAGCAGGATTTAACATTGCTTCTCATGGAGTGCTTACAGTAAATCACTACTGGTGGGTATCCATGGAGTCTTGGGAAAAAAGAGCATTATTAAGTACCTGCTAATTTTTTGTTGCAGTGGATGGATTCCAGGTTTTCACTCATGGCAAAAATCCAGCTACTCCAAAGGAAAGTGAATTTTCCCCAGTCTTTCCTTTTATTGCTGCTCTGCTCCCAATCTGATTTGTGCTTTAGTGTTTGAAGAAAAGAGTTCTGGATGCCATTTAATGAAGTACTGTAGTGTTTTATTATCCTTTATGGTAAAGAATTTGGAAGGACTTTAGAGAGCTTCATGCAGAAACAGAACCAAAGTGCATATACAAAGTACAGCACTAAACTCCTCTTCCTGGCAGCTAGATGACAGAGAAGTAAAAAAACATCCACTGCAGACAATTTTTCCAATCTGGTCCCTGACATGGTTCCCAAGTGAGGAACGATGCACAGTTATCCCAGTGCACCACAGCAGATTCAGCACCCTGTGGGGTTATTTTCCAAAGGAAATGATGTGCTGTTCAAATAATTTATTTAGTGTCACTTGTTTTATTTATCTAATAATGTCACAGGATTTGAATAAGCAAGCAGGTCTTTCAACAATGCCACCCTAACTATCAGGTCCCCATTCCTGCAGAGCCCTTCTGCACTGGGGAATGACTCAGTTTAGCCATGCTGAAGCACACTCTTCTTCCTCTTACAGTTCTTCATCAAAATAAAATCCATATATTTTAACACTAAACATCATGACTACACCATGTCAAAAGGGTAAATAAAGCTTGAATGCAATAAGAATAGGTACCACAATTTCATAACTCTTCCCAGCTGATGTCAAGCACAAAGCAGTGTGAACATGTGAGGTTCATCCATTCAATATAATCCTGTTCTCCTCCTCATTACAGCAGTAGCAGATGTGAGATTTTGGGCACTGTCGACTTCAACATCTCTGTGGCGAGGAGAAGACACTTTCCTGTTGTAGCACTCCAAATCCTAAAATTTAAGCACTGGCAAAAAATTTACTCAGAAAAACTCAACATTGACAAAAAACAGATGGAAACCTAGAAGCAGAAACAAGCCCTGAAAAATATGTCTCTTCTTCTCAGCTTTAAAACTGGAATGGACAAAATGATAGGCAGAGGACAGAAAGATGGAGATGACTCAACAGGCTCATTCTGTGGTGGTGCCTTTTGCTGTTGCCTTCTCCAAGTCTGATGTTGTTGGAACCATCAGAGCACTTGGATGTGTTTGAAGATGCAAAAGTCAGTGCACAGAGGCAGTGCCAGGATGTTCCCACTGAACACATGCTTGTGAACAAGAAAAGCCTTCTCCCATTGCACACCTCTTCTTAAATAAAAAAATGCAATAAAGGAGTGAAAATGATGGTGTGAGTCCTGATGATCATGCTCTCCAGTTCTCTTTTCCAAGCACAGGTGAGAGTCCCAGCCCAGCCCAGGGCAGTGGATCCTCTCTTGTCTTAAACCAGTGGAGCCCTGGCACCATTGCTGTAGGTCTGTGCTCTGTTGGCATTCCCCCTTCCTGAGTATGTAGCTGGGCTCTTCAGGAAAGCAGCTGCATGCACTGGATATAAGTTTCCCACTCTGCAGCACAGATTTTTTACACATTCTGCTTTGTAAGCTCCTCCAGTGACAACATTCACTCTCTCCATATCTCAGCTTTTCAAACAGAGGGGCTGTAGGGGCTTCCTGTGATAGCCACTGTGGCTTCCAGCTGCTCCAAAGAAAGCTGCAGACACTCTGCCTCAAAGCTCATCCCAAATGATGAGTGACTTTAACAGCAGCATGACTTCTGGCCAGCTCTCAGCAGTGGCTGGGTTGACTTTAATGCCATTTAATTGCAGTGACATGTCTTTAAGAACAAAACCCATGCCAAGGAACTGGGGTTGGAACAAGAGCTGACCTAAGGCTGGTTTCCAAAGGGTTTTTAATCCCCTCTTCTCTAACTTGTGGCTTCCTGGGTGCTGCACAACCTCTCCTGGGTCACTGCAGCCATCCACAGTTTCTCTAGCCACCAGCACAGCCTCACATCATGAGGAGCCTTACCCCAAATGTCACCCTCTGGAAAAACCATGTGCTCCTCCAGCACCATTCTCTGAGGGTGATCCCAAGGTAGCCATCAGCCTTCAGTGTCTGGTGGGGCTTTCTTCCTTAAAAAAATACCTGAGATTTCAACTCTCTTCATCATCCCTAAACTCTGTGGTTAAATGAAGAAGCAACACATCAGCATGGGGCAGGACCCCCCTGATGATATCTCCCTTGCACAGAAGCTCCACACACCCCCCCCACCAACCAAAAATCAGGAGAGCCTTATCTTTCAGGATTTATCTGCCAGCACGGATATGTGTGACTACTTGGAGATGTTCCATATAACACACAGAAATATGACATGGTAATCTTATTTTCATATTATAGTATTTTTACACATTCTCCATTCCAATGGCCTGGATAACACCAGAGCAGAAGTCCTCTTTGCTTAAACAAACTTCAAGGGAATGTGGCCCATCTCAAAGGAATCCCAAAGGCATGGCTATTTATTATATACATCAATGAAATTGAGAAAAATGCTAAATCTCAGCTTCTTCCTTTGTCTTTGTTTTTACAATAAACAGAGAAAAAGAAAAATGTTCTTAACATCTGCAACAAAGCCCAAATCTGTCACTCCACAGCCGTGGCTTTAACCATTTCGCCAAATTTAGAACATATCCCCCTACCTGTCTTCCCTTGCCACTAGCAAGAATTTGCTGATAATCCACCTATTTTTCTGCAGACTGGGCTTCTGATCCCACAAAATCTAGACAGCTGTACAAATGGGTTTGCATTAATCCCCACCATTTGTTTGAAAGATTTCTGTGAACACCAGCAAACATTCAAGATGTCAGATCAGCAACACCCCTCATTACTTACTGTTTATCCCTTTGATTGCTTTAGAAGTAAGGGTTTTCCTCTGGCTTTTAAGGACAAAACCCAACACTTAGGTCCCCATGTAGGAAACTATTGCTTACTGTTCACCACCTTCACAGAGGGGATGAGCAAATATTGCTGAAATTAGACAAAATATTTATGTTTTCTGGTTTGGTTTTGATTAGTTTGGTTTATTGGTTTGGTGGTTTTTTTTGTTTGTTTGTTTGGGGTTTTGCTTGTTTTTATTTTGTTTTTTGTCTTGTTTTATTTTTAAGGAGGTCTTTGTTTTTTTCTTCAGATCAAGTGACTTAGATGTCTCAGCAAGGATTTACTATTAATTTCAGGCACCCAAATCTGGAAATTGTTCCACTGGGTTCAGAGCCCAATGATCAAATCTTCCTGTGTCGCTGTGAAAAAGTCAGACATAGTAAATCCAATGTATTTATATGCACATAACGGAGCAAAATTTGATCTTCACGGAGGTAGAAACACATTTTAACCAGCTTTGCTGCAACAGGCAATACTTTCTTCTAAAAGATGAAAAAGCTCAGCTAACCACTCATTCATTTTTGAGGTTCACTCTCCTGAACAAGTTTAGGCTGGTGCTGCCTTGCTGAGAACTTCTTTGCCAAAAGCCCATTTCTATTAGCTGGCTACTTGTTTCAGCTGCCACTGGTGCTTCTTGTCTTTCAGAAATCCCCAAAGGTGCACTGAACATGGCCAAACTCACCCCTTCTCTACCACACACAAAGGAGGCAGCAGGAATAAAGACACTAAACACAGAATAAATCACTCAGGCACTATGTGTCACCTGCAGCTACTCTTGCTCCGGTATTAAGCACTAGCTCACGTGAAATTCTTTCACCTTCCCTCCAGAAAGTCTTGACTTCTGTGGAATTTAGATGTGCACTTCTATTTTGCATGGATTAAAGCAAACTTTGGCCTCTGGATGCTCAGTGCTCTGGGGCACGTCTGTGTGAAAGAGGAATTGAAGCAAAGGCTTTACTGCAAACAGCATCATCCTGTTGGAGCTAGGCTCAGGTTGCCAAGTGCAGTTCTCTCACCATTAAACAGTTTCATGGAAAGACTGTGAAAATGAAGAGCTATGGAAACCTTATAGTGAGGTTAAGCAAACAAATCTGACACCAGACCTTCTGCCCAGCTCAGGCAGGCAATGAAGCAGATACATTCACAGTGACCCTGAAATGAAATGCTCTCTACTCCCAAATAATGGTGTTTGTTGAAGACTATTTGATTAATGGCTTACCTCCACATATGTTCCCAAGCCAAAAATTAATTGCATTATGGTCCATGCATTTATCAACACAATTAAAAGTCTACCTTGATATGGAGTGTCATATCCTGACCTGAGGGCAATGTCACACTCTCCTGGGATGAGGGGAGGAGAAGTTGATTTCCTGAACAACTGCTGAAATTACAGTTTGGAGGGAGGGATGCTTTTAGTCCTTGATGTTTTAATTGATTTAGAAGTGAAAACAAAAATAAAATAAAAAGCAACAAAACAAAACAACAGTGAGCATAGTCAAGGATTCTTAGGTCAAAACCTAAGCCAAAGCATTTCCAGGCAGGCAAGGCAATCCCAGGCTCTCCACACAAGAAGCAGAAGCAGTGGGATGCCCACAGGAGGGCACCTACGTTTCACAGTGCTGCAGGAGCTGCCAGGGAGGTGCAGTCTGGGCTGGCACAGTGTGGCACTGCCTGGAGCAGCTGCTGCCACACTCTTGTCATCACAGTCCCGGGTCCCTGCCCACGCAGGGCTCCCAACCCTGCACTCACTCACATTTGGGGCTCAGAGAGCCATAAACAGCAGGAGATGATGCAACGAAGCAAACTACAAAGAAACTCACCACCGTTGCCAACCAATAAAGTGTGCTTACAGGAAACCCAAGGCAAGCTTCAAAATAATTTAACTAAAGAACTGAGGTGCTTTGATGGTTGATCATCAAAGGCTCTGAGTACTTGTTTCACATATCAACTACACATTAATGTTTTCATCATCTAAGACAAGAATTTTTTTAAGATACAGAAGAAACATCAAATACTGTGAGAGCTGCAAAAGAGAAGGGCATAATAGAAAGTTTATATAGAAAAAAATCCAACAAAAAGCAACAAATAAAAAACAGAGTCCACAACCCTTTTTTTGTTTTGTTTTAAAACTAAAATAAGAAAACTTGGATTTCATTAACACTTGGTGCCCTTTCTAGAACCAGCCTTCCCTCGTGGGAGAGTGGTTGAGTCTACTGATCCATCTTAGAGATCCCAGGCATAGGGACCTAAAGCTCTCTGCTGGCTTTAGGTTTGTGATTTAGCAGTCACCACTGCTGGTATTAGGACTGTCATAAATCAGTTAATTTCTGACATTTGGATCGTTCAGCAATGCTTTGTAGATGCACTGGTTTAGCTTGTCAGCTGGATAACAAATTCTAATACCCAAGCAGACCAAAGGGGAAGTACTGTGTGAGAACACCAATTACAGATTATTGCCAGAGATGGATAATCAGAGATGATTCTAGTGACTAAAAACTTCCCTTCAGAAAGTTTTCTATTCAGGGTATTACTCTGAAAATCACATTCACTACAACATTTTTGCCTACTCCAGTTTCACACTGTACCCCCACAAATCCTCATCTCCCTGCCCCATCCTTTGCACTTTTTTTTGTGGAGCATCCACACACACCCACTTAGCAGCACAAACCATTTCATACAACACTGGCACAGCACAGAGAGGCACAAAATAGTGCAAAATTTGAGGTGCATGGACCTCTGGCTAACATGCATGTGAGTGCCTATGAGTAATAAAAAGCTTTTATAAACCTGAATTTGGTCCTTTGCACAGTGTTGTCCTTCATTCAGTATGTCCCACACTGTGCCAGGGAAGCTTGTCAGAAGTTTTGATGGATTATCAAACAAATTTATTGAAAGGTTCAGATGGATGGGAACCATTCATAGATCACTGTCCAAAATTAGACCCAAGATCTGTTTTCTGACATGAGTGGAAGACTTTGCCTGTCATTTTAAACTAAGAACACAACTTCTAGTCTTCTCCAGCTGATGTGTTTATTATTCTACTCACAATATGCCTCAAATCAATTAACTCACTGGGCTAGAAAATCCTAAACTAATTAATTTTAAAAAGGGACATCCCTGTTCTCCTTGGTTTTGACAAAGGAAACATGAGCTCACTTTGGTCAAAAAGAAAGCAGTATGGAACGATTCAGCTGCACTACACAGATTCAGGAGAACAGGAATTAGATCAGTGACACAGGTTGGAATTACACCATTTCCACAGCAGTTTCACCTCTGTCAAACTGCAAGGACAAAAGTCTTCTTCCTAGATCTCCTAATTCAGAATTATATTTATTTGACTTACTGTGGTAATGGGGAAAAAAATCCTAAACCTAGCACCATGCAGAGCTTTATACTTTTTACTCTGCTTTTCCACATTTCCTTCTCCCAGTAACAACCAAACTGCTTCTAAATTTGCTGTACAGATCAAATGGGCTAATGACAACTCCACTATCAGATGATCACTACACAACTTGAAGGTGTTCCAGCCCCTGAATAAATCCAAACAGATGATCCAGGTTCTCCTTGCCCAGTTTGTGACTCTGCCAGTGCCTGCTGGAAGTGAGGAATTGCTAAAGCAGCTGCTGGAAGCTCATGTGATGGTTTATACCAGCTCAGCTGTGACACTGCAGTGCCTGCCCAGAGTTACTTCCCATACAAAAGGGATTGTTACCTCCAGTTGGCTTCATGGTCAAAGGGAAAATGTACATGTGAAAGCAGGAAACAAATCTAGAAAACCTTGCAGGCAAGTAGCAGAGTCTGTGTGAAGTCTGTAAAGCCCTGTCAGTCAAATCACTGGTTATCAGCAGGGCTCTCCTTCAAGATGTTTTCACAGCTCTAAAGGCTGAAAAAAAAGCAAGGGCTCTTTTCCACAAAGCCCATAAATTGAGACATGACAGTGATCAGCTCCTTGCCCTATTGACTCTCACAATGCACAGCAATTTACCATCATTTTCATGGGGCTTGTTTTATTTTTAAAATCAGACCAAGCTCACTCATGACTCACACTGACCCAAGAAGGGCTTCATAAGAGCTGGCCTGAGCCTGGGATTTAACTGTATTGTACCCATTCTACTATACACACTGTATTCCTCAATCCATGCATTTTTCTGCCTTGTGATCAGGTTCTTTCATTACATATTTTTTCAGATCAGAAAATTGATTGAGTCAACATTTATTGTGTTTATTCAGCCCATTCTTGAGGCATTTTCCAAGCACATTATCTAAGAAGCTGAAAACCCATGATAACTGTAAAATTTGGATCTGATACCTTAAGTCATTATTACTCCTCCAGACTCCAATCACATAGCAAAAAATCTTGGATGCATAATGCTTTTCAGTGGAATTAAGACAAGCATTCACTTAGAATCAGGAAAAGCTTTGTACTTTTAAATATGTGAACAAACCTAAAATAAATAGGATTTCTCCAGCACTTATAAACAAATACTTGCTGGAGACCAAATTCTGAAATGATTGATCAAAGTGGAAAATGGACACATAAATATAATTGAAGGTCTGTTCCTACATATATTCTCAGATTTATAAAATACAGATAGTTAAATACAAATAGCCCTCAACCACAAATTTCCAAATGATTTCCTGTGATTAGACAGCTTAAGACAGCAAAACACTCTCTTTAGCTTTACTATTGCTTACATTGCTGCCTGTGTGGAAAATTCACCTGCACATCAGCAATGCCCTTCAGACAACTTTTATCAAAAGACACAAAGAAGAGCAGCACTTCATCAGTCTTTGTAGATGCTCTAACTGCAGTTTCTATTTCCCCTTCTTGCCAGCAGCAGTATCTAAAAGAGCAAATATAAAACTAAGGTCTTGTCCATACATCACAAGAAATAAAAGTTTGATTATTTATAGTATGTTCCACATATGAAACCCCAGGAAAGAGATAGAAAAATGGGAATGAATCTAGTCTGTCCCATACCCTACAGATGAAATCAGATTGAAAGATTCCTTTTTTTTTTTTTTTAAGATTGCATATAAATCATTAGGAATTTGAAGACAGCCTGAAAAATCCTTCTTGTCTAGACAGAGAGGGAAAAAAAATATAAAAGCATACCAGACTTATTCTCCCCACGCAGACAACACTGACAGTGGGAAAATAAGGTGAAAAGGAAGCACATAGAAAGATATCTCCAAATAAACTATGAACAATCACCATAGGCATATTTTAACCAGACAAATCATTTGCTGCTGACAGCAGACATCAGTAACTGGCAGGAGAAATGGTGCTGAACGTGGCTGGTCTTTGGCCATGTGTGCAGCCACAGTTGAGCTGCAGCAGTGCTGACACATTTTGTCTGCAACAAGTCATTTTTCTAGTGTAGATGAGACCAAAATGAACAGTGTTTGTCCCCTTGTCTGCCTCTGAGGGCAAAGCAAGCCTGAAAAAGGATGATGAGATGTCCTTACACACCAGTAATAGAGAATAAAGCAAGACAAACAGCTTTTCTCCTTTTCCAGGTTTTATGGGATGACTGTGGAAGAGTTTACATCATCTTCCCAAGGCGGACCTGAACTGAGCAGCCCTGTCCTTCCACAGCTTGCTCCCCTTGTCCTGCATGTTAGTCACAGCCACAAATCAAAGCTGCTCCTGCCCTTTCCCTCTGCATCCCACCTGCCTGCCCATTCAGCACAGGGAGAACTGGAAATGGAGTGGCCTCAGCTGTTCAGAGTCCTGGTGCAGGCTGGAATTGATGGCTCTCTGCAGTTGTGGTCCAAAGGCTGGGAAGCTCCAAGACCATGGGAGGAACATATTGATTTAGCAAAGAAAAATCCAAATGTAGATTGCAGCAGCTGGCATGAGGAAGGACACCCCATTACATGGTGCTATCCTGCAGGAAAACATTCCTCAAGAGTAATGGTGGGAAATAGCTTGAGGAAAGGAAAGGTGAAATATCTGTGCCCAGCAGCCAACCCTCCACAACAACCTGTCCTGGGCTAAAATCACTTCTCTGCAAGCTGGCACCTAAATACCACAAATGAGGAATAAAATCTTGGGAGGGAGTAAACTTCAGTCCAATGCTTGAAGTAAAATTTTAGCAGAGATCAGCCACAGTCCTTCTAGGCATCAGAGCATAATCTGGCAGCAGCGTGGCAGGGCTCTCCCAATTTCTTCCCTAGGTTACTGCAAATGAGAGCTACTTGCTCCATCTATGGGCAAAAATTAGTACAGTCATAGGCTTTTCTCACAGAAGGCATCATCTAACCACAAGATGTTCTACAAGAAAATAAATTACTATAACAAATAAGGTAAATGAAAACCATTCTGCCTTGCTTCTCACAGGCTTTTTAAAAAAGTACCATCTGAACCATTATTATGGGAGCACCAGGAGTCTCCTACTTATGGATTACTTTAGGCAGCACAGATAACAGTATTGAATTTCAGAAGGAGAAAAAGGATTAAGATGAAGAAGAACACTAAAACTTTATATTGAAAAACATTTCCTTTCTCAAGTGCAGAGAAAATTCACCATGATTCAAATCTGACCACCAGCATCAAGGTGTTTCAAAGCTGTGTAATTTTCAATTCAGTGTTCCATAAGCAACTTTTAATTCTGAGCTAAATTTAGCTTTTGATCCCATGCACCACAACCCAAAGCTTTAGGTCAATGGAAACCTTTTAATTGATTTCCTTTGCTGGTAAAACTGACAGCATCATTAATGTGTCATAAGTATTGCTGCTACTTGAACCAATTGTTTGAAGGGGAAGAAGCACTGGAAAATGCTCTGATGTCCTTCAAATGAGGCACTCAGACCCATCACAAAAGGTACATTTTAATGACTTAAATTTCATACAACCATCTACTTCTAAAAAATATTCAGGATATTTGATTTTAGCCTATCTGCAGGAGTAGCTCCCTGATTTCCACTCAGTGAAATAAAGCTGTTCTCACTTATTTGTACAGGTTTTGGCTGCGCAGGGAGAGCTCATGCAAGAAAAGTGTCATCTGTATTGTGTTTCTTCCCAGTGCAGGTCATCCTCCTGTGTTTACTTAGGGTCACCTCAGTTTGCTTTACTGATGTGTCACTGCTTTCTCTTGGCATTATACCTCTCCCAAAAGTGACAGACATGGGAAGTGCTTACCCACTGCAGCCAGGAGTCAACGATGGCTTGGAGCAGCAGGTCCCAACAGGTGCCTCACGACAGCAGTTCATGCAGTTTTGAGCCAGCCTAAACCAAACTGGGAAGCAGTTCCACAATGCCAATTTCGAAATCACTTTTCACAGCATCTCAAACTTCAACTTGCACCTCTTCACTCATCCTTTCCTCCTGTTGTCCCTTAAGAAAATCTGTGAAATCAATGTCAGCTCTGTAGAAGCCTACTGCAAACTACAGGTCACACTAATGCACTCATATCCAAATGAAATGTAATTATTTTAATGTTCCATGACTGCTCATGTGCCCATGCTGCTGCTGGTGGTACTGAGCTGTACATCCTCAATTGTGCAGGATATTTTCCTGTTCTTAAACATGTTATTCCAGAGGTGCTACCACTGCTACTGATGGGCTCAGCCTTGTCCAGCAGTGGGTCCCTCTTGGAGCCATCTGGCATTGGCTCTGTTGGGCATGGGGGAAGCTTCCAGCAGCTTCCACCAGAAGCCACTCTTGTAGTCTCCCCACTACCAAAACCTGGCCACACAAATCCAGTGCAGTTATCAACTCATGTGTTATTCTCATATTGAATCCAAACCACAGCACTGTACCAGCCACTAGAAGGAAAATTAACCAAATTTTCCAATGCATCCCCATAAACCACAATCACCTTTCCTGTCCTTTGATATACACACACTCCAGCTCTGGGTCCAGGTGCTGGAGCCAATCTCCCCTTGCAGAAGGTACCTGGCTCTGGGAGGTGTAAGGTGGGCAGCACTGAGGGGATGCATTTACCAGGCATCACAGTACAGGGAAGAGCACTAGAAAATCCTCTGCACCACCTCAAACCAGGCTTAATTCACCTCCAATCCATATTAAGTTTTCTGTTGTCGGTCTAACAGTGCTGTTGCAAAGAAATTCTCAGACAAAAAAGAAATGAAAAATTAAATAAATTTGATAGTTAAATTTCAGAGCACTTCTACATAAACCCAGCACACAAAGAGCTGTCTTGGATTTTTCTGCAGTGAACTTCTCAAAGTGAAGGAGCTGCACCAGTGGCCAAGCACACACCTCACCCAAAAGGGTCAGTGCAGAGCCTCTCCCAGAGGGGCCTGAGGTGGATTTTTTGCAAAGGTGGGATGCTGAATGTAAAGCCTCAGCCAGCAGTTTATTGCTTTGAAGCAGTACTTATGAACTACCTGAAGTGGCTGGCAGCCAAGTACATGTTGTGGGAAGGTATTTTTTCTTTCAAGGCAAATCATTTGTCAGATCAGAGCTGTGGGGTTATGACCGGATACTGAACTGGGGTAACCAAAGGGATGAGGCACAAAGATGAGCTCTTGGATATTGCCAAAACCAATGATAAAATATTGAAGATGAGTAAAACATTTAAACTCCCAGCCTGAAGTGGAAAATATTTTAAGTTTCACATCTGCAAATCACTGTCTGTTTTAACACTGTCCTACCATAGCCCTTCCTAAACTGTGTATATTCAAAAGGCAAAATAACTTAGCTGGGAAAAGAGCAACTACATGGGAAAGCAAGTGCTGCAAATACCACACATAGTCTTTAAAATGAAAACAAGCTAGGAAGAAGTTGCTTCCAAGAAAAACAAGGAATATGCAGAGTAACAGGTTAGTCTGTGTTTTGAACAATGTGTGGGAGGAGGAAGTGGAGGGAAGACAGGGTATGTTATTAAAAACAAAGACTGCACCTACTTTCCCCAACATACTGCTCATGATGACAGGAAAGGAGTGCAGCACAGACTCTTTCAGATAAAGTGGGGGACAAAAACAAATCCCAGGTCCCTGTGAACTTTTATCTGATGCTTTTTTTTTTTTTTTTTTAATTTCTGATTGCCTGGATAAAACACAGATTTGCCATAAACCCAAAGGGAAGACTCCAGCACAGAGTTTCCCAGAAGAGCCACAGCTGGGAGGGACATCTGCAGATCTCTGGTCTGATCTCTGCTCCAAGCAGCTTTAAACTGGGATGTCAGAGCCTAGTCCAGTTGATTTATTAAAATCTGCTAGGGCAGCAATTTCACAGCCCCTCTGGACCCCTGCTGCCACACCAGCCCCTCCAAGAACATTTTTCCTACAGTTTCCAGGCATTTCCCTTGCTGACTCCTGCACTTTTCCTGGGCATCCCTGAAGGGCCTGGCAGTGTCTTGCCATAACCATTAGGAAACTGAAGACAGCACAAAGGTCTTCTCCTCCTTTTTCTTCCTCCCTCACACCACGTGCTGCAGCACCAGTGCAATAGCCCTTTGCTGGACCAGTATGTCCCCATCTTCCTCGTACTGGACCCAGCACTGCTGATGTGTCTCAGTGGTGTCAGGTAGAGGGGGAGGATGACTTCCCTTGAGCTGCTGGTGATCCTCAGAGTGCAATCCAGCACAGAGTTCATTTTCATTTCAATGCAATTAATCTAGCACCAGCAGGGATGTAAAGGCAGGCAAAAACAGCAAGTCCAGCTGATCTCAATGCACTCACAGTTTGAGAACTGATAAAACAACCTGAGTCCCATTCACTTTTAACACAGGTATCCCAAGAAGTTTGAGAAATGGGATTTTAATCACATAGGTTGTGAAAATTTTGAGCAGTGAAGCATTTAAGCACCTTTAGAAATGTGAAGCCACATGCTGGTTTAGCTTTTCTCAGAGCTCTTCAGCACAGCATCTCTGCAAAAGTCTGAGGTATCTGGTCTGAGGAGTGTCTGAGAAGTCTTGTCTCTCAGGAAATACTGTTCAAGCCACAGAGACCTTGCTTTGAGTAACACATAACCAATTAACTTACTGTTCTGTAGTACATGAAGTTACTCTATTTGCAAAGTAGCAGAATGCAGAAATATTGCTTGTAAAAATATAATAATATAGCAGAAATGTTAACCCATACTTTTCTGGAAGTCCTGAAAGGATTTTGCTAAATAAAATCCTATCAAAATTAATTAAATATAGCGAACTCTAAGAGTGTAATTCATTGTAGCCCCCTGTTTAACACATTCTGAATAAAATCAACTTTAACATGTTAGTGAAGGGTAGGTGCCTGCATTAGACTCACTGTAAGAGAGCTAAATGCTGTGAAAGCATGATAAGAAATGTTCTATTTTGCAAAAAGCTGTGGAAAGAGAAGAGTTATCAATTTAAACACCAATTAAAGTCAGCACACCCTTTTCAAGAGGCTGTCTCTCGCCTTAAGAACAAAAGACCACGAGCACCCAAGCCCAGTGCAATTCCTGCAAGGCTCCCAGAGCAGCAGGGTCATGGATATTTTCTGTTGGCTCAAATACAGCATGGCCCCATTCCAAGCCTGCTCCTGAGGCAGTGAAGTGACCTTATCAAAAGGATTTTGCTGACTCCTGGAAGATTCCTTTATTTAATATTCTGTTGTACCTAGCTAGGACTTAAATAGTTCTGGCTGCTTAGATAAGTTGATTATAGAGTCCCAGGACGGCTCTGCTCTGCAGTCTAAATTGCTGCTATTCATGCAGCAGAGAGCCCTTCTCTGCTGCTCCATCAGCAGAATACTGCCAATATTTGAACGCCATATTTAAACCTATGTGGACTAGCAAGAAGAGCTTAAATGGATTTTAATTACTATGAAGTATTAACAAGAAGGGAGCATAAAAAGCATACTTGAACTTCAAACAGGGATAAACAAACATCTTTGAATAGATGTGCAGAGCCTTCTCTGAGTCCTTCAGAAACACTGATTCCTACTTTCAATCTCCTGATGGTGTCTTAGAGAGAAGCAAGGAGTGGAAAAGACACCATTTCAATTAACCTTCAGCAGCACTTCTGATAAACAAAGAGAAAATTTCTGTATGGGTTTGTATTGCTGTGTTCTTGTGCACAAGTCATTATGAAATGACTCGTTCTGATTAAAGCCAATGATTTTAAGAGAAATTCTCATAAAGAAAAATGAGAAAGTTCCTCTCTACTGTTTAAAATCACTGAAAACTATCAGTACATTGCAGGAAACACAGTCCAACACAAGTACACGCATGACCAATTCTGTACCTACACTGCCACAGAAGATTTACCAACAACTTTTCATTCTTTCTTCTGTGTACAGACTGAAAACTCCCTGTCATCTGACAATCCAGCAAGATGTTATTCCTGTCTTTCCCTGTAACCCTGCTCCTTTCCCACAGCCACTAAACCCTCATGCAGACCAGGTCTGGTCTGTTGACCAGCACTGGGAAACTTTGCTCAGTAAGAAAGTTTAAAAATTGAAGCACATTCTCAATCCTGCTCATTTCTGAGTTCTAGCAGTGTGATAATAGCATACAGGCTGCTGAAGTATAAAGCTGTATATAGTAAGTGCTGTGAGGTTTGCTATGCCTTTCATATTCTTGCAGAGAAGCTCAAATATCCCCTTAATGGTTGTTTGACTGGAAAAAATATAATTTATTTCTATCCAGCAAAGGTTGCTTGCCCCTCCTACAATAGGGCAAATAAATATCAATTAAAAAACACAGCTGAAATTCCCCTTGGGGTCTACAGAACCTGTAACTCCTGAGTGACATTGTGTCAGTGCCCATCTCCACCACACATCCTGTGAACATCTCCAGCTGTTCTCAACCAGCCTCAGTGAAACCACCCAGAAAGCTCCCACTAACATGGACAAAGGATTTCTAAGCAAAGCACAGCAGTGTGTTTTTTATCTTCAGGTGCCCCTGAGGTGTCCATGGCCCTGCAGAGGTCACAGCTAATTGCCATCATGTCAGAAACCCACAACACAGGTCAGTGAAAGAGATAATAAACAATTAGCACATGCCTCATCTGCACTTACTTCACTACCGCAGGTAAAGAATGGGCCAAGCCCAGAGGTACCGTGTATCTTCCTGAAATAACATGAGCAATTTCTTACTTTTTCTTGATCTGGAGAAAAACTTGATGCCCCCAGGAGAGGTAGACGGGTTAGAATTGGGGGAAGACTCTTTGGAGGAGGACCTGAAGATCCCACTGAAGCTCATTCGGCGTGGGGAGCGTGGGGGAGACTCCTGGTAGGGGAAGGGGAACACTGTTTTGGGTGAGCCAGGACTGTGTTTGGATCTCACAGGGGCAGAAACAGGGCTGGAAGGTCGGTTCTGGAGCCCTTTTGAGAAAAGGCCTTTTGAAGGACTGCCGGCTGAGTAGCTTTCGTCCACCTGAGGAGGAGAGAAGAAGGAAGAAAAAAAGAAAAATCTCCATTAATTCAGTTCAGTTCAGGCCTCCAGGATCTCTGAGCTTGTTTCAACAGAGCCAAGTCCTGTTTGTTGGGGTGGTGGATTAGCCAGAGCTCACCTTGCCCGGCACCTGCCTCCACTGACAGGCAGGTGTGTGTGGCACCTCTCTGGCTTCATGCTGCCCCTAGTTCCTAAAGACACCTGAACTTCACAAAAACATTTCAAGGTGTGCATACATTTTATTATCACACATATAACACAGGAATTTGTCTACTGCTTTTATTTGTCACGCATCCCTCTTCCTTCCTTGGACAAATGAAAGATGACTGGCAATGAATTTATTTAAGGCAGTGAATGATGGTGTTCAAGGAAACATGGTGCCCCAAAGCCTTCCCCCCATGAATTTAAGCACCCACCCACTCACCCAGAGTACTTAAATTTCCATTCCATGATGTGACTCAGCACAGCACACAAGTCCCCATGATGCCTGACATGACCCCATAATGCTGGCCACAGCCACAACTGTGGGAATGCAACTCCCATCCCAAAAATAGAGGAACCATTTTAGAGTGATGACGCTCCTGCTAATTACCTGAGCTGGGATATGACCTTTCTAACAGCTGTATCCCTTTTGGGACCTGTGCTGCCTTTCCAGCAGTGTAAATATCTGTGCACAGCTCTGCACTGTGCAGACTTGCCCAGTGAAGGGGAGAAAAGAACCCAGAAAAACAAACCAAAAAAAAAAAGGAGCTAAGATTAAATTCTCCTCCCCATACAATTAACAGAAGCTGACCCAAAATCTCTGTAGGATTTGCACGTGCCTGGGCTGTATGGAGAGTTTATTTCCTTCTGGAAGCACAAAGCAGTTCTGTGGGTATGAGGCTGCTGTTTTAGCTGGGGGCATTTCTCATGAATGAAAGCCTCTGTTCCTGGCAGAAGGCAGCAGTGGGTTTCAGGTCACCAGGGAATGCTTAATCCAAGGCCAAGGTGGATGTGCCCACAGTGCCCCGTGCCTGCTCCTCTCTGCCCAATTACCCAACACAAACCAGGAGGGATGGAGCAGGCAGCAATTCCTGTCTGTGAAGATGTCTCCTGATATGTGTCAGTCCAGTCAGGTTGGGACATTGCTGCCAAGGGAGTAATTTTAGGGAAAAACAGCATCTTTAATTAGGATGGTTTAGATGAAAGCACATATGCTCTCCTTTGGGTTGGTGAAGGGCTTGTGTGTATGAACCCAACTAAAAATGGTCAACAAAGTTTAAAAACCATGCAAATAACTCCCTTTTCAAAATAATGTCCATCCACAGCTCCAAAACACTTATATAAATATGTACAAGCAGCATAATGGCCAAAGAGCTGATCCCTCCATAACTCAGGGTCCCCCTTCTTGTAGTCCTTTCTGTGTCCTGCACTCATACTTTGGACCAGCTCCTTTTTTCAGCTTGGGATGGGACAGAGCTGGAGCAGGTCCTGATGTTTGGAACTGCAGAAAGGCTGCAGAGATTTCAATCTCCTTTTGGGAAGGTTTCTAACCTAAAGGGCAAGTGACACCTTGTCTGGGAGATACACAGAAATAACATGGGCCACTAAGAGGAGCACAGGCATGTGCCAGCACAGCCCTGGTTAGATGATGAATTCTGCTCTGTGTTCCTCTGCACAGCACAGAGATGTCTGACAAGAGACAGAACAACTTTTTTATAACTACATTCCTGTTTTTGACAGAGTGGGCAAAAATGTCTCAAACATATACCTGTCCTTTTACAGATGAATTAAGGGAGCAGTTGCCCTCAAGGGGAAGCTTTTGAAAAAGATAAATCAATTCTAACTGAAGCAATAGTAACTACCAAAAGCAACAACAGACTCTGGACAGTCTCCACAAGAGAAGAAAAAAGCAGTGTTTCATGCTTAATGCACTTGCCTGAGGCTCAGGTTTGCCTCCTAGCTCTGTCAGGGATTCTATGTGTAATCTTGAAAACTCATTCCAAATTTCAAATCTATTCTGCCATGAGGACTGTATCTCCTTTATTCCCACTCTAAGTCCTCCAGCACTTAGACTGTCTCCCAGTGAGTATTTATCAAGAATAATAGGGCACAGTCCCTCAACTGAGACCTGGAATAATAACCATACTATAGGAAATTAATAAACAAATTGCACTTTTGTCATGGCTAAAACAGTCCCAAAGTGATAGCTTTCTCATAAAAGCTCATTAACTTCACTAAAATGTCATCTGTAAATCACCTGAGACTACTTATGCCTTGTTCTCTTCACAACTACACAGTTCAAGAAACAACCAAGTAACACAATGGCACCTCCTTTTGCATTGCAATTTAAATAGGTCTGCTGCCAAATCTACTGCCTGAAAGTGAGGAGTAAGAACATTTTCTAGCTAGTTTTAATCATGATATAGATCTGCCCCTGCTACTGTAGTTTAGGTGTGTTTCCAGGATGGTAAGTTTATTATATTTTTTCCTAAAATGACAGGCCATGACATTTGTAAAGCCAAGGACCTCATTCTGGCACTACCCTTAATGCTTCATGTTATCTTTTTTGCATGCTTGTTTGGTTAAAATGACACACTGACAGGAGAACACTTCAAAATGACTGCAGTGTCCTTACACACTAAAGCAATTGTAGAGATGTAAAATGTCAAACAACAATTTGTCAAAAAAGGTCAGTATTCCCTTGTACATGCAAGCCAGACACAAAAGCAAATTGTTCTCAAATTCTGAGCAGAAGTAGCGGGGTGTTTTTTATTTATTGCAATCACAACCAGTTGCCTTCTCTCCATCGTTCCAGACAGATGAATTAATTAATTGTCAGAGCACCAGGGGCACACTGCTAAATACACATGTGCATGCTACCAAATTAAAGAAAATTACTACATTGAATTCTTCCCCAGCCTGTTAATTACACACAGGTTACACCCACCATCATGGTGGGTAAATACTTGTGATTTTGCTTGGGGAATTACAATAGGATTGCTTGCTTAGAATATCATTTGTGGCTAACAGACTGCAAGTTTTAAAAGATTATTAGGTGCTTCTGCAAGTAAAATCAGCAGCAACAGTTATCACAGCATATCCAAAAGTCATAAGGCAATGCTCATTTTCATGCTTCAGCTGGGAATGCAGAAGAATCTTTGCTGTGGAATAAACCCCATCAGCCCATGCAGACTTGGTGTGACAACTCTGGCAGTGATGCTAGAGGCAGGTTACACAGCTAGATCATTCATCAGCCTGTTCTTCATGCTTTTTGGACACGTTCCCTGAAGTTATGATAGGCAGGTGGGCTGAAAACTCCCACATGTGCTTTGGAAAGATAACTATTCTCCCAGCTGAGCTGTAGTAGCAGAATAAAAGTATTATACCCTGGTTTCTCACATTAGTAAGCACTGTGAATCACTTTGTATTGGTCCAGGAGAAGATGTAAAGAGAGAATGGGCAGAAATATGAAACACACCTAAAAACCAATATAAATGCACACGGGGATATGACTTATTTTATCCCAAACAGACAATTTGGGACTAATCAATGCACAAATAAGATCTAATAAAAAAATGAAAAATTCTTCTAAGTACAAAGACTGTTCACCTAATAAAAAAACCCCAAAAAACCAAAAATTCAAACAAAAACCCAACAAAGAACCCCAACAACAAAATGTTTCCTGTGTTGGCTTTGTGCAAAGCATATATGAGATCTTTGATCTCTCTGCCCAACCCTGGACTCCTTAAACCTGAAAACTGGTTATGCTGGAGAGAAATGTCAGCCCCTGACCTTCTGCCTGCAGAGAACAGTGGATCTGGAATAGGGCTAAATTAGCAGCTTGGTGTAACCCCACCCTCAGCCTACAGCAATGTCCTCCCCAGGGAGGTGAAGCAGCAGAGCAGAGCCCTGTTCTACATCAGATGTGCTGGTTCTAGTGACCAACTGCACTTGTTCAAGGCTAAACTGGTTATCCCACACAGCAGAGAAAATAATCTCCTAAAATGCTCTAAACTGTTATCAGTTTTCATGCTTTGCAGCACAAAAGGATCCCCAGCTGGGGACCAGGGAGAGATTTTGTCCTGTTGTGCACACTAAGTGATCATAGGCGTGTTTCGAAAATAAATCCAGAGCTATCCACTGTTGAAAACAAAGCAACAAAATGAGACATGTCTTACAGTGTTTGACATCTAGCAGATTTAGCATTCCTTTTCTTGAGTGAAATATACAGTGATAGTGGGGTACTTGCCCCAAGTCAAGCAGCTCTGGAAGATTTCACTCCAAGGAAATAAGATTATGAAAGCTGCTCCTTGTCATTTCACCTGGATGATGGAATCTTTCTCTCTTCCTAATCTCTTCCTTTCTCCTAGCCTAGAGTTTGACTCTGCAACAGAATTGTGGCCAAACCCTTCATCTTCAGGCCAAGAGAACACACCCTGACCTCTTTTACTTGTTGCACTGGTTTACATACATCAAGTGAACAACCTTGTATCTTGTGCTGTTAAGAATTATCCACCCTGAAGGTCATCCAGGTCTTCCTGTATAAGATCCCTCCCTGTGATTAAAACAACTCCTTCATTTCCATCTTCAACAAATTTGGTACTGTGCTTCTATTTTTTGTCTCAGCTTTACTGGCAAATATCCAGGAGTGACATTGGGGAAACCCTTCCAGTTCTGTCCCTCCATCCAGCACTCATCCTTTCAATACCAATATTTTCCTTCATCTATTTTCTTACCTGGCTTGCAATTCTTCATCTTATTTCACAAGAAATATTGAAGTGCACTACACTTAATTACTACCATATGATAATCCCCGATGCAATGGGCTAAGATAGCAAATTATTCATATTTCACCACGAACTGGTCTCTCGTCATCTTCACATCACCCATCTCAGCCCTGCCACAGACAGAAATTTTCCTAACATTGTTAGTTTTGTTCCTTTGCTTTATATTGGAAATCTGATCCCCCTTTTTTTATTTTTTTGCCAGATAAAGTCCTCTCTAAGAAGAAATTTCTGGTCCCAACCTAGAACTTAAGGAGCATTGAACTGCAGAGGAGAGAAACGTTCTGCCAAAGCTACATGCCCAGAAAAATGAATGAGATCTTCTGAGAAAACCCTGACCATGGACAGGCAGAGACTGTTGGAAATCCAGGCACTGCCTGTGCCCAGCACATCTTCAGAGCCATCTCCTCTGCTCTCCTGCCAAGGGTGCTCCAGCAACAGATCCTTGACTGAGCACACAGCCTTCCTCAGAGGATGCTCTCTCTGAAAAAATCTCTGACTCTGGTTCAGTCTGAGGTGAATTTAGTTTACTTTCTCAGAGCAGGCTGAAAAAATATTCTGTCAAATACAAACGGGCTCAATCTAAATAGACTTTCAAAATGCTTCTGAATTTAAGTGAGAGTTATAAAATGCTCCTGAGCTCTGTTCCCTTTTTCTCCAACCCTGAACAGTGAGGACATTTATGAAGCACTATGGAATTCTGTTTGCTTTTACAACAGTGAGCTATTTGACCTTTATTTTGCCTTTTTGCTTAAAAATTTTTTGAAAGGCAAGTAACAGAAAAGGAATTACCTCCCACCATCCTTGACAGGGACAGTAAACACAATTAGGGACAATACACCAGATAGATGTCTGCACTTGTTTCCTGCCCTTCCACTGAATCCCAACAAAAAAGCCCTTTGATAAAGTTAATTGGATGATTCTCTCATTCTGCTGGAATAAAAGAGTTCACAGAGACACAAGAGCTGACTTCATTAGACTGAAAGGTAATGAAGGACTTGCTCTCCCAGTGCTCACATTCACTCCCACTGGTTCCCTTCGTGCTGCATGAGCTGTACCAATTGAGATGGCATCGTATTTTACAGGGTCAGAGATGTCACTTCCCAAAACTAAAGCACAATGACACTTTCCCAGATTAAAATACAATGGGATGAGGCTGGCTGCTCTGGCAGGCTCTGAGAGCTCTGCACTGCTGCACACACGGTCAGGGGAAGGTTTCCAGCAGTGAGCAGGGCTGCTCAAAGACAGAAAGCAGGCACTAGGAAAGGGAAGAACAGAGCAGGCTCACTGTCCAATTCCCAATCCCTAAGTACCTTTATTTTAAAGCAGTGGATGGGGAGGAGCTGTGCACATCACAGTGCAGTGGCTGTTGTACATGCCTTTGCTCTGAGGCTCTCTGCATCCACTGCAAGTGCCCTGTGCCAAGCCTGTGGCACTACCCAGGACTTGCTCCCCATCTTCACTGCTCATAAAAAATGGACAATAAAAAGACTCTGAAAAAAGTAAATCCAAAGGAGATTTATTTGCCAGTGAATGAGGAAGGAGGGACTGATTTTTTTTTTCTTCTCCTCCCTTATTCAGGGGTTGCTCCTACCATGCCCATGAGTCACTGGACAAAACAAAAACAATTCTGGGACCAGTAGCAGGATAAAACGCTCCTTGGAATCCTTCAATATTGGAGTCACTCCCCCAACAGTCTGATTCTACTTCACCAACACTTCCTTGCATTGCTGATAGCAGAACAGTGAGTTAGTGCGACAGTTGGAACAAAACTTCTACTTTCATTCTACGCCTTCATTTGTACATTGTACATTTGTTCATTGAACCCAAACTAATCCTTTAACACTGAGTCACATCCAGAATCCTTGAACAGCTGATTACCCACAGCTATTCTCAAAATCTAACTCAGGCTTCGTGAAAGACTTCCCAAAAAGTCTGCATTAGTTGCTCCTACTTGATCACAAGTTGGACAAATGGAGATGGGCTGTTTGTTTGCAAAATGTGTTTTAAGTGAGTCATGTCATTCTGCATTAGACTCTCTTGCTCAGAATTTACCACTCTCTCCCCTCTCATTTTTGTGTGAACCACAAATTGTACCACTAATGAGTCTGTCTATCTTTCAAAGCACTGATAAGGTATGATATAGTACAGCAAGAGAATGTTTTGTCTGCTTAGAAACAAAATTTTTCACTGGTGAGTCTCCATTTATTTCAGCAGCTGGGCTTTTATTCATTTACTAAGCTCCATGTTTATTCAGTCTCATTCCAGTTTCTTAAATCAAAATGACTTGTGCTACTCTTCTATATAAGTGACACCAACACTATGACATTTCTCACTCAAATTTATGATTCATTTAAACCCCCACATTTGTTCAATAAGAACCATATACAATTAATTTGAATCCAAATGAGTCTATTATAACAGCATCATTAACTAGCCAACATTACTTATTTCATTGTTTTGCTCAGGACTAATGTTTGACAAACCTGTACATTATCCTAATTGCAAACATCATAAATATTAACACAGTAATTGCCTTTTTTGCAGTCTTTTGAAACTTCACCTCTGCTCCATGATTTATTCACAATCAACACTTGGCAGAGAAAGCTCTGCCACTTCATTCAAGAGTGTTTCATCAGAGTTGTTTTGATTTAATTTTAAAATATCTTACTTTAACAGCTTCTGCTTTAAAGACACTTAAGCTATTAATAGGATAGAGCCACCTTTGTAATCTAACATAAACATCTCACCAGCTTTCTCCCCACACAGAGAAAAGAATTTTAATGCACACTTCTTTTCCAAGCTTTTGTCTATATTTTTGTGACAATTCTGTTATTTCCATAAAGAAATGGATCAATATTATTCTTCAGATGTCTTTTCTCCCACCTCCTCCCTCCTCCATCTATAATTTGCTAGCTGACTCCTCATAAAAAAGTTTCCTGTGTAACATTTTTACTTTTTGATCATTCACAACCCTGGACTTTAACCTGAAGGTAATAGCTGTCAGTTTCCTGTAATTTCCATTCTTAGCCTTTAACCTACATATGAGATGAAAGATCTATAAACATTCAAGGTGTTAAGACCTCTAAAATTGATAGAGCCATTTGGGTGCAGAGGGGCACTCATCCCTGACTGCTGCCCTGCCACACCAGAATTATTTTCTGAATGATGCTCCCAGTCACTCATGATTTTCCAGGTCTCCAAACTGCCCCTCTTCCACTGTCTTTTCCCAGGCTGAGGAGATGCAGGAAATCTCATTGCTTTTCAGCTCCCAGTCGTCCTTGCCTGTATTTTTGACTTTAATGATCCTCTAAGATCTCTATGCAGGAAGGATTCGAGCCATTTCTGGAGAGCTCCACCTTTGAGCATGGGGCAGTCAGCAATACCAGTTGCTTTAGACAAAGCCACCCACACAAGTGTTAAGGCATTTTGTCTGGCAATAAGAAGGGCAAAAATATCTGTCTCAGGCACCTTTCTCCATCACACCATGCCAAACATTTCTACACAAGATCCTTAACAATATTATATTCTCCATCTTCAAAAGAGGAGGGTGAAAATTATCCTTATCCTCTTCCTGCCATTAGTCAAAAAGGAAAGAATACATCATTTATAATAGTAGACATATTAATGAGAAGTGATTAAGGCTGAACTTCAGGAAATGTGTGTCACTTTACCACTTCTGCCAAAAAATTCCTATGTGAACCTGAACTAATAATTCTAAACATGAATTTCCTAGCTGTGTAATGAAAATTGTTGTCACAGGATAATGATTGAGAGACACTTGCATGGTAAACTGCTGAGAGTTTCTGTGAAAAATGTTAATTCAGTTTCTAAAAGCCTTTCAAAAAGACTAGAGAATTAAATTAATGGCAGATCAGAAAGATGGGTTGTGAACTACTCTTGAGCTATAGCCCAGGTGACAGAAGAGTTAAGTGCAGGAAGAGAGACAACCCTGATGAATTGCCTGTCTCCAGCATGAGGGGTGAATGGAAAAAGCCAAAGTACTGATGAAATACTGACTTTTAATAGACAAAACTTACACACCATACAGTGATTTCAAACTTGAACTAAGAAAAACCTTCCTCCTTGAAGAGTAATTTGGGGACTTTTTAATGTATCAGTAGTAGGAACTGGCAACATTTTAGTCACAATTAAATAAATTCTGCAGTCTAATGCTATTCATCATTCACTAACGAGCAAAAATCCCATACTTCTCATTGAGAAAAATGACATATTGGATGATATGTGTGGCAATGGATTTTAAATGATGATCAGTTTTTTTATCAGAGGTGAGGCACTGCCAGCTCCCTTCTTACCATTTTGTTGCATGTGTTCAACAGAGAGCCAAGTATAATAGTAGGAAAAAAACACTGGGTCTTACACACTCAGTCAAAAAGGTCAGTTAAAAATACAACTTCAGATATTAAGCCCCAGCTCCGTGGTTATTCCAAGGTCAGCTGCACTTCCATAAGCAGAACTTTCCCCCAGCATTTAGCAATGCTCAAAAAAAGAGGCAACTATTGAATTGTCCTTCCAGCTCTCCCAAGACATGAACTCATCAAAGGCCAAGTGGTGATCTGAGGTTGGACTCAATAATCTCAGAGGTCTTTTCCAACCTAAATGATTCTGTGCTTTTGTGAAAAATGAGTCCTGAGATCAGTTAGAAGAAAATGACAGGATTCAGGAATGGTAGAGTGGATAGAGTCAATAAATTATATTATGTAATTCTGTACATCAGGACAATTAGCTTTGGCACATTATTTCCTCATGGCTGAGATTCATGCATCTTTCTCACCTTTCTTTGTGGAAAGAAGGTGATAAATGAAAAAATCAAGTTTTAGCCAGAAATCTCTGCCTTCTTCCAGTATGACTATCCCTTCCAAAAACATCGCATTGTTCACTTTACTCAAACCCTCCAAACAGGCATCTTTTGGTAGCACTATACATTTTAGCTTCCCTGGCATCTACAAGAGTTCCCCAGCATCAGCAACTCCTACCTCAGTCTAAAAGATCCAACACAGAAAGAACAAGGCCAATGTTATAAATGTATTCAATTGCTGATGGATTGCAGAAATTCTTAAAACAGCTGTGAGGTGCAAAGGAATAGAATGCTGTCAACAGAGCTAAGTTATTGTTCTAGATGCAGATCAGCTTCACTAAGGAGTATTTCTTACTTTGCCTGCCATAAACTAAACCTGCAGACTCTCTGCCACATAGCTTGTAGTAGGTTTAATGGTCATGGAGGTCCGCAGCCTTGTAAATATCGTGACAAGTGAAACTGGTCTGCAGAGCAGCTGAAGATCAGGTTTTGAGGTTGTCTTTGGGTCGGAGGAGAATCCCTCTTTGCCAAGCCCAGAACGTGGCTGGCAGGATGCTTCCATTTAGCAGACCAGCTTGTACTTCAATGCTTTGTGAAAGAAAATGAGGAGGCCAGGACCTGAAGATGACAGATTGCTTTGAGGATTGTGTAGGTGCTGCATAACCATCCTCAATGCCATCCATTGAATGTGGTGCCCTGATCCTTTTTAAAGCAAGCCAACTCTGTGACTACATTGGCTTAATTTAATAGCATCAGAAAATCAAATCAATGCCTCCAGAAGGATAACCTTGAGTTAATCCCACACTGAGGAGGAACTTTCTACTTTTTTCACAGGAAAGCTCTACCACTATGGCTTCAGCAAATGAAGGCAGTTCATTTTTCCAGTTCCAAGGACAGAGAGATCAAGGAGAGTGAACAGTTAAACCCTCCATAAAGAGAGCAGCCATCAGGAGGCAGCTCCAGGAAAACCTAGTAACAGCCACAGATTCCTCTTTGGGCAGTGTATATATCTGCAGCATCACCTCAGATCTTGTAAGGTGAAGGTATTCCTGAGAATACAGCTATGCAACATCACCTCACTGATTTACAGCTATATTACACTCAACATCTGCAGTATTTACAACAATACCACCAGCAGCTTGCATCCTTTACAGGCACTGTCATGGTAAAGTCTGCAAGAGCCACTGGGTTGGCCTCAGTGCACCACTCTCAACAGGTTAATGGTGTGGCAGGGAAGAGGAAAACCTCAGGCTTTTAAAAGCTTATCAAATTGTGTGTACCACAAGGGATTCAAGCACTGCAAAGAAGGGGAAGCTTTGGATATCTCCTACCTTGCGAGAAGCATTTTTGTCTGCGCTCTCCACATCACCGTCCAAGAATGGCATGGCAAATGAGCTGAGATCCTGCAAGGACAGAAGAAAAATTGATGTCTTTTATTAACATCTTCTTCCTTCCACCAGAGCATTCCATGACTGAAGCTCACAGGTCTATTTCCAGAGTGCCCAGTGCTTCAGCCATAGCATTTTGATAAATTACAATAACACAGACTCTGATGGTTCTCCTCGGCTGTGAAACAATGTCAGGTGTAAGTTACAAGTGAGCAGGGAGCCCTCAGCAGCACTTGCAGCACACCACCATCAAAAACACCTGCACAGCCAAAGTCAAAAGTCCTGTGTTAAAACTTTCAAGGGGAGGTATTAAAATCCCACAGAAAAATTGGTGGGAAATTATAGTTAAAACACATCCACTTGCTCAGCAAATGCCTATCTTGCCTTTAGTGGGATGTATGATCTTAAAGCACATTTATGGCAATAAACACAACCTGAATGAAAGTATGTCAACATTCTGAGAAATATGTAACTGCTAAACAAAAGACAGAGAAAACTGACATGGTGCTCAAGGAGGTAATAATTGATTCATTTGCACAAATGTGAGAGGAACACCCAATTCTGCAGGACTGAAGAAAATAAAGCCATAAGAAAAGCACACATGCTCATTTTTAACTAACAAAAACAAACTGCAATTATATTCCACCTCCTGCCGTCTGTTCTGTTTATGATACTTCATGTTCCAGCCACAGGGTTTTTAGAGCTCCTTTTTACATGCATAAGGAAATTATGTTAGTGTCAAGTTTAGCATCTGTTTGATCAGAAAAGTACATAATGAGCAATTCTGTCACCAGAAGCATGAGATTGCCTAATGGTATGTGCTGAAGAACTGAGTTTTGGGTTCCTAAATGGTGCTCTAAATGTCAGGAATACCTCCCCAACACAGAATCTCCCAGATGCAAGGCATCACCCTTTCCATGCAATGATTCAGTGCTTCTCAACCACCACATCTGCATCCATTTAAAAGTTCAAAACATAAATAAATAGCAATTTCACGTAAACCTAATTTGTGATCAAACAGAGCTTAATTAAAAATTAGCACCATCTCTGAAGTCTGCAGGGCTTGTTGTCTTCAGAATTCCAAGCAGCCACAGGTCTAATCACATCGCTTTGTGTAATCATACTAAAGTCAAAATATGCTCAAAAATTGTGTATAACTCAGGCATAATTCTTACAAGTGTTTGAAAATATTCTGGTTACATAACGAGCAACAAAAATAAGGAACAAAATATTGAATTACTGGAACTGAAACACATGGGAGTAATTCATGCCGAGTTGAAAAGGGGAAAAAAAAGCAGCAGCCAGGCTTGGCCAAGCTGGCCCCAAATCATTAGGCCCCAAACAAATGTATTCCTCACAAATTTGTCTGCTCCTAGCCCTATCTATGCACATTCAATGAGAACTATCTATAAAGCTCAACTATGTAACATCTCCCTCTTGCCTGGCCATCTGTGTTTCACATCACCTTTGTTTGCAAATAAAACATAAGGAAACATCTCAAAGCCAAAGGAAGATATTAAAATTAAGATTAAAATTACTTATTCCATATAAAATTATTTTGCAATAAATGGCATTTATAAACACCATCAGTCTACATATTATTATTATTATTATTATTACTTCATATGCTACTGCAGGACCTAATTGAAGAATCTCTGTAAAGATATTTAAGAGCCTAATGAAAGTTATACAAAACACGTCCCCTCATTTTAATTTAGCCAAAGGATTTACCAACATTTTCCTCTACCCATCTTCAGTAGTGCAGAGCTGGAATCTGATGTGTGCTAGTAATTTTCCATAGAACAAATCAAGAAAATAACCTCCTTTAAGCTCCACATACTAGTACCTCTATATTACTCCCTGGTGTAACCTCTGGGGAGGAAAGCAGCTGTTTAGGAAGGCTGGATTCTGGATGGCAGAAACTGGGTTGAAGGGGACACAAACTTACTAATAAGGGTTGAAAAAGCTGCTCAGAAAATCTAGAACTGCCAGGAATGAAACCAAAATGCCTTATTTGAGCAGAAACCTTCAAAATCAGGAGAGGGTAAATAGATATAACTATTTTTCTAGGAGCTAAATTTCATTTCTCATTTACAATTCCAAATTTAAAGCCACATGTATATTAAAGTCTGAAGTCTAACAGTATCATGAAACCCAGATGAGAACTCTATTCTGATTTGTAACTCTCAGATACCATGGAGGTATTGTGACTTCATCTGTCTTTACATCCAGAACATATCTCTACCTGTAAGCCAAAATAACTGGAGCTGGAGCTTTCTGGTCAGCATGAGACCTCTTTTTTGTTAATACAGCACAGCTGAACATTTCAAAGTGGGTAATAATTGTATTTTTAGTCCTGTGAAAAAGTCTATAATTGTAACTGCCACCTAACAATTTTTTAGTCTTTCATATATATATGAAATTTTATATATGAAGGTATCCATTTATAGAAGGAAAAAATACATATATCAAATACCAGGGTACAAATGCTGCTCTGTCAATTACAGTTTGTTGGTTAAGCAAGGAAATATTAGGTGGCTATTTCCCCTTGATGAACATTTATGCAGAATACAGATAGATAACAATTTCTTTCTTGTGTTCCTCTTCTTCCAGAAACATATGATGATGCAGTTGATGATACAGTAACTCTTAAAAAAACCCCCAAAAAACTAAAGTGCTCCAAAAGCATTGCAAAATAGCACAGAACTCTTGACAGACCAATGGTGCAGCCCTTGCCTTTGTCATAGATGTGACTGCTCTGATCTGATGCCAACAGATACACACAGAAGGCTTGCTCTGCCAGTGGCTGGGGACTGAAGCTGTCCTTAGACAGCTTTCCTGCTCTCTAGCTCTGCTTTACTCCACTTGGAAACACCTCCCTGGACAACCTCATGGTTCTGCAGAGACATTTAAAGCTCCAACAAAGGCACACAGTGACATCCTGGTAGGAGGAAGAGTCCTTCAGACTGCAGAGCCCTGGCTGTAGAATGGCATCGTGCCTTGTGTCCATCAGTCCTGCACTGTATCCTTGGACAAACAACTTCTGCAGAGACCACAGCCTGTGATCACCCCTGTACAGAGAAAAAGCAGGTCCTAGTGCTGCTAACCTGGCTTTCCTGTCATGCTTCTGCTCCTTAGTCAGTCCTTCCATCACTCTGATCCATCTGACAGCGAGACATCACTCCTGCCATCCTGTTAGAAAAAATGACCTCTTGAGAACTTTAGATTTACTTTACGGCCACAGAGCCGCCTCAGATTAATTTTGTTTTCAATCCACTTTTATTTACAAGAGGTTGTCATGGCAGATCCTGTTATATTCACTGAAGAGCACAGCCCCAGGGACAGCAAAGCTTTTCCTGGAGGACAGCAGAGCCGTGACACAGCAGAACTATGGCTCAGTGCCCCTGTCAGCAGTCAGGCTCCCTCCTGGGGAGGGAAATCTCCCACAACACCTAAAGGTGATTTTCCAGTGCAAGTCAGGATTATTCTGTCTGCATTTGCACTTATCATCTCTACCAATTCTTTCTCTATTTCCTCTGGGCAAACAACAGATATCTGGAAGGTTACAGATTCTTCACGTGAATCTCTCCTCCAAAAGTGAGACTAACATGATTCTGCTCTGGGTTACCCCTACATTTAGAGAGTGATCCTTAATTCCAGCCCCTTTTCCTCTGACATCCCTTATATCAGAATATTTGGGATTATGTGAAAAGAAGTAAGAATAAAATTTTTGTTCTTTGATATCCTGGGAAAACAAAGAAGCTTTTCTCAGAACTGTTTTGGAGAATAGGAAAGAAAACCACATTTGAGGATGCAGAAAGCAAATACATTGGCTGGCATAGTATAGTCAAATAGCAGGAGCAAGATCTCACTAGCCAAACCATTTTTCACCTTTTCCAGCCAGTTTCACTGTTTCTTTCCTTACTGGGGAGAATTTCTGCCAAAGAAGGTTTGCCCAGACATGTTGGTCTGGAGGCTGCTGCAATTGGAGACCTTGGTGTAAGAAGAGGTCTTCCAGTAATTCTGTTGCAGAGACTGCATACTTAAATAACAGACCACTAAAGCCTTGAATCCAGTAAACAACACAGAATAAACAGGATTCTTGTTGTATTATTGTTTAGTTTCAAGGCTACTTTGGCAGCCAGGCTGATAAAGCTTCTCTGCAAGGGCTGAAGCCAAAGAGCAAGCCAGGGCTGGGGCATGCAGTGACTGACAGGCCAGAGACCAATTTCCAATGTATTTTGGGTGGAAGTAGGACTTTTTACGGCCCTACTTGACAGTGGTCCAAAATTTCAAGGCTGGATATCAAAAGAATATTTCACAAACAGCTCCCTGCTGGCATCTTTTGCAACTGTCTATTCAAACATGAGGAATGACTGTGAACAACACGGGGATGTGAAATCTGTGCCCATGGTGGTGGGTCCCCATGAACATGGTCAACTCTTTGGCCACATTTCAGGGATGACTCAGGTCAGAAGAACTTCATGGTAGCCCCATAACCAACCTCTGCTGAAAGCCTGGGTTCCTCAGCTATAAACAGCTTCAGAGTCCTAGTGTGGGTAGCATCACGCAGTCCTGACTACGGGTGGTGTCACCTTTGAGGCAATATTTTTCTGCCTCACTAAGTTCTATATATGTACTAGGATTGCACCAAATTTAAGGATGTGAAATGCCTGCCAGACATTACAGTTTCTTTTTACAACATAACTCAAGCAGAAGGTGACACTTTACTAAGGCAGTTTTCAATATGGGAAGACAGCTCCTTTAATAAAATAAACAAAGAAAACAACAGACAGAGGAATTAAGCTGAGTGCTGACAAGAGCTCTGATCTCACAAAAGATTGCTAAAAGCTGCATTCCTCAGCATCACACCTTAACAAAGTCTCCTCTGCTGATATTACTGAGCTATGAACACTTCAAGTATCCTAGCAAGGACAAAGAAGGTCAGGATTTTTATTAACATCAGCTGTGAACAGTTTCTTTCATTGCATTCTGCGCACCAGCAGATTTTTTTTAGATCAACCTTGAATTTGTACCTAATACAAGCCTATGTAAAACTCTGAATAGCAAATATGCTACATATGCTAATAGCCTGTGAGCAGAATCCACAGTTTGATCTCTGTGGAACAGAGAGAATAGCTTGGTAGCTCTACTTGAATAGAAAATTGTCTTTTTCTGAGAATAATCTTATCTAGAAGCCTTTGGGGATTTATACCAAATCACTCCATTATTGCACAAGGAAAGATTCAAAACTGATGTACACAGGAATTTCTGTCCTTTTGTTATTGTTGTTTTGATATACCAGTTATAGTAAAGTATAATAAGATTTGCTACATTCCTTTATCCCTTTAGGAGTAGGTTGCTCATTGCTTTGCTCTTCTCACTCCCCCATGCCATCTAGACTGTAGCATGTGTTTTGGAGAGAAATATATGTTGCACTGTGAGACTGAGGATGCTGGTGACTAAGTCTCAGTATGACTCAAAGGGAGTAGGCAGTAACAGATGTACAAAGCTGGTTGGATTTGTGCAAGCCAGTTTTGTACTGCACAAGGCTATTCCAATTTATTTGTTTGCTATTACTTCTAAGGCTATTTGTATTTTCAAAAAAACACAAAACAAAACAACAACCAAAACACCAAAAAAGCCCCAAAAAACCAAATATGTAGGTCTGGAGAGTTTGAGAGGATAGAAATAAGATATAGAGTCTTGATTGGTGAGTCTGTACCTTGAATCCTGTGCTTAGTTCTGGGTCCCTCACTACAAGAAAGATATTAAGGGGCTAGGAAGTGTCCAGGAAAGGGCAAGGGGGATGGTGAAGGGTCTGGAATACCTGTTCTATAAAGAGCACCTGAAGGAGCTGGGAAACTTTAGCCTGGAGAAAAAGATGCTCAGGGGAGACCTTATCACTCTCTACAACTCTCTGAAAGGAGGTTGTAGCCAGGTGGGAGTTGGTCTCTTCTCCCAAAACAAGCCAGAGGACAAGAGGAAATGGTGGAAATGGCAGGTTTGCAGTGAACTCTTTGATTTTAAAGGCCTTTTCCCACCTCAATGATTCTGTGATTTTGTCCACAGTATGAAGATTCCAGAGGCAGCACAGTCCAGGGGTTATTGTGCAGGACCAGCTGTGTGCACTTCAAGGTGGATACAGCATCAGATTTGAAATAACAGACGGTAAGTCCCCCTAAATGACATGCCTGGAACAAATGGGAAATATTCAGTCCCAAAGAGGCACTATCTAAAAGGTTAGAGAGTAATGGCTGACTGAAATCCAACCCAGGTCTCAGTATGTGAAAATCCCCATCCATCAGGTGATTATTCAATGTTCTGTGTAAAAAAACTCACATATGAAAGCTTGGCAGAAGAAAATCAGCCTGTGTACAATTCAAAGGAATTTCTTTCAGCTTCAACAAGTGGACATGGTCCTAAAGAGCTACTGAAGCCACTGTTCTCAGCACAGGTCCTTCAGCTTGGATTGCCAGCACTTGGGCAGAAAAAGCTGCTAAAACTATGAATTTCAAATGGAAGGGCTTAAAGAGAGCCATGAAACCAATAACTCCTTGATATTTCCCTGAAAACAGCTGTCTTCCAAGCTGTTCTTCCTGAGTTATCCAGATCATGGGATACTGGAAGCATCCAGCATGCCCTTCTTAATTTTTGAAATTCTTAACTGATCCTGACAGGCATTAATCTCCAGCAGTCTACAGCAAATTCACTTTTTTTTTTTTCTGGGGCTGTAGACAAGATCCATCAAAAAAAGTTTGAAAGTTTTTTTGTGTGTTTTTTTTAATCTCAGTCTTAAATCATTAGAACACATTCTTATGCAGTTTACAGAAAAAAAATGAAGTTTTCTTTCAAGCCTTGTGCTCTCCTGCCAGGGACCCCCACCATATCTCATTGGTGATTGAGCCTTTGCAGATGAGCTGAGCACAGACAGCCTGGGATGGGATGGAATCCCTCCTGCCTGGAGCCCCAGTGTGTTTGTAACGTGCAGAAAGCTCAGGGATGTGTGGAAATGCTGTGGTGGAGGGTGCTGCTGCCCACCTCATCACTAAATCACAGAGCATCACAGAGGCACTCTGGCAAAGCATGACTAGGATCCCCAAGCACACAACAGCCTAGTTTGTCAGCTCCTTCACATCACGAACCACACAGCAGTGACTGGCAGTGTGTTTATTACAACAGCAGATGGACAACCTAGCAAACGAGCAAATAATGAAATGTCACTTTAAAAAAAGGAGAGAGAGAGAGAGAGAGAAATTGAGAGAACAGCAGAGAAAGCACACCAGGGAGGAAAACAAAATTCCCAACAGTCCCTGTGACACCAGCATGATGCACACACAAAACCCATTATTAAGTGCTATTCCTAGGTGCTCAGCCAAAGACAACCTTTCTCTGGTGAGAAAAAGCACTCAAAGTTTAGAAACACAAGGTAAAAGCAGAAGACAACACACCTCAGTCCTGGAAAATGTGGTTAGGTGAGTGATGAGGGAATTAAGAAACCAAGATGCAGGACTCTAAGGAAGGACTGCAGGAGACTGGAAATGTTATCTCTTTGGATGACACATACTCAATGCCAATAAAAGTGCTTTCCAATACTTATGAGTTTGTCTTACATAAATGAGACACAGGATCCCAATGTATTTGCAGAGAAAAGCCAGCATTTGGTACGAAGCACAACTTCAGTCACAGTGAAATAGCAGAACTGCAGGAAACAAAAGATGGTTTTACCATAATGTAATAAAAACCCTTGAGCTGCTGCAGCACAGGAGCAAACAATCTGAAGGGGATTCAATGCAGGGATCATACTGAGGTTTAGTAAATCATCTCCACACTTCAGCTACTTTAAAAATCACTGTTTTGCATTTTTTATGTTTTCCCCCCACTCTCCATTGGTCAAATCTCTCCAAAAACCATGTCCTCAAGGAAGAGTAAAACAGAATCAGAACTGAAAACTCCCAACTGCTGGCCTTATCTGAGAGCTTGCAGGGTTCTCCCTTGCATATATATAACTAAAAAAGGTGACATTCACACCAGGCAAAAGATCTCTGCCATAAATACTTGAACTGCAATTATTTTTTCCAGTTCACTGCATTTAGGAAGACAGCTGCCTGTTGCTTCCTCTTTCCATTCTTGTCAGTCAATAACCGTGAATAATCTTGACAATTAGAAGAAAGCTTACAGCTGAAAGGCCAGGCAAGTGAGGGACCTGCTCTGATTTCAACTAAAAAAAATAAAGGGAAAAAAAGCAAAAGCAAAGAGGAAATTAGGGAAGGAAAGGAAGAACAAGATTATTCTGTGCTTTGTGTGCTGAAGACCTGAATGGGAGGTCAAGGGGGAACAGTACATGTTGTCCATGATGAGGAAAGATTCCCCTCTTGGTGCTTTCCTGACGCATTTTCCTACATCACTCTGCATCTGCAGAGAACAACTTCACCTCTATGAAGTTTACAGTCACTTTGCTACAGCTTTTCTTATACTTTTAGCACCACATGTAAAAAGAGACCAATAAATACAATATGCTTTATTTTGTAAGCTAAACTAGTATTTTGTTTTCCCAAAAGAATGGACGTCTTCATTCACCACACTCTGAACTCTAATTTAAAGGTGTATTTTGCTGAAGCTGGCAATATAAAATGTCCTCAAGGTCAGAAGAAACCTCAAATTCTCAGAGACAATCCAGCAGATTTCATCACACTCATAGGACAGTATTCTGCCCAAACCCAGCCTGCATGTCCTTTAGATCCCACCCCTGACTTTGAGCTGAGAGATAGTGAGATTTTGTGCCATTCCTAGATGTTCAGTTAGCACTGACATCCAATGCTAATAAATTACAATACATCATTCATGCTGTGGGAATCCAAAGTGCTTTACAAACTGCATATCCAGTCCAGAACAGCTTCATGACTGCACTTCAGTGATGAGACTTTCATTGCCTGCTCTGGCTTTCTGGATTAGCTCTGGGAAGGCATTAAGGATGTCTGTCACTAGTCACCTACCCCACATTTTCTGTCCAGCCTAGAGAGAAGAGGAAAACCTGCATCTCCAACGAGCAATGTGCTCCCGTTTGCCTGGAATGGGAGAGGCTGGACAACTTGCTTAAACTTTGGAGGATTCAATGTTGGATAAATGAACCCTGCATCTCGCCTCTCCATCTTTACTGTCTATAAAGTGGGAACAAAGTTGGTAGTTTTTTTTGTTTTGTTTTGTTNGAAAGCTGTCCAAACAAGGGACTGCCTCTTACTACGGTGTGCACGGCGATGCAGAGCGTGGTTTACTCGGCTGCTTCCCACGGCCGCACGCAGCGGTACCCGCGTAGCCATGACAACGCTGGGGCTGGGGATGCTGCTCCATCCCCGCAGGACGGAGCAAACGCTCCGGCAGCGCTGCGAGCTCCCAGCTCCTCCCCTGTTAGCCTGCAGGACCCAGCCGGGGTAATTCCAGCCCACTTTCAGCCCCGGCTTTGCTCGCTGTCGAGACACACTCCTACACTGGGAGTGGCCCCAAGCTCCGGGGGCACTTCCAAGTGTTAGTAAGATGACATTTTCTTTGCACAGCTTTGGCTGCTGTGTAGATAACAGGCTTAGCTCTCTCTGATGGGGTGAGTGTCAAGTGGAGTGAGATGAAGGAACCACCGTGTCCAACTGAAAAATCTCAGAATTTAAATTTTAAGAAAACAGAACAGCTATACAACTTCTGAGAAAAAGCATGTTTGTTAAGAGAATTGGTGATGTCCAAGGGATAGTAAATCTCACATTTCCAGGCCCACACACACCAAGCCCTAGTCACTTGTTAAAGTCTGTCTCAAGGGATGTGCTTCAAAGAGTATCAGAAGAAGGTGTTAGAAGACACTACTGACCATCTCTGAAAGAAATATGGATAAAATATTTGCCCATCTGGAAAATCTTGTGAACAATGAGACAAACAGAACACAACAAAGAGATTACTCACTCACACTAGAAATAGCCACCACTGAAAATAAATTTTTGCAGTGGGCCCAGTTTGGAAATAATCCTCTCATGGAAAGGGAAGGGAAGAAATGACACATACCCAGGGGTTTTTTTCCTAATTATTGTACATGCAGTACTAAAATTCTGAGGAAGATATTTTCCCAAGTAAACTTCAGGCTTCTTTCAAGGACTATGACTTCATTAATTTTTTTTTCTCGTTTTTATTTTTTTTTCTTTTCAGAAATAGTTCCTAGTTTAGATCTAGTGCAGGGAAGAAAACCTTACAAACGAGCCACTTCAAATTCTTACTCCTTTAGCAGGATTCTTCTGATTTTAGCCATCTTATTATTCCTTATGAGTCCATTTAAGCACCACAATTACAATGGACCAATCTGAACATGCTGTGGAGAAGGGACAAGCAAACACACTCTCAGGGAAACCTAACTGAAAACTTAAGCACTTTATCCACATATACCAAAAGTATTTCTGCCTGCTGCAATGGCTTTGAAACCCAGCAGGCACTGGTGAGCTGAAACAGGCAAATCTGCATTTGATTTGGCTGACAGTTTGTGCATCAAAATGTGTTGAGAAGCATTTGATCCTGCTTGGAGAGTGTGGGAAACATTTCCAACTTAGCAGGACACCCCAAACACAGTGACAGATGGACAGAGTATGAGCCTGGCACAGGAGAGGCCATTTTAGAACTGGCTGTTGCTCCAAGCCATGTGGCAGACAGTCCAAATCCATTTGTCACAAAAAAATAAAGCTCACACTGGAATTACCAAACCAAAGCTCAGGGAGAGCCTCTGCCTGCAGCTTGGCCTGGCACGGACACCCACCCTGCCAAGGAGCATCACTGAAAATCTCCCATGTAATTAATGAGCACCCAAGAAGGAAACAAAACAAAGCAAAATACAGCAGAATTTTTTTCCCCTCAAGATAAATTAAATCGACAATCAGGAAATTTTGATTCAGAATAACAATTCTATTTCTTCATCACTACCAAAAATTAGGTTCATGCCAGTAATATGGGCCTAAAAAATACTGGGTATTTTTTTTCTCATCAGGAACATTAATTTCTATCTGTATGTACAGAACAGCTGTACAGCTATTAGTATACATTTACACCTAAGTTTTATTAACACTTATTTTGAGGTCTACTAGAAATGGAAGTTGGAGTTAGAACCACAATCAGGCACTAGAAGTCAACAAATACCTATGAAGAAAGTGTCACTTACATCAGCACAGACAGGGTAACTTTATAAAAATACACATATGTTCTAAAAGCAAAGGCACTGGCATCTACACTGAGGAGCAGAAACAAACTGCCCTGGTGACTGTGTCCTCCCAGATGTAGATGTGACAGAGTTCAACACACAGGGCATCACTATTTTCACACACATATAAACATGGTCTCATATAGGGCAATGCATAAGGGAAATATATACAATCATATGTGCATACAGACGTGGTAAAAAGCTCTTACAGGTTCTTAACGGCCATTTATTTTAAATTTAGGATGAATAAATGTTTCTTGCCTTCAAAACAGCTTGTCACTGCCCCTACTTGGGTGGCCAAACAGGCTGAAATGACAGGAGGATTTTCTCCTCCTGATGGAATCCGGATGGCTCTTGGCTGCCTGAAGCAAACTCTGGTTACAGGTGAAATCCATCAACTCTGTGTTTTGCCTTTACAGATTTGCAACAATATTGCATTTAATTCTCCTAGTTTCTTCTTGATGAATGTCAGACATCCTTGTACAGATTGATGGGGTGGATTTGGGAGGGGTGGGTGAGCTTTCTTTATTTCAAACAGGGGCATTTTTAAAAAGTAAATATATTTGTATTCCATTCCCAGTAATAAAAACGTACTAAATTGAAGTACAACCAAGTCTTCTTTTGCTGGGTTTCCCACTGCCTCCCTTTGAATTGAGGGCTGGCTCCTTGTCAGCAGGATCCATTTCATCCTGCTGCCCATCATTCCCTCTTCCATCAGATAATCCTGCCCCCCCAGGCTCCCAACTGCAGCAACTCCAGTTCCCTCACACCTCCCAGGGCTGCTCAAAGTCAGCACCGCCTCTGCTTGCCAGCCTCTCCTGCACTCACGACAGAGGGGACAGAGCTGAGTGTGAAATCTCTTCCCCAAAGGCTGACACCCTCATCTCTCCTGTGGCCCATAACGGTGAACAACAAGCAAAACACAAAAGATGCTGGCAAAATACCCTGCATCTTATGCTGGTTTAAATTTCATTTGCTATTCACCATCACCCCACTAACAGAAGATCTTGAAACCCTTCAGGCTCTGATCCCAGGATGGAGCTGCCTCATCCGTTTTGGACATTCATTATCTACAGAACCATTAATTGCAGTGCAAACTGCATGTGTTCAGCACTAATTCTGGTAGTAAAAAGGGAAAAATGCAAGGAGGAACACATGCAGCCAGTAATACAGCTCTTTATCCTGACAAGCCTCATCAAATATCAAATTAAAATCATTAAGCAAAACAGCAGTTCCTGAAAACCTGTGATCTGGGGTTGCAGTGACTAGCTATGGCAATTAGTTGCTCAGCAGTTCAGGAGGCTCTGAGATGAGCAGTAGGAGAAACCAAGCATTGCAGGATGCAGAGACCAGATGGTTTTAGGCTGAAAATAGATGAACACCCCCCAAATGATAATTTCTCTTTCCAAAACATTAATGAAAAGTTATGCAAGGGAAAAAAAAATAAAAAACAAAAACCCAAACCCAAGCTACATTCTTTAACCAGATAAAAGAACATGTTGTTCAGCCTTGGAGTATCTATTGTAATTAAATGCTCTAAAAACAGGACAACAGCCCCGTGCCAGTCATGCATACAAAAGAGACAAAACACGATGAAAAAACCAAAATACCCAAGAACCATGCATTTCTTACACAGCCTGAAGAATTCCTGCCTCTCGGCAGCCTCCTGCAGTGCACTCGAGCATCCACCTAAATGAATGCAAAACCTATTTTCCCCTTCTAAGAGAAATTAATTTAATAATAAAAATAATCAAATCCAGAGAAACCCAGGGACGATCGAACCCCCGCTCTGACTTACAGCTCTGAAAAATCCTGCAGTCTGGCTGGAAACGTCCATCGAAGAACTGCATTGAAAGCTTTTCCCTAAAGGCAAGCGCATTTAAACATCTCGGGCTCTGCTACTGGAGCCGATGCTGCAACAGATGGGGACCAGGGCTGGGTGTGTTCGTGCCTCCCATCGCGGGGATGGCAGAGCCCTGGGTACCGCAGGAGGAGGAAGGCGGGCGGGTTTCTCCCTGGCTGCGGGCTCCCTGCCAAAAGCGAGCGGGCATCACGGCAAGGCTGCGGAGCCGGCCCCGGAGCTCGGGAGGCGCCGGCGGCGCTCGGACCTCGGGCGGGTTTTGGCAGCGTTTTGGGTGCGTTTAGGGATGCTCAGGGTGCACAGGGGAAGTCGGAGGGTTCAAACAACGCAGGCGTTTTTAGTGAGATCTGAAGGGAGGGAAAAAAATCCCGTTTTCAATAGCATAAGTTTCAGATGACTGAGGCTGTGTCTGCATCAGTATTGAATACCTTGGGGAAGGTAGCACAGAGCAGTAAATGCATTTTCAAGGCTGGAGTCTCTGCTGCTCCATAACAGCCCTATTTCCCACTTAACCACATCTCCACTTTGTAGCTGCACAAAAGTCACATTATTTCTCTGGGCTTAAGTTTTCCCATCTGCAGCATGAGCAGGGGATGACTTGGCTGGCTTTTTAATTTATTATAGAGACCTCACTGGGAAAATAAAGTTCCTGAGCACAAAGTATAACCATCAAAAGTATCACCATCCAAAAAAAAGATAATAGTTATTTTGAAAGGGCACCACATGAGCAAATGCTTAGCAGAGCAATGCAAACTCTCCCAGTAGGAGCTGAGGGATGGTGGAGATTTGAGTTTTCTTCATCAAGATAAATCCCTCTTTTATAACCCATTCAGCCTTGATTACTCCACCAACCAGTCTCACAGTGTCCTTTACTGGCAATGAAATTGTTCCCCAGACCCTGGTGACATATCCTTGGCTATCAAAGGCTGGCTCAGATGAGGACACCTCTGCTAGAACAAAGCAAAAGAAGGCAAAAGGCAGATAGGCCATCCCTGCAGCTTCCAGTTCTTGAACAGAGGCATCAGAATACCATGCAATGAACTGACACCTCTCTGGAGAGGCAGGTGGCCAGATCCTGAGCCACGGAGCATTGCCAATCCTTTCTTGGTTATCTCAAACACCATTTGTGATGATCTATTGAAAAACTCCTTAAGATGGAGGGTTTGCTTAATTAGTGACTCCAGGTCACTAAACCATTAAATCAGCAGAGTGGACTTGGCTTACACATCACTCTCAGTCTATTTTTCCCATTCATTGGAGGATGCTGCACCCTTTTGCAAGAGGATGCAGCAAACACCAACCTTAATTCTGTCTACATCAAATAATAAATATCACTGAGGCTGGGCAGTACCTTTTCTCCAGCAGCAAAAGAGATGAGGTGCAGGTGACACCCCCCGTGTCCCAGGCAGAAAGCACATCCTAGGAACCATCCACTGCTCTCCCTTCCATCCTTTTGCTAAGTGCCTCTGACAACACAAGCCCCTTGGGAGCAAAAAAGCTGAAAATGGTACATAGTGTTCACTCACAAATGGCATCTATTACTTGAATCCTTTCAAGACAAGATCACTGGCAGCCCTTTTTAACAGAAACATGCACAAATATTTGGTGCTTAGAAGATTTTCCCCAGCTAAATGAATATTTTATGCATGCAGAATGTACAAATAGTTCATGAAAATAAACAAGCTTCCTCTTAAATTATGTTTAAGGGGTACAAGAGAAACCAGTCAACCAGCTGGAGCAAGCAAAACATATTTTATCTCTCCTTCTTGAGCTATAGAAAAAAGGAAAGAATCTGTGGCTTACCTAGAGAAGGTAAAAGGGAAGATTGAATTCATAGTGGAATAAAAAGGGTTCTCCTAAAAAGCACAGTTCAGGTCAAATGCTTCTCTGTATAGGTAACTTCTAAGGATTATTCTGATTAGCAATCAGATTAAAAAGTGGCTTTAATGTCAGGAAAATGTCCCATATCCCTAAATCATCCCTTTCAAATCACTCACAGGGCTCAGTTCGATGTAGCCAATGTCAAGAATCATCCAGACCTATTAAAGTGCTTTTTAAAAAAAAAAAAAAAAAATCTTAAAATTGTTTCTGGTCTCAAACTGTGATTGGCACAAATTCTACCTCAGAAATATGCCTTTTCCTCCCCCACCTTTGGATAAGGAGTGTGAAACAGATTGCACAACTACATCTCAGATAAGCAGAACAGTTAATGGTTTAGATACCATTTCATAAATATTTGCTGAACTAGTTTTTGGATTCTGTCCAGTTTCTGACAGACATTAAAAACATTGAATAATTTGCCATTTTCTTTCACCCTTCTGGTATGAAAAATAGTCAGAGAGATTTTATTGCTATCATTTCTTACCATTATTTAATGACTACTTATTTATGTTGATGTGTCCTGCCAAAGAAGCCCAAGTGATTCTTGAATCTACAGGCCTGAGGTGTCCAAATCACATTTATGTAAATATTGATATATTCTTTATTAAATATTCCCATACTGAATACCTGGGCTCATACGTGGCTGTGTAAGCAAGTGGTGAAAATCTGAGAGAAATCAAATAATTTCTGAATACCTTATTTCACATTGGGATTTCAAGTGCCTGTGCTCTATCAGAGATGCTGAGGCTCAGTGACTAAAAGCAGCAGTGAGTTACTGCACATCATCTAGTACATGATGGGGCAATATGGGAAATCACACAAAAAATTTATTTGATGATGTTTTCAACCATACTTTACTAACAAGTTCAAGGAGTCTCTATGTACAGGGATCCAAAAGTCCAGCTATTTCTTTGCTTCCTTTCATACTAAGGACAATTCAGGAGGTTCCAGAAAATGCTTTATATAATCAACTTTCCATGACAATAGATTTTTCAGATATTTTCAATTTTTTCCCCCCCAATTATTAAGTCCTTGTATCTCAAGCTCAGCAGTCATTATTCAATTTATGAATACATGTCTTTAAAAAAAAGTTCCTTTTAGGGCTCTTCTAGATCACTCACATATTTGGACTGACTGTAGGATTCTCATATTTTACCAGGCAGTAATGCTGGAGGGAAAACAAATCACCAAAATCTGCTTGTGCCTTGGGCTGGGAATCACACATTCACTTATGGCCCAAAGAACAAATTCTGAGCAAAGCAGATTTATGACTGTCACATTTTCACCAGCTTAAAGCTACAGAATTCTTTGCCCAACTGAAACAGGTATTCTTGTACTGGTTTATTTTTCCATTTGAAGAGTTTGGTTTTCAAAAATTCAGAGGCAGACCCCTCAATTAGCTTCAGATTTGACTGCACATAATTCCTTCACAATTTCCTCAAACTGTTCCAAAACACCAAGTCTATTTCACCTTTTTGATCCAAGTACAAGCCTAAAGTATCATAAATTTCTAACTGGCAATACAGTAACCTTCCACACTTTCCCAGAGGAGACTGAAAATGTCTGGCTATTGGTTGTTGTTATTTATACCCCATATTTTCCACAAAGATATGGTGAGTTTGTAAGTACTCTATAAATTAGATGAGTTCATGGGGCCAGCTTCCATTATAGTTTCTTTTTTCTTACGAGGCTAACAGTGCCTTGAAATCAATGGAGCTTCTGTTTGTGAAGATATCACTTCAGAACAAAGCAGATACAGCAATTACTGAAGTGCATGGTGAGCCAGAGCTCTGCATGGCAGGGAAGGCCTTTTGTCAAGTGTGTAATTAAGAAAGATTCTTCATATTTTTTACAGCCAATACAGCCATCATATTCATGGCTGCCCTATCTCCACTCCTACTGAGCACAAGCAGCAACCAAAAGCAATGTGCAACACAGATGTGCAGTCTCCAGCCAAGAAACCAAAGCACCTGGGGAATGCTCAGCTGAGAGAAGCAACTCCTTGAAGGGCAGGGAAAGCCACAGCAGCAGCTGGGAGACCAACAGAGTGCAAGGGGAAGACGAAATGGGGAGAAAAAATATCCTAAACTGCAGCATAAACCACACCAGCTCTTAGTGGAACACCCAAAGTAGTCTCTCAAGAGTTGGAAAAGGAGTACAAGAAAAAAGCCAAGATTAAGAGATAGGAGAGATGAACTGCGGAGTGCAACCCATCCAAATCAGGCAAAACTGCAATGCAGAATGATGGGGATGGTACAAAACAGAAAGAGAGAAGAGAAAAATATCCTATGACAAACAAAATCCACATTTTATCCCTTTTTTTCATCTCAAACAGCCACAATTTTTTCCCTTCAATTTTTCAGCATGATCTACCAAGCAATGAACCAAGTAGCTGGGATTCCTGACTCACTGCTGACAAGCCAGAAGGAGAACATCCATGAGAGAAACATCAAGCCCCAGTGAGCAATCACCCATCTCTCCCGGGGGAGGGAGCACCCTGCAGCCTCTGCAATGAAGATGGATCACACTGCACCAGGGATGCCTCAGCCAGCTCGGGCACCAAAAGCAGGATGGCTGCATTCTCAAATCTAGTTCTTCAGCAGGACTCACACAGGGGGGTTTTCCCCTCTGTATTTGTGTACATACCCAGATGCAAATGACATTGAAATGATGAGGTGTTTGTACAAAGGCAGTACTGGAAGCTGCACAACAACAGCCTTGTGCCTGCTCCACATGGACACCACTGCCCTTCCCATCTGTCTAGATCTCACAGATGGAGGGATGGAGCCTCTTTCCTGTATCGTGGTGGGGAGGAAGAGGGTGGAGACACTTCTGGAGAGGTGCCAGTGCAGAGCTGTGCTGTGTCTGGGGTCAGTGGAGGTCTCTGGGTGCCTGGGGAGAATTACAAAGTCTGAGCTAGGTCACAATGTTCAGTAACTCAGGGAATGAAGGACCAACACTTTGTACTATAATCCTCTATGGTGTGGGTGAAACCCCTCAGAAATGTCCTGGTCTCTGAGGATTAATAAACCAGAGAGCAAAATTAATATCAGGTACTTGGTGGTGCCTCATTCAGCTTTGCTCAAGGCATTTGGAGAGGATGGCACACTAGTATCAGTGATGAGCAGGGAGGTTTTGAATCAGTAGCAATTGGCAATTCAGGATGACCAGATTTAAACACTGTGGACAAGCTCAGAGCCCCCATTACTTTTGTTCTCTACAAAGGCACTGAATTTTAAAAATTTTGAAGGACACAGGATAGGTCTTATCTTGCTTCTACTGTATCCCTTAAGAGCTTGGATGAGAAACACCCTTTGTGCCAGAAACAGTCCCACAAGACAATAGAAAAATGATACTGCAGCATCTAGAAATGGGAGAAAACCATAGGGAAGTAGGATCTGGTGGGTTATGGGTAAGAACTCCAGAGGCTTCAACATAAAATCCTTTTATATCTGTGTGCAAAGACTACTGGGATCTATAAAAATGTGAATTCTGCAATACGACTTTCAGCTTCACTGATCCCAGAGTGGGATCTCTAAGGACCAGCACTTCCATGAGGACACAGCAGTGGTCACATGGATGAATGGAGATGCCTCAGCTCTGCTGCTGCCTCCTCGATCTCTGCCTTTGGGCTGCTCTGTGCTCCCTCCCTTGGCAACAAGCACTGCTCCTGGGGGCTGTGGCAGCAAAAGGGATAGGGCAGTCAGTGCCAAGAAAGCCAAGGAAATAGTGTGAAAAAAGGAGGCAGGAAGGAGAAAAAAGTGATAATAATTAGCTGCACATAAACCCAGCCTGAGCAATCTGTAACATTTTAAGACTGGCTTAGAGATTATGGTGGAGAACATATAATGCCACAGCACATCTGCAGCTCTCAGGAGAGCACTAATTATTTACCCAAAAGAAAACATCCTGCTACAATAACATCACAGCACACCCATTCAGGAATTAAGATGCTCTTGCACGCTCACAGCAAATTTTATTTTCTTTGAACCTCATGATTTAGGTTTGACTGTTGTGGTGGATGTTATTTCATTGAAGCTGTCCCCATGCCTGCAGGGCCCAGGTGAATTACCCATGTCCTCACATCTTTGTACAGCCTGGCTAGGGACAATATGTTCTTCAGGTCAGGGATTTTGGGCTTTCTAAGGCACTCTCTGCACGTAGCAACTTTGCTCTATGTAGGTTTTACCTTTTGTGGGTGTGCAATAAATAGTAACCATTAACTTTGAATTGAAGCAAGAACCCACCTAGAAAAGGATAAAGTGGCTGCCTACATACAGGAATGAACAGTTAAAATGTCATCAAAGGTTTAGAAGCTGAAGTACAAAGATCTCTGCTGGTATCAACTGGCTTTAGAAAAGAAAAAGAAAAAAAAAAAAAAGAAAAAAAAGTGGTAAGAGCACCTTGCAGCATTTAAAGTAGGTCAGCGCTGCCAGAAAAGAAATACTTTAAAATGCATCGTGATGCAGAAACCTGACACAAAGTTACAAATTCACCAGAAAGAATTTTTCAGCTTAACCAAAAAAGAAGTAAATGAGTTTATCCACTCAATTTAATTTAGAGACATGCAGCAGTTGGGGCTGAATGTAATGGGTATGAGCCACATCAACACTTGCAGACTGGCATGAACGCTCTAGGAATAGTAACATTCACAGTTTTATGCTGGCTCCTATTGGAATGAGCAGCCAGACTTTCAGACTGTAACTAGAGATGATCACAGGGGTTTCTGGAATACAGATGGACCATTTCCCTGAGAGCTGGTTCATCCACTCCCACAGCACCAGTGGCTGTCCAGCTCTCAGGGAAGATGCTCCACTGGTGTCTCAAGGCTGGTGTCAGAGCAGAGATGTCACACAGGGCTGATGTCAGAGCAGACACAACTCACAGGGCTGCTGGCACCAGCTCCTCCCTGCTGGGCCTGCAGCTCAGGGACCCTCCCAGCAGAGCCACATCCCCTCCCCAAGAGGATGCAAAACACTCAGAGGCAAAGCCCCACTGTTCCACTGTGGCATCCCCAAGCAGGGTGGAAGCCCTGTGGTGATGAGCTCTGAAATAGATGCCATCTATGATAAAAGTGCAGTGTTTATTTAGCTGCCAGAGGCAGTTCTGGATATAGGATGCACCCAGTGAGAGTGAAGTTATTTTAAGATCAAATACTTGATTACCACCACAGGGACCTATTTACAAAAAAAACCCCAACAAAATACCAACCAACCAAATAAGCAAGCAAAAAAAACCCAAACCAAAACAACAACAACAACAACACAAAACAAAACAAAACAACAACAAAAAAGTAAGAGAATATACAAGTTTAAGTTTTACTTCCTAATTTGGTCACTAAATGATAATTTAGAATAATCTACCCACACCAGAAAGAGAAGGGTGCTCTCAAAGTCTCTCACCGCAGACAGCAGTATTCAAAATATATCATGGACACAAAATTTGCCTAAAGAGAAGTGAATGCAATTTGACTTTAAAAGAACCCAACTAATAAAGAACCAACAAAATTTTAAAAAATCAAATACAAGAAGAAGCACTTAGGTCAGTTTCTGCAGTATTCTGGTTTTAATTTGCCTTTTTGTTTTCTTGGGTTGAGTTTTTTGAAGGTAAGACAAGTTGCACACAAAGCAATCACTAAGGCATATATATAAAACAGGCTTTTTTCACTTAAGAGATTCATTAAATAATTTAAAAGGGGAAGTCTTTTAAAGGCTGTAACCTTTACACCTTACCAAAAAAAAAGGGTGTAAACTGTCACTTATACTGTGACCCTGGTTAATAAAAATAATAATAATGTGTGTGAATATATGTACATCTATCTGAAAAAATATACACGCACGCACATGTAAATATAAATACAGACACATGCATATAAAACTGCTGTTGCAGGTGAATATTTTTAGTTCTTCCCACCTTCCTTGGCCTCCTTGTTACATCTATATTTTAAATGATGAAGGATGACTTTGTGGTTGAGGTTGGCAGGGTACCCACATTCCATTTCCAGTAGATAAATTCCAGCAAGCCCTGAAGGCTGATGAGTCTTTTCTCTCAATCATATCTTGACTAGGTTTGTTAAGGAAGAGTTAAATTTTATTTTATTAAATACTTCCAGCATTTTGTAGAACTGGAAGAAAAAGCAATGATTTTTTTTTTAACTTTGTTCGTTTGACACAATATTGACTTAAACGTACAAACAAAATAGCAGCAGCAACTACAACCTACACAGAAAGCATCCCTTGTTTGATTCCTCTCACTGAAGTTGTCCTCCACAGACATCAGGGCTTCTAAACCTGCCCCAAACACCCCAGATTCCACTGGGGGCAGTGCCACAAGCCCCAAACCTGTTTTTGGGAGATTCTAAGAATTATGTTGAAAAAATACTGAAGATTGCAATCTGAACATTAATTATATCCTATCAATTTAAAAGATCAGCCAATTTAATCCAACTTTCCCCAAGGCATAGAATAGCTCAAGTTGGAAAAGGCCTCAAAAGATCATTCAGACCAACCTTTGATGAAATTGGAACCTGGATGAGATTATCTAGCACTCTGCCCAGTCACATCTTGAAAACCTCTTGGAAAGACCAATCCCATACCCCCAATACCACATTTATATAGTGTTTGTTTTAATCACTAAGTTCTAGTGCTGCATTGGGTAACAGAAGTCCAAAGGCTTTTGGGCTGACAGAAATTCCCCTGTGAGTGCCCAACCACCTCCCTCCAGCTGTCAGCACCAGAGCAGCTTCTGAACAGGAACACATCCCATAAACAGCAGGATCATCTGTTTTGAAGGTTGGAGACTGAAATCTTGTTTCTTGGCAACATTCAGTAATTCAAAGCACATTCTTATGTGTTCCATAAAATGCCTTTTTCTTCCTTTGCTAGTAGTTTGAACCTATACACACTTTCCAGTGAGAACAGGGGTGGTGGACATGGGTCCCAGTCCCAGTCTTGGAGTTGACTCCCAACATGGACCTGGGCAAAACTGTGCTTTGTTATGGCAGGTCTAAGGAGACCTGACAGACCTAATATAAGATCTAATAATACTTCCACTGATTTATCAGCAAGAATCACTCTTCTACACCAGGCTGTGCTTCCACATTTGCAAAAAGCAGGAGTATCAGTTTAGAACAAGCAGGTACAACCACAAGTCTTCTTTATTTATCATGAAAAGGAAAAATCATTTAATAGCTGTTCCAAAAACTTGGCTGTTTTCATTTCTCCCCTCCTGGCTGTTCTCTGTTGTTTTTTCAGACTACAGTCTATTCAGAGGTACCACCTTTTAACAGAACATACAGAAACAAGTATTGTTTAGTGAAATACTGATATAAAGATAATAATATGGCATTAAACAAGAAAGCACCAAGAAACCTGAGAAGTCATTTGGCCACAACACCAGCATTAAGTATGACAAACAGCAGTTTTGGATCTTGATCAACAAACAGCCCAGTGATTGAGGGCTTTGCAAACAACTCACAGAAAGGCTTTCAACCTTGCCCTTGTTGATAGATACCTCTATAGAGCTCCTGCCAAAGATAATTCTCCCCTGCAGCCCAGTGATATATTCAGAAAAGAGAATTTTATTTACTTCAGGATATGTTAATTACTACTCGTGTGTGTTATTAGCAGCACTTTCTTAAGAATGCCCAAGTTGTCAGCTATTTTGGAAGAAAAATAGGAGGAATTGCAGCTACAAAATACTCATGGGTTTACCTTCTCCTAGTACTTGAATTAAAACATTATGAGTGTGGCATAATATACCAGCTACAATGTCTTAAAATAGAATAAACATTTCCATCCACGTATAGCCCAAGATATTTGTTTCTCCAGGACCATTGCCTCTCTTGATTGCAAAGCAGCTTTTGAAAACAGATTTCTCAGTCCCTCAGCTTTCCACTCTAATGCTTCTGAAATATGCCCATTTAACAAGTTGCAGGAGGACCTCGGGGACCTCCTGCTGAAACTCTGACAACACAAAGACATTATAATAAACTGGCTTCCACCACAGGTAAAGCTTTTTTATGAAAGGTTTTTCCATACAGAATTCATTCCTTGGTGTTAAAGAGTCTGATTACCTCTCTTCAGAACATCAGTACAGATTTCCACTGAAAGCTTATCAGCAGAGATTGTTTCTGGGAAAGGAATAAGAGAAATATATCTAACTTGAACTTTGCAGTGCAGCCTTTCACTGCCTTTGGAAGTTATGCTGTGAAGTCAGATTTTTGTGTAATACATTGACATCTCTAGCATCAGTAGAAAAAGAGCTAATTTGGTTTATTTGCTCTAAGGCAGGAAGAAGGGAAGCAGAAAGCATCTGGAAGAAGAAAATTAAACCCTTTCAACTGCCTGGAAAACACCATTTCAAATGCTAGATTTCAAGGTCACGGAAGGAAGTGACCACTGACTGGACTATATTTAAATGCATTATGAAGCGCAATACTGTGCTTATTTTTAGGCAAGAATAATAACTATTCCCCTTTCTTCTGTACAAACTTATTCCTAATAGGCATCCTGTCCAGAGAGTTATCTGGGGCAACTTCTAACATTGAAAGGAGTACAGTACAGGGCTATATGACTGCCTACAGAAACACTTATTTTTTCCTACCACCAAAGAGGTATTAGCAGTGCATTTCCAGGATAGAGTTTCCTTCCCCAAGTTCAAATCCAACATTTCCTCCAGTCAATGATGATCCAGAATCTAGATTACATCCCAGCTGAAAGGCAGTCCAGCCAGTATCCCTCAAAATGTCTTAGCCTTAAGTTGTCTGTGATAATTTTAGCTGTGGACTTCCAAGCCAGAGCTTGCCCAGATGAGTGCTTCAGAACCTTCCAGAGAAAAGTGAGTATACCAGCAACATCCACTAGCTTATGACATGGTTAACCTTTCTGAATCCATTCCTCACTTCAGTTTTACAAAAATTAAGAGGTCTGTCTAACTTAGTGCTAGAGTTTGAGCTTCATGTACTGAAAGGCCAAGCATAATTTTATTGCAGGTACTGGTTATTGGGTCACTGGAAGAAGAAAAGGTGATTCACATGTTCGAAGTTAAAACAAATGGAGGTGCTTGGGACAGAAAGGAGTTCCTCTTCTTCGTTCCTTCCTGCCCCAGTATGAAAGTGCTTTGTGTGGTTGGTTTTAATCTTTTTATGTGTGGTTCCATTTCCAGGGTCACCTCAGAAAATTATCTAACAAATTGCTCCTCCTAGGAAAGAAAATTTCAGAATAAAAAGCTGGTAGCAGTCTTGATTACTCCATCCCCTTTTCTACAGCACATCATGGTGGTGGATTTTGGTTTCAGTGATTCTACTGAAGCTGTTACATGCTCTGGACTGTAGTGGGTCCCTGCATATGGGGGTATAATAAATGTTTTGTAGATTCTTGTAGCATGAAACCTTTGGAGATGGCAACTACCAATGCTGACAGAGAAGCACCAATTGGAAAGAACTGGCATCAGTCATGGAACAAAAAGCAAACACAGCACTTCAGGGATGTATCTCCAAGTTTCTGTCTCTCACAAACATCCCTGCACACACTCCACCAACATGCTCATGGCAACCAGTGCCACTGCACACAGATTTTTTGAGACATTCATTTTGTTGTCCTAAGCAACCACCAGATCAGCTTGTTCCTCCAGATGTAACCACAAACATCCAGCAGCTTAAGCTAAGCTCTCTGGCCAATTTCATGTCTTTTTTTTTTTTTCATTGAGGAAATGAGGTAACAGGACAATGCAGAACAGTCCATATTGATCTTACCCCACAACTAAATTTCTTCCGTTTATGAAAATCACTAAGAGGTAGTTTCTCTGTCAGCTGCTCAGAAAGCTGTAGAGCAAGTCAGTGCCTCTAATACATTACAAAACTAGTTGTAAAGTCATAAGCTTGATATATGGCTTCAGTTACAGCCACACACTCAAAACAAGGATTGCATCTGAATGTAGTATTTTGCAACTGCTATTTTAACAACCTGTTTTAAGTTGCCTTCAAGCCTTGCCAAACTGTAATGAGAAAGACCAGAAATTTTCCAAAGCTGCGTCTGCCTAAAGAGGAACTATCTGAGAAAACTTCAGCCAAAATATTTAAGCCATTCCTAAAAAATGTTGCAGAGAATATTTCTATATAAGAAACAATTTTCTGGTGAATTTCAGAGGGAGATTTCTAGCTCCTCCTTGGTTTGGGTCTAAGAGTTATGACTTGGCAGGACAGACTGCGTAAGGCAAACATTTCTGTTCTCTATACAAAAAATTAACCTAAATTAAACCACTTCATACAGGGACTTTCACACTTGCATTGAGCAAGCACTGGCAGCAGTAGGACTGAAAAACTGAGCTGCTTCAAATAAGGGGAGTGAAAATGTGGGAGATAATGTGGCCAGACTAACAAGTAAGCAGCTGTGGTATCTGAGAATATCTCAAAAGGAGCAAGGGATGGAGAGATAGAGGACAGAATCTAATACTTGCTGGACAAGGAGACTGAAAGGGAGTTCAGACATCCACAGAATGGAAGTTGGGATTAAGAAGCAGGCATAAGGCAAGGACAGTGCAAAGTGGCTGAAGGCACAGGATGTGAGTGAGACAGCTTTATTGGGAATGTGCAAAAGAGACTTCACTTCCTGTCCACCTCCAAAAGATTAAACAGAATCAATTCCTCCTGAAGAAAGCAACAGGACTGGGTAAATTGACATTATGAGGCAGGAGTCAGCTAAGACCGAAACACCTAAAATCAGGTGTCTCACCAGAAATGCCTACATATGACCTAGTGTTTGAATTCCCAGGATAGAAAACAGATATGAAGGGTGGCATTCAGTGGCTGAAATGGAGATCCTTATTGCCATCTGAGACAACACAGGTGAGGGCACAAGGCTGACATCTGCCACAGCATCTGCATGGGGCCTGCACTCCACAGGAGAACATGTCACCAATCTGCTTGGAGTCCTTTGGCAGAAAATATGTTACTGTTTGTGATTGACATATCCTCTCCAGAGAGGGGACAGCAGCAGTATCCCAGTGTCAATGAGGAAAGCTGAAGGCCTGGCAGGGTACTTTAGCACAGCTCCAGTGGAAACTTACAGGCTTATAAATGGGCATCCTAATGGATCTGCAGAAAAGAGGAATTGAAGTTGGACAGGCTACTTGTGTCCAAATGTTTCTCAGCTTTTGAGGCACTGACTTTGTAACCTTACCAATATTCTTTCAAAATTTCTTGCATATTCTTATATAAAGGCCTTATATATGAATTTGGACTGGGGTAGCCAGAAGCATCTGATGAAATTCAAACAAGTCTTTGATTTGTGATAGCCCATAAAACAGTACTAGGCATACATAATGCACAGCATGTTCTCTACAGATAGGTACCTTTGCCAACTAAAGCAACCCCAGAGATGGTTTTCCTAACCACTGAAGACAAATATGTTTAAACAAATGGTTTATGAAATCCAATAGCACTGAGAGCAAGGCCAGTCTAGTTTGATTTCTCTGCCTCCTGTTTATCTCTCTTTGAGGAATTCAAACTGAGAAGTCCTTGTGTAACTTGTGAAGACCAAAGAGGAAGCTCAAAGCACTGTGAAAAGGTTAGTGAAGACAACAACTGGAAACAAATGCATGCTTTGCACTATGTTAATCATGAACAGTTTTTGTTTGAAATCTCAAACACAAGCTCAAGCAATTCAAGCCCCAAACCTGATGCGGATATTTGGCAATCACCAATCTGTGTGCAAAAGAATAAAGAAAACCCTGCTCTTTGTACTGCTGTTAGAGCTGTTTACTTTCTGGCGTGAGTTTGCAGTTCCTGAGATCTTAGAATAAGTTCTGTAACCACAGAGCTGCAAAAGTTTCAGAACTGTACCAGACCTTGGGCCAGCAGTTCAACAAACAACTACAAAAGAAGAGTTCAGATCTTCAAAGAGAAAGAGGAAGGAAATCAGCTGTCAGCTAGCTTAAAAAAAAATTTTAAAAAAGAAAAAAGATGCAGATGATTTACTACTTACCAGTTTACCTAAAAAAAATACCCCAACAACCATGAGCCTGTGAGAGTTAACTGTGAAAGGGAATGGAAACTGAAATTTTCCCCTTCAAGGGGACACAGTATTTTTTTCAGTAGGGATGCAACGTGTGGACCTTCACAGAGGCACTGAAGGGCAGCCAGTCCCAATCCCTGTCCCTTAGCCCATCACAGTGAGCAGCACTGGGTGCTTCTTCAGGAGTCAGACACACCCCAAGCTCTCACAGTGAACACTGAAATTACCTTCTCCACACTCAGGGGACTGTGATTTCTATCACACACACAGAAAGGTTAAATCAAAGCCATCTCAGCAACCTCAGCTTTTTAGGCCCAGTCTTGTAGCTGTAAAACATTTCTATAAGAGGTCCACACCAGATCCCCTAAGTGGGAATGCACAGATGCCCTCGGGGAAAAAAATCCCCACTATCTCTAGGATAATGCCACCATGTCATCCCAAAATTACTAACATCTAATATATTTCAACTGGCTTTGATATTCTGTTGCTATTTCTTCCAACCAGAACTTTTTGATTTGTTGCTTTCACTGAAGGAACAAGATGAGATAAAAAAACAGGCAACAGAAGAGAGAAGTATGGAATTCCAAGGTAAAACAGGAAGAAATTTGCTTTGATTTTCTTCTCTCCATTTCTTTCCCCCTCCCATATTTCAATTGTCTTATAAATCTATCATGGCTATTACAAACTCATAAAAGGAATAGTACAGAATATTTTTTTTAATTTTTCAAATTAATTTGTAAAATATTATTTCCCAATTATTTAATAAGTGGTATCATTACTTTGGGAACATGTCTTCTAGGTTACTCCATTTGCAAGCACGTAATTTTTCCCCCAGTGCAAAAGCAGATGTCTCCAAGCAGCATCTTACAGGAATTTTTTCAGATATGAAACAGTTATCTCAGCAATGCCATTTTTGCCTTAATCAGCAGTGAGTATGTAAAAAACAGCTTAATCTGGTTATGATACACTGTGGTTTACTAAACTGTGTAACTTTAGGGAGTACTTAATTTTATCTAGCTAAACTATTGATACACTGCAGTCAATTCAGCTGGCTGATTTTTGGAAATAACACATTTACCTGCATTTCTAATTGCTGCTTCTTTTGCTTCCTCTTATTTCTGCCTTTCATAATTTTGCCTGGCCAACTAACATACCTATAAAGCAGTCTTTAACCTTCATCCTTATCAGAAATCTGTTCCCCACTAGCCATCATCCTCATTAGATATCTGTTCCCCATCTCTTAGGCTCACACTCTAGTTTCACATATAGGATACAATTTTTCCCCAAAGACATGCTAAAATGCACATATTCCAGCATGATTACATCTCTTCTCAGTGTGAGTGCTGTTGCCATGATCAAGCCTACGAGATAAATTTTGTTCTTCAGGGGCTGAAGCAAGCCAATCACTCCAGCAAAGCAGTATATGAGAAAAACAAGGCAAAATCTCAACGTTACCATCCATATCCACCAAAACAAGCTGAGAAAAACACATGAGACATGCATGTAAATCTTTATAGGCATCATTACTGGACAGAGGTTGAGCAACTGAGATATGCATATTTTATGTAAGAGCTACTAAAGGAAGTGACAATCTATAATTTAGCTTATTGTTCTATGTAGGAAGGCAGCATGAGCAAAGGAAAACTGATTGACAGCCCAGATATAAGTCAATATGTTTCACTTAGGAGATCTTAGAGCATTGTAATTAGTGAAAAACAAAATAGATGTTTTTGCTGAAGAGCTGTCACCAGCTCAACTCACAGGAATTGCATTTTCAGTTTGAAAGAGTGCAGGGTTAGTTTAGAGAATTCTGTTTAATGTTATCCCAAATGACGTTGAGCTTTTCTAGTGAAGGAGCCAAGAAAGCCCAAAATGACCCACAGCAGACCTCCCAATGACTGACAACCCTCAAATACTGTTTGCTAACAAATATCATATATTAATATCAATAGCAACCCAGAACCTGTATTACATTGCCAACAACAGCAAGCTCCACAGGTCATGTTTCCCTACTGATATCCATGAATATTTTTGACAACAAACAGTATTACATAACTAAAGGAATATTTGTATCAACTATAGCAACTAAGACCAACTCCAGGGAAAACATCCTACCTTCCTGTCGCACCTCAACACTTTAAAATAGTAATTTGGTTCTCTTTGTTTATCCTACATGGTTGAAAGGTTTTTGAGTAATTCCTAAATAATGCCACCTTCAAGCCAAAAAGATCTGAATTCTGGAGCCAAGGCAGCCCAGCAGACAAACCCTCAGGGTGCTGGGAGTAGAAGGAAATTCTGAAGCCAAAATGCTACTCAGAAGTTTGAAAAAAAGTTAGGAATTTCCCCCAGAAAAGCTCTGCAGCAAAGAGGCCTGGCTGAACTGGTGGCTGCCAGGGAAATGTGAATCTAGACGGCTCTTCAAGGGCCAGGGCACTCACCTGCTGCCAAGGAGCAGCAGGTCTGCTCCCATTCCTGAGCTGCCAACAGGCTGAAGTAGTCTGAAACACACAGGGTAAATTAGCGTGAAAATGAAAAGCAACAAATTTCAAATGTTATGCAGATGGAGGCAAAAGTGGCCCCAAATTAGGATTTTCCAGTCTGTGACTGGTTTGTGGCTTGTTGTTCAATTGCTCTGTTTTTATAAGATCATTACTATAAACACACGTACTAAGCCACTGCAAAATGTGGTGAAGCTGCTCACCTGGTATTCATTTTTATGGAATCACATGCAGTATTTGTAGGCCAGAGATTACCATCAAAGATCAGAGAAATGCTGGTGGGGTTAACAAGGAGCAACATTCAAATAAAACTTCTCACTCCCAGAATTCTACAAACATGTCCTAATTCATCCTCCCAATAGCTCCATCAGGGAGATAGGGACAAATGCTTCTCCTTTTTAGAAACTGAGGAAAGAAAAGCAGAGAAAGTCATTCCTCCAGAGTCACTGCAGGAGCAAGCAGAAGGTAACAAGCTTTAGATCTTTAGTCACACACTCGTTGGCACAAGTGCTGGATCTACCTAAGCCCTTGTCTCACCACAGCTCCCAGATCTGAGCAGAATTCCTCATGGAATTCACTGTGTCTGTGTCACTACTGCCGGCTGAAACTTCAACAGGAAGACACGGAAATACTTCCTAATGAAACAGTTTGGCAGCAAGGAGAATTAAGGACCAATTCTCCTTGCAGGCTTGGCACATAAGTCTCATTAAAGTTAACAACAGATATGAGACTCATGTGCAAAGGAAAGTGATTAGAGCCTTAAATCCAATCAGCGTCAGGTTTGCCACATTGTTCCACTTCAACAACTTCTTTACTGCCAATGCTGATGCTGCTTTCCCAAGGAAGTTTATTTGTACTTATATTTTTCTTTCTGTGGCCTTTTTTTTTTTTTTTTTGAGAAATTTAAACATTATGTGTTCAGTGTGGCTGCTAACAGGCTGCCTCTAAAAGTGAAAATGGTCACACCTGGATAATTGGAAAGGTGAGGATTAGGGACTGTTACAGAATTAAGGACTCCAGAAAAAAGCTAAAATAAAAGCTCATAATTCAGTGAAGGCAAAGAAATTGCCCAGAGGGATGAATATGTACACGTGCTCCTTACTTCTTTGTCAAGACAGAAAAAATGCACCAGCAGATTTTGGAAAACGGCTTTTTTTGGGAATCTTCTTGATTAGCAAGATGCTGCTTTCAGAACCAGGATAGCTCTGCAGTTCTTATTTCACACACATAAGCAGTGTTCAAACTACTGTTCAAACTAACAGCCAAGCACTGTGCTCGTTTTGGTGGGTTTTTTTAACCTGTCCAAAAATAGCTCAAATCAGCTCAGAGAAGGACTCCACAGTGACCTTTGGGCTCCACAAACCCCTCTTTTCCTACCTGCTTAGCACAGGACTGCTCTCCTCTCCTTTGCTCACCAGAGCCCCTTCCTAGGTTTGTTTCCACCCCAGATCCTCCAGGTCACAAATCAGCAGAACCCTCACAAGACCCTCACTGTGTTTACCTGGACCCAGTGAAAACTTTAAAATGGCACATTTGTATTACTCAAACCTTAAAAAAATAAAGCTACTCAAGAAAACATTGTCTACACACACATGCTGTAAGATGTCAGAACAGAGAATATTTCTAGAGATGCACATGATGTGCTACATGACAGTCTTAGACTGGCAACAATAATGCAAAATAATAATAAATAATACGAAGTTTGGTTATTTTCAAGCACAGAAAGAGAAAAAAAAGGTGTGTAGAAGCTTCTCAAACACTCCTGTCTCCAAAGAAAATAATGCTCTGCTCTCCACCAACATGAGAAGCACTTTCTGCCCACTCAAATAACAGCCATACTGTCACCTATGTGGCCACTGAGGTTTGCAAAGAAAATCTTTAATTCTTTTTTTCTCAATTTATATACAGGCAGTGAATAAAAGCTTCCAAAAATATATATGGGGAAAAAAAATTACTGCACTGATGTTTTCTTCTCTCAGACTGATACTTTTAATTATCTAAATGATGGAATTACAGAGTAGGAGGCGCAAAATTATCCTGTAATTTAGGATTACTTGGGGGGACCAATGAATTACTGCCATATGACAGTAAGATAAATATCTTACATAGGCAGGTTAAGAATAAATCTACAAATAACAAATCCTACAAACTAATCTAATATAATCTGAAGCAGCTTTTTAAAAGTCTGTGAATCAAGACGTGATATGCCTTGAACGCTGTAAAACTTCCTATGTTCTCACACAGGACACTCTCATAACCAAATTAGAGAAATAAGGTACAGATAAAAAATCACTGTGAGAGTGCCCCCTCTCAGAAAGCCCTCAAAAGGGGAATTAATAACTTGTCACTAAGGCTGGAAGTCTCCTGCATAGCATCACTGTTGGTTTGGATGTGGTCAGTGCCTTATTTATCACCTGGATAACTGATTTGAGAAGATACTTCATAATAATGATGAAATAATTTTATTTAGACTGTATGAGGTTTCTGAGCTATTTCAGGGACAGTCAAAGTAACCAGTGTGATCTTGCAAACCAAGAAAAGGTCCTCATCCATTAAATGAGACACTAAAGTACAACAGGTTAGAGAAAGGAGGGAGACAACACCTAAATATGAAGCAGGGAACAGCTGGCTATAAGCCAGGCTGCTAAAAGGGAGAACTACTCAAGGATGAGTCAGTAACTGCAAAATGAAACTGCAAAAAAATCCCAGATGTACAAATGGGTACATTAGGAGAGTTGTCAGACAGCATTACAGGCAGTTTTCCCACTCCATAAGAACTTCTGTGAGTCTAATTTTAGATCTTGTTTGTCCAGAGCATCTTCAAAACACAGTGCTCCAAAATGGAGCAGTCCAGAGAACCAGAGGAGGATTATCACATACAGTCTGTGTGTTGATAGAACTGGAGTTTCCAGACTAGGAAGGAGAAGACAAGAAATAAACACACCAATGGTCAAATACTCTCCATGGTCACTAAGCCAAGAACAAAGATAAATTAATTTGCAGCAAGCAAGATTTAAGTTGGGATAATTTCCTGCCAACATGACCACAAAGTTTAAGAGACAGCCAAGGGATGCTGAAAAACCAGCTGCTTTGAGAAGTGGTAGATCTTTCTAGTAAAAGCTTCTCTCAAAAAGAGCTTAGCCAGAGATGGTCTGATAGCTTTGGAGGATGCATCTAAGTTTTGCAGCATTCCATGCACTCCACTTTCATGGAAAGGGTTGCCTTGGATAAGGGAAATTGCAGCATTATCTCCCCTTCCCATCTGGATTCAGCAGAGGCAAAGCTTCACCCGAACATCTGCGTATGCAGGGCCAGGATGGGAGAGTTGGTTGAGGAAGCACCATCTGCTGTTTTAGCAGGAATTCTCTCTTTTCATTGTTCCTGCTGGATTTTTGTGACCTATCTCCCATCCATGGCCTCAGTCCAGTCCAGCTGCACCTATCCTGCTTTAATGCAACAGCCTGGACTGAGTGATCTCCTAAGATCCAGAATGGGAAGCTGCCTTCCAGAGGGTGTTTCACAACAATGGGGCTTGAGACCTTACCTTTGATTTCATAAAGGCTGAATCCATTCTGGTTTCAATTGTTTTCTCCCACAACAGACAATCATGAACTACCTGATGATTCACAGCAGGAATGAAATATAGCTTTTGTAACATCAGATCTGGTTCCCTTCACCCCATATAACAAACAGAAACAAAAATATTTGAATAGTCCTGGTTTTAAGTGTCCCAAGAGCCCTCTCACATGCTGCAGTCTTCAATATATTCTTACAAGAACAAAATTTGTAATATTTTTTTGCCTTTCATTCAGTGCTTAGGTATCCAATTTGTGGTAGCAAACAACATTCCACAAACAGGACTCTATGAAAAATCTATAGTTTTCAATAAATAACATAATTAACAAAGAAAAATAACTCTGAAGCACATGAGCAAACATGTACATACTGACAGCCATTCTTGTTCTTTCAAACACATCAGATCCACTTTCCCAGTACACTCAGAACTTCAGGTGAGATTGGGGGACAGAAGGGGTTAGGCCATCCTTTTCTCCCACAGTGAATGGGCAAGGTGCTGCAGGTGCCAACCTCTGTGTCTCAAGTCCTCTTGTTTGGCACCAGACACATTGCATTATTTTAGCAGAAACTGTACCTGCCCTCCAGCAAGACCCAGGGATCACCTGAAGGAAAGAGAGCTTCAGAAAAAGTGCAAAGTTCAACTCACAAACAGGTCAAGTCGATTTTCTGATCAGATCTCTTTTCTCTGCTATATTTACACTGCAAAATGCTCCAAGCAGGCTAAGATCCCACCCGGGCTGTTCATCAAACACTTCAGCTACCTCTAAGCATTCTTGCACAGCCCTAAAGTACTTTCCATTTCATTTTGGAAGAACACAGCACAAAGAGTGCCCATAAAGTCAATCACAGGCTGAAGAGCAAAAAGCTTCCTGACTCATTAATGTTCCTCAGCCAACACGCCCTTCTTCATCTTCTTATGGGTTATGGAACTGGCTGAAGACTGGAGTTGGAAGAGGTGAACTGGCTTTCACTGCATTGTAACACCAAGTCCCAGACTGTCCTTGTTTGCTTTGCTGCTTATGGATTTTCCTTCACATGCTCTCTGGGTAACACAGAGGAAAAGCCCTGTTCCACCACAGTGGGCTTGCTGTGAAAATATTTATATTATAAAGAGTTGCTGAGATTGCAAGGGTGGAATATGACTCTGGCATAGTATGACATTTAATAATTAAGCAAGTTTTGGAGTTTTGAGATACACAAACACTGCCCTGATTAGTGTCAAAGTAGTAAACGCTGTCTTCAAAAGGGTTTTATTACAAATGTAGAAGTGAAGAAAGAGAATTCAAAGCAGCCAAAAATGTAAAGCTTTCATTTCAACACAATTCTTTATTCCTTTTGTTTTAGCTAGAGAAACACAGGCAAGGTACAATGCCCAACCAGCCATGCAGCAACCTGTCCAATTTATAGCAGTGCTTGGCAATTTAAGATTTTCCTTCAGGTGCTGACAGTCATGATGCAAAAGAAAAGCCACGTGACTAATTACAGCCTGCACTCTCTGTAAAGACAAAATAAAAGAGAAATGGGAAAAAAAAAATCCCTGAACCATTCTGTTTGGCTGTCATTTGGGAGATAGACAGAGAGATCATATTATTCTATGTCCATCTTTCTGTCCCTGATGAAAGCATTCCTCAGGATGCCAATAAGGAAAGGCCACTGTGGTGACAGGTCAGGGCTGGCAGTCATGACAGCAGGACATGCTTCCTTTGGCTCCCAGTTCCCAAATATCAGATGCAGATTTTAACTCTCAGGTTACCAACGATAGATCCCAGAAGTGCTACTGAGTCCATGGTCATCTTCTCATTTAGAAATGGAGCCTTACTTCAACCAAACAAATTTTGATTCACTGATTTCTAATTCTGGTCATCTCTTGATTAGCAATTATTTTCTTAAAGTAGTATTTAGGTACATCACTAAGCCTAATGCACTCTTTTGCTCTTAATTATATTCACTTCTATAGAAAAAACACATTACTTCAGAAAAGTTAGAAAACTGAGTAAAGCCTTCTGTCCATTTTTGGGGGGAGGGGAACAAAAACCAGGTTTACAGCCTGAAATTTTCTGCACCAAATCTGAAATTTTAAAATATGGGTCAAATTTGCAGTGTAAGGAGCTTAATTATTATTTAAAAACACAATCTGTTTTCCCACAGTTATCCTACACTGCATTATACAAGTAACCAGCCCAATTGTTCAAGGGATGCTGAGAAGAAGAGAACAAATTTTCACCACAGCCACAGAGACTGACAACTGCTGGAGGCAGGTTACCAGATGTAACTGACAAATTATTTCACCTGCTACTGCAAATCCTGCATTCCTAAGTACTTCAAAAAAACCACTTAATCCACCACTTGAAACAATTCCCAGGCTGAAGCATTCAAATCAAAGTAATATAAAGTTAACCCTCAACAAAGAAAACTCATGGCTTTACAAAGATGTGCTCTACAGCAAATTTAGCTTGAGTCAGATACTTGCAAATTCATTCAAACCTGACTGATCTGCAAAGGCAGAGGTTTTTCTTTTAAGAAAAGAACTAAAAGGAAATTAACAGTTAAAAAAATACCAAGATAAAAATCACACAAATTAAGAAGCCACAAAGAAACAGGAACTGTCAGGCAGTTATTTTTAACAAAACCCAAACCACCAAGGTATTTCTATAAGGTAAAAAAGGTAACTTATTAAACTGACAATAAAAATAGATTAATACAGCCAGAAAGTTTTCCTTAACTGTTTTAAAATTAAAATATGTGTATATAAACCAGGTCAACAGCAATTTTACTTGTGAATTAAGATGCTGTTGTTGCAAAGTATAAAATCTTCCAAGATGTAGGTTACAATTCCTCAGTCCTGGAAGATTGTATTATCAGGCCATCAGGTCAGGAATTAAGAGTTGCCTCTGTCACTGATATACCTTCTGACTTTTATTAAAGCAAAGCAAAAATCCAGCTTTCAGTCCTGTGTAAATACAGAATTTAAAGCCAAGATGCACTGGAAAGACAACCTGTGTACTGTCACCTGACAATTTATAGTCTGTTTTTGACAAGGATTTACTAATGCTTATTTAAGGGGATCTGTGCATGGTTTAAGATCAATATGAAACAATTCAAAGGGGAAGGAATTTCAAACTTTTTAGACTCAGCTCCTACTGAAAGTAGGGTCAACAGGGAACTCCAACCAGGATGCATAGGGCTTTGGCCAGTCTTGTCTTGAAAACCTCCAAATATTCATAATCTTTAAGATCTGAAAGAAACAACTTTCAAAATTACATAGGACTTCTTGTCTCAAAACAGTGGTTTTGTGTGATACGCCTTTAATTGTCTCTGACATGGAAGCGTTTTATTACTGTACTGAACATATTTTCATATCACCTACTCTCTTTTAGTTCAGCAGGCTCAAGACACACCTGCAGTCTTAAAAATCCCAGATGTTGCATTGATGATAGAGTGAAATTCTAGGGCTATGTAAGCTGGAAATGTAATTTCCTCAGGTTTCAGTAGAGCTAGTCACTGGCTAACAGACCCCAAATACGCAAAGAAAAAAAACCTCCAAACTCAAATTCTTACAAGGAATTATAGAGTTGATAATTTTATTAATTTTAATGGGACAAACTGTGTTTTCAGTAGCCTGTAAGTGTCTTAATCAGCAGATGAACCTAACAGGCATTTCTCTAAAATCTAAAGCAGGACTGTGAGATGAGAGAATAGTTCCGGTTGGAAGGGAAGGGACATAAATCTTTGTCCCAAACATCAAGCTTTAAACGTGGTTAGCTATAAGGTCAGACAAGAAGACTACACCCATAGCTTCAAAGTGACTCTAAAAACACCAAATATTTCAGAAAAATGGGGGGAAAAGATTTTTAATTCAATCTCATCTCAGGTTTTGGAAAATGCACTTTGGAACATTTAGTTTTGGTTACACAGGAAAACAGACATTATTGGGTGGATAGTGAACAGTTTTGGTGTTATATAAGACATTGGTTAAAAATCCATGTGACTTCAAAGGGAGATTACACAAGATTATAGACCTAGGGTGAAATTCTGACTCTGATTAAAATCACTGGCAAAAATCCCACTGGCTTGACCACTGCCAGGATTCTGCTTCTAACATTCCCCTGTTTCACCAGGCAAAGCCACACAGGCAGATCCAGATGTGCTTTTCAAGTGCATCTCTCTGTAATAATTAAACTTGGAAAACTTTTTGTGATCTCCTCCAGAGCCGTGTGAGTATTTTTCTTATTTTAAATATATTCACTCTTCCACTGTAGATTTTTCTTTCTATGCAAACTAGGAAGATTGCGGACGTAAACAAAAAACCATGGAACTGTCTGGGAAAAAAGCTGTGAAATGGATTTTCCTGTTGTTTTTGAAGCCCTGGCTTTAGAAATAGCATGGAATACAGAAACTTTCCTCTCACTTCACTGCCTTTCCCACCACTGGTGAAGCTGGAGTGACCACGGTCCAACTTAAGTAGTGGTATCCTGACATATAGGAGCTTGCAGAGCATCCTTCAGTAAAGTACCCTGAGACAGGGCAGACCTGATCCAGAGATTCAGATACTGAGTACTGAGTTGGGAATATTGTTCACACTGGCATTTCATCTGCATATCCACATTCTCCCTTTTAATGTCCACCCGCCTTCGCCACAGGGATGCTGCCAGGGAAACACCTCCATGAATAAAAAAGGCCAAAACAGTCTAAAAGCGATCACTGGAGTGTTCCTTGTGCCACAGACAATGTTTCACATGGAGACTGGTGGCCCAAAGGCAGTCAGATTAAAAGTAAATTCTGATCCTGATTTTTGCAGAGTTTCCTCATTCCCTCAGACAAATCCTGCCTGACTATTCCAGCGTGCCCTGCACCAGCAATTTAATGAGCACAAGGTCAACAGCTCTGCAAGGGATCAACAGAGCAGCAAAGAGGCAGCCAGGCACCTTCCGTGGTATCTGACAGGAAAGCACCTCCAGCTGCCAGTGACAGCTGAAAACATGCACAGCACAGCCCCCTTGGATGCTGTGGGGAGATGCCAATTCTTCCCAGCAGGTATAGAGGTTATGCATTTCATATACTCTCCCTTGCCAAGTAAACTTAAGGCATCCTCCCTTATTCTGGCAAAAGGCATCGTTGGAATCCATCCCAACACAACCATTTGTTTCCCTCATGCTTTCAACATAGCCCCACACTTCAGCAAAAGGTTCCTCCACATAGAAAATGAGCATAACACTCATTTACAGCAGAAATGTTGTGACAGTTAACTGAGTAATGCTGGTAGAGCCTCTGAAAATATAAATCACTATAGTGTTGAATTATTAACCTTGATTATTATTGCTTATGCAGTGCTTTGGGTTAGGGCTCACAAAGGCAAGAGGAGATTAATTATAACTTGTCCCAAAAGCAAAATAGGAGGAAGTGGAACACCCTCAATTTTGCTCTCATGCAAAAACACGGTCAGTTAGAGCAGCCTGAAGATGCTGAAAACACTGAGCTCATCAAGCAGCAGCCAAGGGTGCTCCAGTCAGCACTGAGCACTCAGCCCACAAGAAAGGGATCAGTCAGTTCCTGCCTCTCAGCAGCACATGGACCAGCTTCACAAACGTATCAAATCTCCTTCTCAGACTGGCCCAGTGACAAATCTTAACATGTACACAACTGAAAAGCATCAGCTTAGGAAAGAACCTCTTCCCAAAACCACAACCCTGCATTTTGTCATAAAGTTTGCTTTTTGTCATCTGCTTCTGTCAGGAACTAAACCCCAGAGCTTAGATTATTGTTACTGTACTAAGAGAGAATATCAGAGTCTTCAGAGCAAGTTTTTAATGCAAGCAGTGTACCCTTCTGTGCCCAGTGTAAACACTGCACAACTGCTGCCCTGCTGGGCTGTGCAAGGAGCAGGAGAGGCAGCTGTGGCTGCAGGCCAAAGGGTGCTTTATTTGTGTGTGCTCTGAACTGATATGGAAAATCCAAGTTCTCTGTGAAATTACATCCCTTGTAATACTGGAAATGTATAGAACACAGTATGTGAAATACAGGCAGCACTGGTGTTGCTTTTAGAGAAGTTAACTGTCTGGTTTCTCCAAAAGCCTGTAGGATGCACAGGTTGTTTTTTCCCTTCCTAAAACAATCAAATCATAAACTTAAATCTGTCACAGGCATCTTGCACTACGAACACTACTCTCCAAAAGTAGTGACATCCTTGCACATGTCATTGCCCAAACAGGGGAAAGAGCTAAACAACAAGAAAAATTAACCCACTGCTGGCAACAAAGTCAGTAATTTTCTACCTTGATCATGTCTCCCTAAGGAAGGAAGCACTGCACTTTAGACGACCTCAATAGAAAGATTATCAGAGCAGTTTAGATACCTCTGCAAGTGAGACTCTGGTTCCTGGAGGAGCAGAACAAGGTAATTTCTTCAGAGTATGTGGGTATTAGCTTAGATCTCTTTGGCTGAACACACTGTATGTGCTAGTCAGAATTAACATGCTTGATTCAACCACTATCTCTTTATTTGGATCCAAATGTTCACAAAAACAGCAGGGTTTTTTTTTTAAAATCTTGCTGCAGATGGAAATTTCCATACTACAGTTCTGCAATGATTGTAAACAAGAGGTTTCAACACCATCAGATCATAACCTTTTATAAGAAGAGTGGCTGAATAATCTGTAGGGAGGGAGATCAGGGCAATCTAACAAGGGCTTTGTGCAAAAAGGAGGAACTGAGACTGAAAGCTACAAATCTGCTGCTCCTCATTTTTAAATTCTAAAGACCAGGCAAAAGGTAGGGGGAGGGGATGGAAAGAAAAACAATGATAAAAGGTCACTAACTTTGCAGAATTTAAAACTTTAACAATAAAGTCTGCATCTGCTCCTTAATACAATATCATATATCTTAGTTTTCATTTGAGAAAGTAAACAAGTCATAGGAGAAAAGCCTCTACAAATGCTACAGGATTCCTCCCTCTCCCACACCTCCTAGTTCAAGATACTTCATAGACACTTTCCAGTATTGGTTGACTTCAATTTTGAGCCATGGCATCCAAAATATAACGTATTTGAGTTATTTTCATTAACCTGAGGAGTGAACACAGACAGAGTTTGCTTCCTAAAGTACAGCCTTTCTCAACTACATTCCGAGGCTGCTGAGAGGGAGAAGCAGCAGATGATGCTGAGCTTCCACATCCATGCTCCATATCCCTCCAGTTTGCTGCACATCCTGGAGATGCAGCGGCTCTGCTTCTGTCATAACTTTAACAGATTGTGTTTTCATATGCACACAGGAAAAGACAGGGTTTCTGCATTTCCATCTCTTGTCAACTGCACAGCAGTTGATTTTTAAGCTACTTCATGATTTGCCTTGATCTTCAGACATCAATAGAGGGATTAAATGTCTCAAGAGTGTCTTTATATAAGCAGGCCTAAGTTATCTAAGGAACAAATTGTCTCTGCCACACCTCTCCATGGCAGCAGCCAGGCAGATTAGCCTTATTTTTCCTCCAAGGAAGAATGAAGTAAAATAATAATAAAATAACTGTTTAAATCCCCCAATATCTAAACACCTAATAAGTTTCATGATGATTTGGGGTTAAATCCCAAATTCTAGGTCTTCCTTAAGGCTTAAATTATAAATCAAGTGCAAAACTGCCAAAACCTTGCGTCATATCTAGCAAACACAGACACATATTTCAAGTGCAGAAAGAACATTGCAAAGCCTTGAAACACAACCAATCTGTTTAACAAACCCACATTCTCCAAGCAGAGATGTTCTGGTTCATGACTTCTGAACTTTGTATAGAGAAGTGACCCAGCCTCATGCAAAGTTATTTCCATTGGAGAAGACTTCCCCCCAAGTCTCATTTGACCATTCCCCCACCTTTCACAAGACTTACCAGACTCATTTACTGACTTGTTTATCATGTTATTTTCACAAAATACTCTCCTATGCTGTTATGGGAGTCTGAACAAAACCAAATGTTTAAACTTCCTTCCATCCCATTTTGGCCACCAACAGACTATAATTTGCTCCCTATAGTTTCCTATGCACTAATTAAAGAATTAAATTCTCATCTGCATTGCACCACTAACCATGCAAACCCAATCAACCACTTGTCACACTTGTGACCTGAACTCTATGAAGTATCACAGCACCAATTAAACTAGATATTACACAGTCCTTTCAAAATTACATGAATCTTCCTCCTTAGAGTTGTTTTTGGGTTTTGGTGGTGGTGGCTTTTCTGGTTTGTTTTTCTTAAACCTAGGAGGAGGGAGCTGAAAAGCCTGGTTCTTTAGGAGTACCAACCCCTTGAACTCCTTGTTCAAGTTTGCAGTCTATGTATAGTTTTTGTTTAATATCTACTTGACCACTTTGACTTAGTTTTGAGTTCTGCATATTGTACTGGGCCTGGTTTTACTAACCTGGCAGTGATACTTGTACATTAGATTTTGTATTTTTTTAGCATTAACAGGGATACCTTTTGAGACTCTATTTTTGTTTTTAAAAAACCAACAAATACAGCACCACACAGAAAAATGACTACTTTCTACACTTGTGAGCAGTGACGATGGTTTGCTGCTGAATTATTGCATAGATTGGAAAACACAGCTCCGAGAAAAGATCTGTAATTGTTTAGTGGTTGGGCTGCTGGCAGAATTCCCTGCCTGGGGCTGTTTTTATAAATAGGCCTGAGGACAAACAAACAAGCTACTAATAACAAGTCGACTATTATGTTTTCAAGCAGCCCTGCTTTGTGTTGTCCAGCACATGAGAAGCTCAGATGGCAAATATAGCAAAATCCATGGCAAGAAGTCAGGACAGATCATGCCCATGTCAAAATTTCAGTCTGCTAAAATAAACTTAATCTGGGGGAAATACCAAAATACACAAGGTTGTGTATGGCTGTGCTCTGTCAGATCTCCATCTCCAGTATTACTAGGTATTGTTGGAAAATGAGGTAAAATGGCTCAGTAACAGATATCACCGACTCCAGAAATCCTGGTGAATTCCTCAAGTCAGCTGGTCTTGCTTTTTCCATGAGTTCTTTCCACCATGTTCTACTCAGAACATCCTGTTTGACTCAGAAAAAGTTCTCGGGTTTATCAGGAACACAAAGGTATCTCATCACAGCCTTTACTGGAAGTCTTCCCATTCCACGGGTATTCTGGTGGCTACTTAACCCACAGCAAAGGTCAGATTTTCTGCCACCTCTACTTCAGGCTGTTCATCTAATCTCATCATACTGCAAAAATTTTTTTCTTTCTTTTAATGTTTTCCGAAGGTAATTTAGGCTTCCCAGCTAAACACTCAAACTCATTTATTGGTTCTTCACTACCTTCCCTTCAGAAAGACATTCTGTCTTGGATATCATCCTCTGCTATTTCATATACTTCTTTCTGTTTCAGGAAATCATTACATCAGTAGAAAATATTTTTTACCTTTGGTGTTGGAAGCCTGTCTATTACCAATCAATGGAAGCCAGGGGAGTTTATATGTGAACAACTCATCCTGATGCAGTAACTCTTCCAAACAATGAAGCTAAAGTAAAATAGCTTGGAGGAAGGTGAGGAAAATTAGGGCCCTTACCTTTTACATTTCTCTCCTGCAGCTTATGGATCTTATCTGTTACATGGCAGATGATCTTCACCAGCCTCTATTGGCCCTGGCTTCCTTGATGTAGACATCACAACTTTCCTGACTGCTGCCCATCTTCTCTGCTAAGCTTCCTCTTGGAGTGGCTTACTTTTTCTTTCCATAAATGTTTTGGTTTTCCTTTCTTTTGTCTTTTGTATCCTCCTTGGAGAGTGCACTTTGTCCCCACAACCCTCCTCAAAGACTTAGCAGCTCTCTTATCTCTTTCTTTATGTCATTCAGCATTATCAGCTTAGCCTTCGAAAACAAATCCTCTTTTTTTGCTGATAAGAAGAGCCACTTACCCTCTTCCTTCCCCTCCGTTTTCTTCTCTCTTTGGAGGGAAGATCTCTCCAGTGCTAACACCACTCCATGTGGTGACGCAGGCAAGAACATGAAGTCCAGTGGACCATGTGTAATTGCTACCGAGGTGAGCACTTTCCTGATAATACCCAGAAACGATGGAGTCAGCACGGATTAAGGGAACAACGAAGCGCTCAGCATTTCTGGCAACACACTGACGCATTTCAGGGTGCGTGCTGCAGCCCTGGGGGAAGCAGCAGTAACATCACCAGTACAGATGAAAAGACTCTAGGTAATGCTAAAAAGAAAACAAACAAGCCAAACCAAAGTATTTTCCCAGAAGAATTTTTTTTTCCCAGAAGAAGAGTTCTAGCTCTCTGGTAGAACATTGATCCTAATAGAAGCAGAAAGAGGAGCTGGTAGGAATAATAGGCAGGAGCAGCAGCTGGTTTCTCTCCAGAATCACCAGCCAGCCACACAGACACAGTTCCCTTGGCACAGCAAATGTCCTTCCTGACAGTGCCCTTGTAAATCAGGTTCACTGCCACGAGATGAATTTATACTTGGTTGAATTTCATATGGTCCAGAGTCTGCAACACAAAACTATCACAGTTTTCAGCAAAGCTGAACTTCTCCCACATCCACAGGATGGTGGTGGGATGCACAGACATCAGCATCCTCTCCAGGGAACCTTGGCAGGTGAGCCAAAGGAATTGCCAGGCCAGGGGCTGGCAGGACCTGCTCCCTGGATAAATGGACTACTACAGGGCTGTTCATCCAGCAATTTTACCACAAGCATTAAATCCATAAGAAAAGACAAAGCCCCAAACTTCACTAAAGCTTAAGCATTACCAAATCAATTATCTAAACATTTCACTATGTAAGTTTACATACATGCAAACAGCTTTGTTCTTGAAATCTTGTTTTCTCATCAGGTATTTAACAGCACAAGAAAACCTTTGAAGCACCTTACACAAGAGGGAAAACTACATTCTTTTTCAGCTTTAACAAAACTAGCTGTTTCTGCAAGTTTCTGCTGCTCTGCTGTACCACAGCTGTTCCAGCCCCACTGTCAGCTTTAGCCAATTGTAAGTCATCAGTTTTCAGCACACAATGCAGCTGAAAGCAATTCTGCTGGTAGCACTGTTGAAAATGAATCATTATTTGCCCAGATCTTGTATTAACCTTTTATTTCCCTTGAATATCACCACTGAAAAAGGACAGCTCACACCCTTCAAACAGACCTGAGAAAAGGGATAGCAAAAATAAAATTAAAAAAAATAAGGGGACAGGTCAGAGAAATAGAGAATAAGAAATATAAAGTGTAGCATAAAAAAAAAAAGGAAACATAACTTTAAAAATTATTCCAAGCATTATCAGTTTCTCAAACCATCTAAAGAAGACCCTGAAAAAGAATCCCAGCAACTTCTGCTTTACATGAGCTCAGTTTCTTTCAAGAAGTATGCACTCCATCAGTAAAAAAAAACAAAACATGGAAAGCAGGTTACCCTGAATAGAGGGACACAAAGTGTAAGCAGCTCCAAAACTCACGTTGTTTTAGTCAAACCACCCAACATCTACCCATCCACTTGCTGTAAACACTCTTTCTACTGTAAATTTAAAGCTCTAGACACTACCTCTGCTGCAAGGATGACAGATCTCGTCCTAACTAAACATGTAAACCTGCTAAATACTGTCTTGACAACTTGGTCAGATAGCTGTTTTGCCTTGCTGCACAAAACTAATCTGTTTTCATTCACAGTTCTGCAACAAGAAGTCTACAGGCTATAAAACCTGTAGCTACATAAATAATTAGAAAACAACTCTTGTCTTAGAGGACTGTAATTCAACAAAAAATGACAGATGTTCCTTTATGGTATAAATTTCTTCAAGCTAAGTTTTAGCTAAAATTAAAAAGGAAAATTTAGAAAAATTAATTATTTTTCAAATAAAAAATTTAATCTTGAATCACAAAGATATGTCACTGTCACTATGACCATGAAATCTGATAGGGTCTCCTGGTCTGTCTTGTGCCATCTCTGTGAGACTCTGCCCAACTTTGGCCTAATAATAAACCAGACAGCTGTGGAAGACATCTCAATTTCTTACTAAATTCTGCCAAGATTTAGTTTGCACCCAGGAAATCCTTGCTACCCCCTTTACATCTTCTTGCTGTTTTTCTTTGCCACTCAAGTGCCAGCTAACATTGCTGAGAAGAAAGGGAAGTCTCTCGTGCTCTCTCTTGCTGGCATCCCAGGCAGCTTAGAGGACAACAAGGAATTTCAAGTCCCCAGTGTGAAGAGAAACAATAATCTCTCCATGAAACAACTTCCTGAAACCTGGGTAAACAACAACAGTGTGTTAAAATAAGCCAGGCACCATCACTATCAGGTGATGATACCAACATACTGGGCTCACCCTCTAAGAGAAACATGGAGATATGTCATGGGAAGGACTGGTTAACATGAACAAGTGGAGGAACAGAAATCAGGTTAATTTAATCAATTTAATTTAATTATTTTAGTTTAGTCCTTAATCCCTCTTTTATCTATTCAAGGACTATAATTTTGTCTAAAACTTGAGCACTCAACAGCTGGATAGAGACAAACTGAAGTGTACCAGTCTCAAAAGGTTAACTAGGAGCTGTCATGGTAATGTTGCTATGGATAAAGCACAGATCAGAACAGGCATCGGGAGGCCTCCAGAACAGATAAAAAGCTTTAATCCCATATTGATATATATATATGTAAGCAGTGGAATAATGTGTACAGTTCTGGTTATCTGCCCAGGGAAGGTTAATTCAGCTGGCAACAGGTGCAGCACTAGGCTGTTTGGATGATGAGAGGAACAGAGAGTCTCATGGGACATGACTAAAGGAGCTTGGTTTGTTGATAGAGTATGTGATCCTTCTCCACAGTTACATATGGTGCATAAACATCAACAAGGGAGAAGAGATAAAGGACACTTTGTGGGAGCAATTAGAAAATGGAAAATTTTTTGTGCATAAATTGAGGTTGGATATTAGGAAGGGAAAAAAGAGTGACATTCTGGAGGAAAGCTCTAATGAGAGCAAGAAACATCACCACTATGCAAACTGATGGAGTTTATTGCAGCGAAGATATGATGGCACTGCCTAAAGGGTTTTCCTACAGGAGGCAGGAAATAAATGGCGAGTTAAAGAAGGCTCCTTCTTGCTTTATGCAGCCCCTAAAGCAAGAAGGGAAATAAACAGTAATTATTTGTAGCATTTTTTTTCCTAGACTCAAGACATTCTGATCCTCCTGTTGAGACCAAATAACTAACTGATCTCCAGAAGAAAAACAGCTCTAATGTTTAATGACTGAAAGATGAGGAAGGACTACAGACATGGGAAGGGAATCATTCTAGGTATAATGTGAGGATCAACATAAAAATATATGATGATTCAGAAGGGTTAATTGTGAACTGTTTCCCAAATCTAGAAAGAGTCTGGTACACAGCCTATGGCTGCACATCAGAATGTGACCTTTTCCACATTCAGAGTGTGATAACCATCTTCTTTGGCTACACCTGCATCAAAACATACCAGACCTGCCATAAGAAATCCTTTCTCCCTGATAACATGGTTCTGGTCCTTCTCAAAGGCCTCAGATCAGATGCCTCAAGGATTATATGCAAAAAATACACATGGAAATACGAGTGTGTGCAGGCACACCCACATACACATAACATGGGATACTGATCATAAAAATGTGCCATCTGCTTATTTAAGAGTTTCAAATGCCCCAAGTTTTGATGAAGAGCTCTATAATGACTTCAAAAGGGAATCAGGAGTGCCCTACCTATGTAAACTAACCAACAAGCAGAAATTATCTTTGTAACCTACTGAACAGCCTGGGAAAACAAGCAAGCAAGCAAGCATGGTTTCTGTGAATCTGAAAGAAATTTCGTTTTAACAGATTTGAAAGAGAAGCTCAGAAAGAGGAAGGAAGAGCCTTAAAAGTGAAATTACAAGTAAACAAGGACAGAGAAAGAAAAGAAAAAAAAACAACTTCCTGAAAATGGATGGGAAAGGCCACCTAGAAATACACAGCACTGGTATTTCCAGCATTTGACCAGTCACCACCACAATCTCAACTCTCACCTGTCTCAGCCACCTGGATGATTTATTTTATCACAATTAGAAAAACAGACCCTCATTGGGGGAGTTCTGAACCCATTTGTCACTGTCCTTGCAGGTTCCAACCCCAGTTCCCACGGTGAGGAAGCAGCACAGGCTCTTCCTCAGCTCTCCCCAGGGCTTAGGGAACAGAGGCTCTCCAGAGGCTTCAGCTGCTGGAACTTTGGGACTCTGGTGACCTGCCTTTTAAAATAGTGGGAGTAACTTCCGCTGCTGCCCCAGCAGTGCTTTTAGGAGCCCAGAGCATGCCAAAACACTGCTTGCCCTAGCATATACCTCAAGTAACAAAAGTGCAGCTGTATTCAGTTTAAGGCAGGGCCATGCTTTCCCACCCCTTATTTAACACTGGCTAATTTCCAGCAGCCGTAACAACAGTGAATGGCAGGGAAGGGATGTTTTATGGGGAGCCATAGGCTCACAGTCCTCTTTGATTTTTCTTCAAGTGAGTCAAATTGGCTTCGTCCACAACTGAAGGCAGTAAATGTATTGACACAGGAGTCTGGCAACAGAGCTCATCACAGGTAAACTCCTGAGGCCAAAGGGAGCCATGCTATAGATGGTTTTATACAGGGAAAGCTCCCCACAGAGCCAGTGCAGAATCAGAAGGGGCCAAGACATCTGCAGTGCTGAATTACCTACAGTGGTCTGGCTTTAAGCATGGTGGGTTTTTAGCTTACATATAAGACTATATGACTCTACTTCCCAGCATGCTATAGTCTTGGGCAAATTACTTCTTAAAATTTTGCTTTCCAAGCTTCACATCAGAAATAATGATAATCCCAGGGCAACATTAAATCTTCTGCCCTACTTCCAGAGCAAATTAAATCAACCATTTCTCCTAAACATTTAGAAATTTGCAGAAGGAAGGACATGGAGGGGAGCAATGCATTAGAGTTATTATGTTGGCTCTTCCCCAGGCTTTCCTTCGAGGAGAGTTTTAAAAGAAATGCTTGGATCAAATACCCATTCAATAAGAAAACCTGGATATCCTCCAAGAGTCCACTTCTTTGATGAGAGCAAACAAAGCAGGTTTCCTGGTGTTTAAGGTGTAAGTGAAACCTTGAATGCACAGGAGGTTGATATGGCACACTTGTCAGACAAGAGCTGCAAAATGACAAACTGAATACCATATGGATAACAAGATGAGACTGGGGGAAATCACGATCTTGCATGTATCCAAGAACTGAAAGTTCAATGACTGGTGATACTTTACATTCCTGATCCAGATTAATTTGGACACTGATGTTACTGGGTTCACCAGGAACCAAACCAGGGCTAGTGCAGGCAGGCAAAGTGCTAAAAAGGAAATTGAGTTTACATGGAATGAACAAAACTGAACAAATGAAGAAGAAAAAATGTTTTTCTCCTGACACAGAGAAGTAAACTTCTTGTGTTCATTTAGGATTTCACAACAGTTTCCTTTAGAAAACGAATTTTTACTCTAAAACCTGTTCCACACTGGGCATTTTTTGGCAAAGTCCTCCCTATCATGTAGTCCAAATGAAGTAACTTCCCTGAATTCCAGCATAAATGTTCCTAGCACTGTTAAATACCAGCAAAGCACTTAGTGATCGCTGCCCCAGATAGCTATGATAGCTATCTACATGTCAGTCATGTATGAAAAAACATAATTCCTGAAGCACTTCAGGGCTTTTCATATGCAAAAGTTTGTATTAGCTCCAGAGTTTACTGCACACAGCCAAGACTGTTCCCAGCCAAGTAATGAACCACTCAAAGGTCAGTGGAGTGAGACCTTGGTTTGGGCTACACACTCCCTCCAGATGAAGAACGAAGCCATCAGGGTGTCAGGGTCAAGACTGCCATGTTTCACACTTCAGGGATATCCTCTTCCTCCTCAGCCCTGACACGTGGAAGGAGAAGCATGGCTGGATCCAAGATAAAGCAAGCTTGTGGCTGGGAGGTTATACTGTTGCTCAGAATGGCTAAACTTGCCTTTAACCACCAAATCCACTGTGTATTTTTGGACTAGTGAGGAAATGAGACGTTCATGACCCGATTCAGAAACTAAAGCTTTGGACAAAGTTTTAGATGAATCTGTTAATGAGTTACCAGCAGTAGCTGAGCTTATGTTTGACTGAATTTATATGGTCAACTTAATGAATACATGCACTTGGAAAAGACTTAGCTGAGATAAACATTTGTGCTCACTCTGCTTTGAAGTTATACATAAAATACAGAAATATGTTGCACCAGTCGCAATTGCTTTACATGCAATTTTCCAACAATAAAAAGAGCAAGAAAATGTTAAGGCTATTGCCAGAACATATAATTAAATTTCCTTCCCAAAGCTATAAACTTCCTGTGAAGCCCAACCAATGTGCCAGACCAAGAACTGCAGCTCCAGCCACCAGAGGAAAGTCCTGTCCCTCCACTGGTGTCACAGATGTTTTTCTGAGCAGTTCTGTAAAGTGACACACCATCAGACTCTGACAGCCGTGCTGAAAGGCCTGAGAAACAGAATATCCTAGAAAGGAAAATAAGAAGTTTTAAAGCCTATTTTAAATTAATTACCAGATGGAAATAAACCTTTCTTGGAACTTCTGGAAGCTTCTTGGAAAAGTCAACCTTTCCCTCAAACTGGCCTTGTGTACAAATTAGGACAGATAAAAGAAGGGTTTTTTTCTATTAATGAAATCATGATAAATTCTGAGACTATGCTTAGAAAAGAAAACAACATTAACTAAATCACCATGATCATTCCAACAACAAAAAAATCTAGCCAAGTATATGCACTACACATAAAACCCCCTCACATATCATGCAAACATGCATAAAACAGTTTGAATTTACAAATTCTCAGTCTGAGCACAAAGGCATACTTTATTTAAATGGCTGTTATAAATCCATATAAAGTACAGGACTTAGGTTGATAACTGTCTCTTCATCTCATATAGTTGCCAAGCTTCTATATAAACAAAATATGGTCTGTCAGGTTTCTGTTTGGCCTTTTTGTATTTTGTCTCTACAATGGGGATGTGAAAGAGAAAGGCTGAACGTATTTATTCTGTTCCGGGCATCTGGCCAAAAGTAAAAGAGATATTTTAGGTTTCCTGGCTCACAGTGAGTTCAGCCTCTTACCTGCCTCCCCATTTTAGACCACAGCTACAGAATTACAGCTGTAACACAATCAGAATAGCAGAGAGGGTGCAGCATAGCATTAGCCATAAATATTACCACTGTACCCTGGTTTCACTCCCCCATTTCCATCACAGCTCTCTTATATCAGACAATTTGCACAATTCTCTCACATGTGGTAAGACTTGTGGTAAGCAGAGCTGTAAAATTTCTCTCTGCAAGAGGAGAAAGCTCTCAGCAGAACAACTAGAAGAAACCTGGTTGTTTGTCAAATGGAATTATTGCAAAATCAAAACAAAAAATACTGATATTTTGGTATCCGTTCATGAGATATTTCTGGTACACCATATTTTGCTCATTTATACTTTACACACTCACAAGCTTTAGGTGGTTCTTTCTCCCATCCCTCTAAGTTGCACAGAGCAATGTTCCTGCTAAGGCAAGTAACACCAGAATGGCACTCAACATATGTAGTGGTGAGCAGCCCAAAAACTGGAAATCTTCCTCCAGCAGGCTCCATGGTTTGTGCTGAACAGGTTACCAAAGCCATAGAAAATAATTTTTAAATCCCCTAAAATGCTAATTGTGGGTATCCTCCATGGAACAGCAGGCACCTTCTGGTACACATTAGTGTTAATTACCCCACCTGTGAGCAAAGTCACCAAAATTCTGAAAAAGCAGGTATTCCCCCCTAAAGTTTGTCTCAGGAATGTAAACAAATCTAAAAATCCTTTCCATAAAGACTCAGTAGGTAATTCTGTGAGCCTGATTTTTGTTCTTCATATTTTGTGGTAGGTTTTGGAAACTCTAGAGATAGCAGCTAGTGCTTTTGGCTTGGGGAATACTGCTCAGGGAATATTCACAGAATCACAGAATAGGTCAGGTTGGAAGGTACCACAGAGGGACATCTGGTCCAACCCCCGTGCTCCAACAGGGTCATCCCAGAGCACATGGCACAGAATTATGTCCAGACAGTTCTGGAACATCTCCAGCAATGGACACTCCACACCCTCTCTGCGCTATCTGTCTCAATGTGCTGTCACCTGCATAACAAAGAAGTTTAAATAAAGAATATTACTTCTGTGGAGGTTACAGTGGCATTTGGAAACCACAGGATTACAAAAATAGGAACACATAATAAATAGAAATCTGATGTGAAAACTGAAGACTGAGAAGAAGGCAGAGCAATTGAGATCTTTTGGCAACATGCTCAAAAATCAGTCTTAGTCAGCAGAGATGTTCAGGAGATTACTGTGAAATGAAGTTCCCAGCCCCGTGCCAGGAAGTCAGATTTCCACACTACAATGATAAATATTTTCAATAGTAATTGCTGGGAGGCCAATCCTGCCTGTCAAAATAGAAGTGCCACAATGGACTGTTGTGATGGATTTCATAGGATGAACTCAATTTTCACTCTGACCCATGACCAGTCTTAACAGCTGCCCTTGTGATAACTTTCACAGCACTGAATCTACATATTTTTAATTAAAAAGGGATCAATCTAACTGCTTGGATTGGACAAAACCATGCTATCTTTCTGCACTGTCACTTTTCTGCAATGCTATCAGCAATTATATTTCTACTGTTAAATAGTTTTCCATCTCCCCCTTTCCATTTAAAGCACACTTTGGCATAATCAGAGTGCTTTTCAATCAGTCTTGGAGAAAGTATCTGTCTTGGAGAAAAAGCAATTGCATTGGCATGATCAAGTTACTAATGACAGATCCATTATATAATCAACAAATTGGTGTTTCTGCTGGCTATTCCCTTTCCTCTTGCCTCCATAATAGTTCTCGGCTCAGTCAGATATTTGCAATTCATTTAGTAAATGGACAAAGTAAGCATTTGGATTTTTACCAGTTGTGTTGAATTGTGCTGATTACTAATTGCAGGTGTTGCTTTGCATCTCACTGCAGAAATATCTGCTTTTCAGCACAGGTAGGATGATCCTTCAGGCACAGGTGAACATGCAAGTGCCCTGTGCATCATTTGTGTTTTCTGCTTCCTTATGTAAAAAACCTTTCCATCTCCAGGGGATGAGGAAGCCCAGCAAGGGCATACCTTCGTACAAAAATTTCCACTGTGTAGTGAAACATAACTCGACTAATTTTACTTTATGAACTTCACTAAATTTACTAACTTCACTTTCACTTGCTCATAATTCCATATAGCTCCCATTCTACAGGGTAAATGTGCCATTTTAAGGCTCATCCTACTAAATGGTCACCTCTTCATCACTGTCTTTACTTGTGTTTCTGAGTTTAAGGAAATTACATTATAGATATTTCTGCATGACAGTTCTTGAGAGGAAATTCTATTTTGTCATTATGAATAACCCCCTCTCCCCCCATCCAAATATGTAATTTTATTTTACTTATTTTATACAGTTGATTTGGAAATCACTCCACCCTACTTTGGATTAGAGTGCACAGTATGGAAGAGAGTTACTTAGATATTTAACTCCACTAGGATATATTTTGAAATGCCACTGCCATCTTACATTAATAATCAAGTAATTAAAATTTTGCATTTCCAATATTTAGGCAATATCAAATAACCAGAACCAAAAAGTAAGAAATAATTTCAAGCTAGCTCAGCAGTAAAAAGCTACTACCTGTTACAATTTAAGGTTGCTGAAGTCCACAACCCCAAATAGCCAAGAAAGTCTCTAGAGGTAAATAAATAAAAAAAGATACCTTCTGAAATTATCTGGCAGGGGCAGACTAAAGCAGAAGATTCCTGTCGTGGGAGTTCTCCTGTGCTACATTTACATTCCCAATAAACAAGCCCAGGCATATTTGTTTTTACACAGTTATTTCCACACCAAGACACATTTCCATTCCCCCCTCCCTTCTTCTGCTTTTGTGTTCCATCGTCCACATCAACAATTAGTGGAAATGCCTGGCTGTGCCTGTTCACATTGTTCCCAGACTTTTCTCTCCCCCAGTGAGCTCTGAAGACCATGCATTATTTGACATGACATGACTTGGAGGCCTTCTACAGCAAAGGCTCTATGCAGGGAAGCAGACAGAGGCAAGGAAGAAGTTAGTCCTGGTTACATCTGGGACAGTAGGATGCAAGTCACTATGTGTTATCCCTTAGCACAATAGCCCAGGTGATTGAACTTTTTTTTGTAAACCAAAAATCACCACTAATCAAAACAGCCTTTGAGGCCAAGCTCTTTGCTCTGTTTGTTTTGTGACATGAAAACACAGGATATTCATAACATGGGTTTTCCCCTGAAATAATTAAACATCTATTGTATTTTCCATCACAGCTCATTTCTCTGCAACATGAGCAATTTGCCAGCTTGTCTATACACACTGAATGTATTCAGTTTAGAGCAAACAGCTGCACACAGGGCAGCTTTCCTCCACACACACAGGCTCTGCTCATCACAGAATCACAAAATATGCTGAGTTGGAAGAGACCCACAAGGATCATCGAGTCCAGCTTCTGGCCCTGTCCCTCCAGGACATCCCCAAGAGCCACACCATGTGACCAAGAACATTGTCCAAACTCTTCTTGAACTCTGTCAGGTTTGGTGCTGTGACCACTGCCCTGGGGAACCTGTTCAGTCCCCAGCCACCCTCTGGGTGAAGAACCTTTTTCTAACATCCAACCTAAACCTCCCCTGACACAACTTCAGGCCATTCCCTCAGATCTTGTCACTGCTCACCAGAGAGCAGAGATCAGTGTCTGCCCCCCTCTTCCCCTCAGAAGGAAATTGTACCTTCAATGAGGTCTCCCCTCAGTCTCCTCCAGGTTGAACAGACCAAGAGATCTCAGCCACTCCTCACACATCTTCTCAGAACCTCTGCATCATCTTCATTGCCCTCCTTTGCATGGTCTCTAATGGTTTCATGTCTTTCTTGTCATGTGGCTCCCAAAAGTGCCCCCAGCTCTCGAGGTGAGGCTGCCCCAGCCCAGAGCAGAGCAGGACAATCTCCTCCCTGCCCAGCTGGCAATGCTGGGCCTGATGGTCCCCATGACTCTGTTGGCCCTGCTGGCTGCCAGGGCACTGCTGACTCACATTCACCTTGCCATTGACCAGGACCCCAGGTCCCTTTGTGTGGCACTGCTTTTCAGCCTCTCATTCCCTACGGCCCTACACCCCATCCCAGGTGCAGAATCCGACACCTTCTCTTGTTGAACTTCATACGGTCAGTAAGGACTTGTGTCCTTATCTGTCTTTTAAATTAACCTAGTCAGGTTCACAAAACATTCAAGACTGTAAAATATAAACAAAGGAACCTACTGCCCTCTGAAAATGAACTTTCAGAAATAGAGTTAGTTAATATCTTCTCTCACTTTGTGGCTGAAGTCGAGAAATTCAATTTGACCATTCCTCCAGGAGAAGGTGATCAATCCCCAGACAAATCCCCAGATTTCAGCCTGTGAGTCCCAACTCTCATCCATTAAAGTGCATATACTGATCGATGCCATTGAACTTACAGCCTTTGCTTCTACATGTGTGCCTCTTCCTTGGCTACTTCAACCCAAATTCTTCTGCTTCATAAATACACTGACAAAAAGGTTGATGCAGATTATGGCAGTGAAATCTATTTTTTTTTAGTTTTTAAACATTTATATTTGAAAGTAAATTTGAAATAATTACCCACAGAGTCTAAACACATTAAATGCCTACAGTAGCTCACAATATTTTTGAAGTTTACCCAGGTAAAAATATATATAAACTCAGAATTTTAAATTATCTCAGCCTTTTCTCAAGTTACATTGAAAAGAAATTTCTTTCTGAAGTCTTTATCACATACAATACTTGGTCCCTCTCAGTCAAACGTAAGACAAACATACACAACAGACAGCAGACTTTATTATGTGTCACAACAGATTGCAATGCACCAAGTATGAGTATTAGTTTCAGTCTTTATCATCAAGAGAGCAGCTGCTATTTATCTCTTCCCAAATTACTTCCTAGTATTACTTTCAATCTGTGTTCCATTGAAATAAAAACCAATTTCTGATTTGTTTTGGGGGTTTTGGGGGGGGGTTTTGTTGCTGTTGCTGTTGTAATTGAAGTTACTGTTGTATTTTTTGTTTGTTTGCTTGTTTTTTCCATTTTAGCTATCAGGTACAAGTGAATGTTACTGGAAGTGGAAAAGCAGGAAACTGGCTTGTTTGTAATGCAGGTATAAATAGCAAAGAGAGAAAAATGGCATCTTGAAAGTTTGAAATATGTAAAGCTTAATTTTCAAATGTAATTAAAGATATCCTGATGCAAATAGACTGGCAGGATCTTCAAATACTGTAAAAGAACCTAAGATGCCTAAATTCCTTTGAAAATCCCAGCTCTTTGAGCTACTAGCCTTCTTAGCACCCATTTTCTTTTCTCAAGGCTTAATCTTGTGAATGGCATTTCAAGTAAACTTGAGTCATCTGTTTGCAGATTTTTGGATCTGAGACTACAGACAGATGGGCATCAAAAGCAAGTGAGTTACCAAGGCTTACCAAGTTACCACTCATTTTAACTGACAATGAAAATAAAACATATTGGCTAAGTAGGAAGGCATTGTCAGGCAACATGCTTTGTTCAGCATTGCAGGAGGATGGGAGGACGCACACAGTCTGTTGGGAAATCCAGCTGGAGAACAGCAGCTTCCCTTGCCTTGGTAAATGGTTGAGGTCCACCAGGACAACTGAGGAATACTGAGTGAAGAACATTTTGTCTGACTAAGTAACAGAGATGAGCACATTCCTGTGCATGGTTAAGTAAGACACTTCTTTTACTGACTCCAGTGTTTTACAGCTGAAAATCAGAAGAGTTCCATGAAGAGCAACTTTTACATGCCAATTGATGATGTCCACAGATCTGCAGCAGTGAAAAGAGTCAGAATTCTTAGTACAATAAAGAAAAAAAGGCATTAAAGTAATTGCACTTTTTGAATTACTGGATTTACTTTATAAAGAAAAATGCTGGTATGTAGCCTCCCGCCTCTGTGCAGTTTAAAGCATGTGGAGTCATTCTAAAACACATAAAAAATATAAGGAAAATGTATAATTAATCATCACCTAACCAAAAGAAGTCTCTTAACATAGTATTTACCTTGAATATCAACTCACAAAATAAAGAGCAAAGGGAACAGCTGAAAAACATCTTCTACCTCCCATTCTTTTCAGGCTATACATTTTATGTTTATGAATAATGTTGGCTCAACTTTTCAAATGGCAGAATTTCCCCATTTTCCCATAAAAATGCAGAGCTGATCTAGGATTAGCAGAAGGAGTATCAAAGAATGTGTTGAGACCATGCTGGTATTCTTCCTGCTCCAGCAACTGGAAGGACAAGTCAGAGGAACCCAAGAAAGCAGGCAGAATGCCTGCAAACTCTTTGGAGACTGCTGTAGATTGAACATGGCTGGTAAAGATCTGTCTCAGATGTACCCAAAGTCCATTTTCTTGACAATGTAGATGACTACATGTGAAATAGCAGTAGATGCCTTGTTTCAAGAATTCTACAACTGATGTCTCACCAGCTACACAGAAAATAAAAGACGAACATTCCACAGCTTTCAACAACCACATGAACCACATGGAGGAGGTGATAATTAGGCACACTCATTGGTACCACTTTTTGATGCTGGAAATTAAAATAGTCTCCTCTAATTTATCTAATATGCCTCAATCCTCAGTCTTCCTGATCAGGCTGCCAAGAGTTCTGATAGTGTTATTTTAAGACATGGCATGACTGTCTCTAGACATTAGACTGGAATCCTTTCACTTCATACATATTTTCAAAAAGCAAAAATACTTCCCATGACTACTGCCTTAGGTTAATGTTATACATGGATCTTAGGTTGAGCTTGGACACGTATCCTTATGGAACAAATACCACAGGAAGAAAGTTTGGCTTATGGTTAAGGCGAGAGAACTGGGTCTAAAAACTTCAGGAGTCCAACTGTCACATTCCTATACAACATGGGAAAAGTTGCTTAAACTCCAGCCATCTCCTTGAATATCAGGACTGCAGGGATGAAATTGTTTCTTTGACCTCCCCCAGCCATTACAATCTGTCAAGGCTTTGAATTCTTCAGAGAGTTTGTCTTTACTAACCTATGTACAGACATCTAACAGCATTCAGTGGATAGAAAGAAGATCCCACAGGCTGTTTTGGTGTTTCAGTGTGGCACACTGACACATTAAAAGTTCATTCTTTGTGGACCTCAAGCCTCTGCCATTCATCAATGCACGGTTTACACCTCCTCTGCCCTCAGGCCATACAGCAGATACAGACTCATATTGCTGAGGATTTAGTGCTCTTATCCCTGAAATGTCTTTCCTCATGCTTCTTGGTTTAGATCACACTTCCAACACGTGATTAATACTCAGTAACAGCAAATCCCCCTCTAATGAATTTATGCAAAAGGAATGACATGGCGTGATGAAAACCACATTCCAGAAGATGCAATAATCTGAGAAGCTGGCAAACTCATACAGCATGGTAACACTGACTAAGCACCTTTTTTTACCTCTTCTTTACTCTTCCTTTCTCAAGTCTTGTTGAAACTACTGTGCCTCCAGTTTTGATACCCATCTCAGAGAATCCTTTTCCCAGAAGTCTCTACACTCCTTCCAGCCAAACTGAATTTCACTCCTCAGTGAACAGCTTTTGGAGCAAGATCCGACCAACTGTGGAGTTCAGTTCCATGTGCCTGTATAGTGGCTGAACAATAGTCTGTCCCCAGGAACTTTCACTTGCTCTAATGTGTTCCATTAGAGCAGTGAATCTAGGGAGTTTCCATCCTTGGGGAAATGCAAAATCTGATGGGGTACAGTCCTGAGCAACCTGCTCAGGACTAGTTGACCACTGGCTCATCAATAACACCTGGACTAGACAACCTCCAGATCTCTCTCTTCTGACCTCAACAATTCCATCATTCTGTAAAAACACTTGTTTTCACTTACAATTTTTAAAGGCCACATGGCCAAAAGCAAGGCAACACAGGCCTAGCAAACACATTAAATGCACACCTATTTAAAGGCATAGAATAGTCCTGAAATTTGTCGAGGATTAAGGCTAGGTAGCCTTAATAGAGTCATTGTGATACACTTGAGCAATCTCTACATAATTCCTCTCTTCAGATTTCCTTGTAGAGTTTATTCAAAATAAGTGACAAGCAGGTAACAATCCATTTCTTCCACTAGACAGGCAGTAGGCAATGCTTATGGAACCTGTTTAGTCCACCACATTCCTAAAACTATCCCATTTCTACGGAGAGCTTGTCTTCACTGAAAAGTTGCTTCATGACTGGACACAGATTTTACCCCTAATCTAGCTCACCAAGTACTGATTTCTCCAGTTCCATGAATAACACATTTCTAACCTCTTCTAAAGAAATCAACAGGCATATAGCTTCCACAAACCAGACCCAAACTTCAGTCGTTCATAAAAGACCCCTGGTAAGTCCACATCTGAGCAGGAAAGTCAGTGTTTTGTAGCGTTGTCAGGCAGCACTCTGACCACTCTGAGAGGTTTGCTTTCTTCAGCTTGCAGAAGCAGAGTATTTTCTTATTTTCATTCTTCCAGCAGCACTACTGACATGGAAAGTCGACTGAAAATTGCACTGTTGAACATAAATGAGGATAAAGGCTTTATAACATGGCAGACAATGCTTATAATGCACACACTTCCTCCTAATGAATCCCCAGATGTATTAATATGTTCTCCAGCAGCTTAAAAAAGGCACATAGCTCTCTCACCCTGGTCACAAAAATAGATTAAGTCTTCAGCTTATGACATAGTTCTGTTTTTGGAGCAGAAGGTCACAGGCACCCTTTGCAATAATGACCATAAGGTCTGAAGAGTCACGGTGTGGGAAATAAATGACAACCATGAAACTCACACTGCAATGCATTTTTTCTGCATCCCACTGGGTCATGCTTACATAATGTAATTTACTGTCAAGCTAAATTTTATGAAAATTTGAAGGATGTTATAAACCATTCTATGAATCCTCAATGTCCAAAACTGAAGTATGGTCTTATGTTTTGGCTCTCTACTCTGTAAATAATGTTTTCATGCTTTAAAGGTTTCATATGCAAGCAGCTTAAGAGAGATAGTATTACAGAAGCAAACACTAAACTGAAGCATTATACTACAGTTTCTACAGCTACATAAAGAATAAACACAAAAATCATTCTGCATATTGAACATACATTGGTGTTTTAGCTCACTGCTGGTTTGAGAAATAGTTCAGTAACAGTACAGCACTGTATCACCATACCAACAATAATATTTTATATTTATTGATGGCATCGTATATTCATGTGTGTACATAAGTCTTGTTTTTCAGGAGAAAAACCACACTCCATTTAAGATTGAAATATATTTCTTTTAGCCTTTGAAGACATGCACAGGTCTCTCTGTTTGTGAGACTGTAACACTTTCTCCAGTGTCTACAGTGCAAACAGTAGAAAACTGAGACAGCAGCCCCCTGCAACTAGATCAGGCCCTGGTGCCAATTCCCAAAGCCTGTCGATCAGTCTAGGGTAAAACAGCCCACATTGTGACATCTCTTGTCTGCTGTTGATGTCTTCCTTGATGCTTCATTTCTCTTGTAACCAACTCTGCTCTTTCATTATTCCCTGTGCATGGGATGCCTTTTGACAGAAATTCAGCTTTCTTTCAAAGGGATGAGAATTATGTGTTACTCCACTCAACATGAATGTCCACAATTTGGGCAACCAATGCAGACTCAGTTTTGTCTCCTTTCTCCTCCCACTAGCCCTGCCAAACCAGCATCTGGTCACACCAACCTACTTTCATGGCTGTCCATATATCATCAACAAAATGAGTTGAATTCTGGTTTCACTCACATCTGAGTAGCTCCCTTGAATGCAATGGAATGAAGTTGAGCATAAGCTGAACCTTGTGGGTCTGTGAACAGGAGCTGGAACCTCCTAGGTGAACACCACTATCCCCCACTTCACTCCTGATCCTTCTGGGGCATGACTTTCCTTTTGTTCCATTAATTCCCAATACAAGCACAGTGTAAACTTCCCTGAGCCCAAAAGTCTCACCAGCCACATTTCTGTGAGGTCCTTCCACATTCATAACTTATTTCTCCAAGGAAATTCACATTCCTCTGAACCCACAGTCCTCACAGGCTCAGGTATAAATAAAAGAGGTTGGGTGAGACCCTTTAGGAGCAGAATCTCAAACCAGGAAAAGTAGTATTTTGTAAGACACAACATGTTTCTATATGCTGATAGTCTGTTTCTGTTATGCTTTAGAACCAAAAAGATTAATGCTTCCTTAATTGCAGTGGCAGCTATTATGATTATAAACATGAATCCTTTCTTTTATCCTTCAGATAATTCAAAGTACCATCTCAACACTCCTGAGCAAATAATTCTTGCCCTTTCCTGTCTTAATATATCAGCTCTTGAGGGAGGAATCCAAATTTAAACTTCAAGGCCACAGAGGCTCAGGACAACTCAGAGCCTGCCCTGTGAGAGTGAGAGGGAGAGCAGCTGCAGATTTAATTTTAGGGAAACATGTCTCTCTCCTCTGTCTCTCCCTCTCTTCATCCCCTCTTCCCAAGAAAACAAACATTTCTTTCATTCCTAGATCACACTGGAAGCTGATTTCTTTTCACCTTTGAAAGAATTCACTAAATTATTCCCCATCTGCAGCTTCCTAAAGCGACTCCCATACTGAAGTGCTGATCTTATCAGCCCACCCTGCAATTACCAGAAGACAAGAAGCACCCTACAAAAACTGTGACAGAACAAAATCATTTCACAGTCATTTATTAGGCATGCAGCCATTAATGACTTTGCAAGTGTGGAAAGCAAGATGGAGGGGCAGAGCCTGAGCCAACAGTAGCTGTCAGAACATCATTGTCATCTATCGGGTTAGAAATATTTAAGCCATCTGATGTTCAGCCTGGCATCCCGGCATAACACCAAGCCTGGAAACAGCAATAAATTTTGACATTGAGGAGTCTCTTCAAAATCACAGAGGCTGACAAAGAAAAGGGAGAAACTGTGCAGAGATGTTTCTTTGTGTGGCATAGAAAATAAAGAATCCTGATCTCCAAGCACATCCTTCTAGCGCATCAGCTCTGCTGTCAGGGCTGAAGTATCAGAGACAAGAGCCACCTCACTGAACTGAAAGGTGTTTTGATATTCATTCACGGATGCTAATTTTGTGCTTATTGTGAAAAAACTTCTTTGTTCTTTTGAATAAAAAGTCACCTTGCAATGTATTTGGGAAAAACCCAAGGAAGTGCCAAGCTCCTGCACTTCCCACCTGTTGGGAGCAGCAGGTGCTTGGCACCTGGCATAGTGAGGCTCTTGAGAGAGGTTCTGTCCTCAGTTGTGCTCATGTAAATACAACATAACTTTGTTAGCACTGACTGAGCCATGCCAAATGAAATTCAAAGTAAACAAGAGCAGAATTTTTTTTTCAGCACCAGAGGCCTACAGAGGCAACATTAACAGTAGAAGAGATTGATTTTGCAAGATGACAAAGGAACATTCTGATCTCACTGCTGTGAGCTCCTACTCAGCAGACAATTGCTTCCCATCTCAGAATAGAGTTTTAAAAATGTCCAAAGCAATGTGCAAGCATTAACTTCTAATGGCTTAAAATGGAATTTTATAATGCTAATGTCTTCATATTACAGATATGATGCATCTAGAGAGCAAAGGTTTCTATTTAAATCTGTAGCAGCTTTCAAAGATACTTGGACCAGAAATTTCCATTTAGGCATCTCTAATTTCAAGACTCCTGAATGTGCTGCTGGGACAGACAGATGTTGATATAACCTTCACAAAGGCTCCTGCAATTATATTCTGGTCCATCTAAATTACTAGTTTAAGTCACTTGTATATTTACAAAGAAAAAAAAAAAAAAACAAACAAGAAGATGTTCCATCAATTCAGCAAACACTCCCCTGCCATGCTACAGAATACAGTGGTCCCTGCTTTATTCTTGGCTACTGAACACAAGCTGAGAGCAGTGAGGAAAGGCAGCCTGCAGGAATTTAGTGGTCTACCACCACTCCCAGAAACACAGTAAGGGCACCATCCACATGTGCTGAAGGAGACTGAGCACAGAAAGAAGGTGAAAATAGAGTGTTTCCAGACTTTTTGTATCATGTCTTGTTCTTCCTTGAGAAGGGCATACGTGAGAAATGCCTTGGAGTGTTGCAAGCCACATGCTTTCTTCAATTAATCTGTTTTTTCCCACTGTCACAGATAAACCCAAAACAATAAAACTATACGGGGGAGGGAAGAAATGCATACAACTTTCTTTTCAGAAATCCCTATTATTCCACAATCCTCTAACCTAATTATAGTGTATTTTGCAACCTTCACCTTTTTTATTTTCCCAATATATATTATTTTTTCAATCAGCATTTCTACATGACCAATAAATATGTTTTAGGTCAGTCTGCATCAGAACAGTACCTCTCTGTCCCATTGCTTTCTCCTTCAGAATGGACTTCTCTCTCCCCTCCTACTCAGACCTTGTTAGTTCTTCTCTTATTCCTAATTTGAAGATCCAAATGAGCATGAATTACATGTCTCAGCAATAAACATGGTCTCACAGAAACACAAAGAAGAGGATGAACAAAATAAAAATTACTGTCTGGTGAAAGCTCCCTTGACAACTACAGCTACACTGACAGGCGCCACTGAAATAATAGGAATGATGCTTCAAAACAACAGCCAAGACAACGTTATGAAAGAGAAAAAAAACAGTCTAAACAGATCTTTTCAAATGCAGATTCCTCTGTCAAGTAAGGAGAATGTGAAAAATGTTCTTTCTTATAGTGCAGCCATGTTCAAACTCTGCCAGATTACAGAAAACCACTAAAATATGAGTACAACCATGGGCTCACTAGTCCATTTGAGGAATGTTAGAATGATGCAGAATGGAAGAGAAGGATCATATTTTGGAGATGGAGAGGAAGGATGGAAGGTGTAATCTCATTACCAAATCTTGAAGCTCTTCCAAGCGGGTGAACAACAAAACTCAGGTTCAACAGTGCAAAACTTCAGTGCAATATCAGGCCTTTGCAAGCTTGTATCTGAGTCATTACCATTACCCAGGTGACAAACTGCATAGCAAAAAGTCAAGAGATGAACATGAAAAATTATAACCACCACTGAAAATGTTCCATCCAAGACAGAAGTAAGGCAACACTCATGAAAAAAGGTTGTCTATGGATTAGAGAGGAAATTAGGAAAAAGCATTAGCATTCCTCTGCCAATAATGATTTAGTGCTAATGAGTTCCTTAAGTACTTTTTTCATGTTAGCTTCACACCATAAAAGAAGGAAAATTGTTCTAAGTTCTGGTGTGGTCAGAGATATCTAGGGGTCAGCAGGTATTTCAAGAACAACAGGTGTATGCTGTAAAATTCTGCAACAACCAGAGGAAACTTCAAAACTACCTACGGCTCCTCAGCAGGCAGAAAATGCAGCTCCTGGGAGCAGCAGAGGGGATCCAACTGCACAAGAGTTTCTGGCTAGACTGAGTCAGAGGTGGGGGGGCAGTGGAAAGAGATGGCAGAGACAATATTGCAGGCAGGGTGGGAAGGAATAATGAGCAAAGGGGGAGTGGTGCTTTGGTGTGGTACATTTTATTTGCTGGTATTTTACATCCCTATTGTGAAGTACTACTGGCAACATGGTAAAGTTTATTGCCTAAATCCTCTGTCACAAATACATAGGCAACACCCATGTTAGCAGAAACAGACCCTTTTCTTCTAGCACTGAATGCACTCAGAGCTCCAGAAGTTTGGCTTGGGCTCTTGGGCTTGCATTCCTCCCCAGAGAAAAATAAAATCTGCAGAAGAGTCATGTACTTTTCCTCCATTTTATTCCACACACTCAAGACACCTAATAAATTTGCTTTGACTTCTTATTCTTTCCTAAAACAAAGGAAAATCTTAGAACCAGAAATATCTTTTTGCTCCTTGGTGACCTCGCGGAGATACGGGTGGAACTGTTTCCCACTTTTATATAATGAGATTTAAAACCAACTAATAAACAAAAAAAATCCCCATACACAAATAATCAATAAAACAACAAAGTACACAGAAAAGATACAACGACTTTGTCATTTCTTGACAGAAGCACTGAGACCAAAAGAACATCAGGACTGAGAATAGAAAACTAATAGCTACATGGATCACAAGAACATCCTAATAGTGAAGAAAACAAATAATCTAAGTTTTGAAAGTCATGTAATTCTGAAGACAGAGCCAGTCAGCCTTTTAGTACTCACTGGAAACAGAATCTTTTGATCTGTGGTTATTCTGTATCTATATCTATAATTTCTTGCAAGTTACTTTATAGCGGAATATACAGAGCAAACAGGTAAACAGGCTGCATGAATCACTAGTTTGCTCCACTGTGAATACAACTGCCCTGCTCTTTCGGCAATGACCAGACTGCTTGGATCCAAATTGAGCGAGCTCTGGGCTCCCCAGCCCTGGGAAATTCAGAAGTGGGTTAGTCTTGAGAGAAAGGGAAGAATCAGATCAAACGCTGATTCAGCCATAGGCAGGGACAGTTCCCAGAGCCAAACTAGGAGTGTTAATACCAGAGTTTGGGGGTGAACAGACCTTGTGCTAGACCGTGCTGCGAGTCGGAGAGGGAAGTGGGTAAGACAAACTGAGCCAAACCCACAGCCCAGGGCACAGGAGCACTTGTACAGCAGGGGAGCACAAGTGAAACTGGCATAGTGAGGATACTCCTCCGTGCCACGGACACTGCATCCTGGGCTCCCAGCACTGCACCCCACTCTTCAGCCCACCCCAGATGTGGAGGACTCGTCTGTCGCAGGGGTGCACCCCAGCCCAGCGTGCCCCAAACTGCAGAGCTCGGCAGGAAACACCTCGCCCTGCCTTTCGCTGCGCTCCACGGCAGAGAAAAACATGCCTAAGCCACGCCAGCTGCCGAAGGGGAGGAAGAGTGAGGAGCCACTTACAGGGATGTGCACGCGCAACATGAGTTTCTTGTGGCTGGAGCTTTTCCTGCTGCTGCTGGAGGCATCTTTCTTCTTGTCCATGGCAGTGCTTCCCATGCCTTCACCCAAGCGTGGTGCTGAGCGATGGATCTGGACAGGGAGGCTCTTCTTCCACCTCTCCCCACCGTCCCACGGGCCGCAGTTACTCCAGGCTCCTTATTTTCTTTTTTCTTTTCTCTCTCTTTT
>VXBI01014156.1:0-18181 GCA_013397375.1 Toxostoma redivivum
TTAGGGACAAGATTTAGTGGTGGGCTTATTGTCCTGGCTTAGTGGTTAGACTTGATGATTATATAAGTGTTTTCCAACATAAATTATTCCGTGATTTGAAAGAGAAAGTGATGCATGATGAGAGCAGGCCAGGGTGGCCTCGGGCACATTAATGAGGGGTGTGTTCCTCAACATCCTCCACTGGATCTGGAAAGAGAGAGGAGAGGGATAGACATGAGAAGGTTTTGGAGGTGTTTGTGGGAACAGGGCTATGGGAACCTGAGGTAGCCAGGGAAAAGGCTGGACTAAGACACCTGTGAGACTCATGGAGCCTGTACCCACTGTCTGTGGGAGGATGTGTGAGAATCAACACTGTGGCCGGTGGGACACTCTCTTTCCAAAGAGGAAGCTTATGCCACATGTGATTTCCCTGTGGGGCTGTCTCATTTCTGAGTGCCTCTCCTGTGCAGGGTTGCACAGACACCTTTCCTGAGCAGCTCACACTGAGTCCTGCCCGAGGGCTTCATGCCAGCATGACCCTGCCAGCGCTGGCCCTGACATTCCTCCTGGCCCTTGCTCCTCTGCTGCTTGCACAGGGACAGATGCAGCACAGTCCTGTGACTCCGTGGGAAGCAGGTAAGAGTGGACTGTGCCTGTCTCTCACAAAAATGGTTTTGCTGCTCTTCTACCTGCATATTTGCTACATGGTCTTACCCTGCTCAGCCCATAACTGAGCTGGGAGGGAAGGGCTTAAGCTGGTGTCTGTGTATGCCCGAGACACTCAGGCATTCTTCAGGTTGGGATGGGACAAGTTCTGTTTGGGGTGGAGGGTGGCAAGCCTCAGTGCACTAGGAAACTTCCATGAGCGTGGGACTTGCAGTGTCCCTCTAGGAAGAGGGTAATGTTGCTGGGAGCAGGAGGTGGCCAGGTCTTGTTATGCAACAGACTGATGAATCCAGAGCAATCAGAGCAGTGATGGCCTTTCTGGGCAGTTCAGGCAGCACCCCTGTCACAGGTGATGACGGTGTTCGTCAAAGACATGGGGAGTTGTGAGCTCTGTTAGCTGGGGTGCCTGCTTTCTCCCATAGTCCCTGGGGTTGAGGGAGCTGTAGTTTGGTGGAATAGTTCACATCAAGAGGCTTGTTCTGTTCTTTCTCCATGCCAGGATGGTAGGGGCAGCTCCTAGGTCTCTGCTAGGCTTTTTCTACAAAGAATGTGGGCTTTCCTGTGGTGATTATGTGCTGTGCCCTGGGCTTGCTGGGTTGAGGTCCCCATGGGCCACAGTATGGGTAGGGAACCTGAGCTGCAAGTATTCTCCCTGTAGAGAAATGGGAGCAGAAGTGGCTAATCAAATCATCAGATGGATCATGAGTCATGCTGCCCATCACTAGTGGCTCAAGGGATGCTGCACTTCCAACAGTGGGCAGCTCTCAGCTATTCAGGGCAGAATGGAATCTCTCCTTCTCCTAGTCTGTACTCATGTCTGAGACTGACCCAAAGAAATCCTGGATACCACCCTTGGGCAGGGTGTGTGTTACTTCAGGGTGTTTAATGGCAGTAGGGTGTGACTGCGGTGTTAGGGTGTTAACCCTTTAGTTGCGGTGGAGTAAAGAGACACAGNGGGGAGAAGGTATGTGAGGGGGATGCCTGATGAGGCTGGGACCAAGTCAAGGGTTCCATGTCTGACAGGTAGTTTTCTGTCAGTGAAATATGTGCTCTGAGGACACTGGGAGAGACAATGTTGAGAGGGAAGAAGTTTCGTGTCTGCACCATGTGGTCTAAAGGGATGGGGCTGGTAACCACTGTCCTTTGGTGTGGAGAGCTGGGGAGAGAGTTGTGATGATGGCGTGGAAACCTGCTGCCAGAAAAGGGAAGTGGTGAGTGCTGGCTGGCAGGAAGTGGGTAGTTGTAGCTGAAGAGAGGTGTTTCATCCTCCTTTAGGGAAGGCCACCTCCATGCCCAGTGCCTCCTCATGGACTTGTTTTGCACAGTGTGAGCAAGTCTAGGTGACATGTCTACCAGGGCAGGACAAGGCAGACTCATTCTGGGTGAAGTGCAGAGGCTAGGCTGAGCACATTGAACAGGGTGTGGGCTCTGTGGCCACTGGTGTGAACACAGGTGGTCTGAGGGGCAGACTCTAGTTAAAGCTTCTTTTACCCAGTGTGGAAAAAGCTGATTAACACACAGAGTCTAGATATTTGGTTTATTTCCTGTTCTGCTCAGAAAGGTGTGCTAGGTGGCAAATCCACACATCCAGCACACAAGGCAGACAAAAGTAGGTATACTGACACAGACACTGTCTTTGGCTATTGGTATATCTTACTGAAGTCACTGCTTGCCTGCGTTACTATGACTCATCCTTTCCCTTCTTCACTGTAAAAGCACAGTGTTCCAAGAAATCATGGTACATGCTAGGAGAGTGGTGGTCTTTTTGAGAGAAGAAGGCAAATGAACTGAAAATGTGGGTTTTTTACGACAATTAAGAGCAAGGATTCATCACTAGGGTGATGAATAACGTAACAAAAGTCGTCAAAACTGGGTGTTTTCTAGCTCTCAGGTAAACATCCTGGATGAGAAGGGTGGGTTTTTTTGTTTTTCCCCTTTCAAGGACTTAGACTATTCATTTTCTGTCTGCCTCCTTCCTGTAGTTACTGCTTCCACTGCAGAATTGCTTTGTTCTTTCACTTGTTACCTGCAACTTTACTCCTGTTATTCACCATTGCTGCTGGCAGTCACTTCATGGGACCAAGCGGGGGAGTCATAAGTGACAGTAGAGACTCCCTGGGTCTGGAGCACTCCCACATGCCCTGTATTTGTGGGAAGGAGCAGCATCCCCCAGGCTGCTGGATCCCTCTGGCTGGGGTATTCTCTGCAGCAGTGGGTGGCAGGAGGGCCTGTGGATAACCTTCCTGCACTGTTCCTGAGGGTGTAAGGAGGGATAAAGCATCTAGGGGATGGGGCTCATCCTGGGAGGTGCCCTCTCTGCCACCCCTCTGAAGAGAGGGGGAATGGCACCCCTCTGGATGGAACACCCTCACCCCTGAGGATGTTGCTGGAGCCCAGTGATCCTCAGGCTCTGCCTCCTGGCCTTTGCACACAGGACAGTGTAAAGCTCCCTCTGACTGGGACCCCAAACTGCGGTTTAACCCAAAGAGGAGCAGCTATGACTTGAACGAAGTGGTGCGGCTCAACTGTACTGGGAAGTTTGTGCCATCTGTACCACAGATCCAATGCATTTCCAGAGGGGCTCAGACCCTGTGGAATGAGACTGCCACCTGCAAAGGTAAGCACAGCCCTGCACCACCCTGACCCGGGGTCCTGAGTTGGTGACCCGCCCTCTGTGACCTGGTCATACATGTGACAGTGCAGGAATGGGAGACCAGGATGCCTTGGCTTTCCCCATGTCCTGGCAGTGACAATGCTCTTTCTGTCTCAGCACCTTGCTGTAGGCACCTGGTCTGTGCTCCTGGGGAGAGGAATCCTTCCCAACCAGCATCTCCTGCCCCAGCATGGAGTAGGAATAGCTGCAGGGGCTCTGCTTTTTTGCCTGGAAAGCTTCTCCAGGGTTTGAGTTGTCTCTGGTGTGGGAGGCTGTTATTGCAGCATGGCTCATCTGTCCATGAGGGAGACAATAAAATGGTAGCTCAAGCACCCCACGGAGGGGATGGAATCCAAGGAAGGCTTGTCAGTCCTGGAGAGGGGGTGACAAGGAGCCCTGTGTGCTCAGAGAGTGCCTGGACTCATGTCACTCTTATGTGTCAGGGTGAACAGTCAGAGAGACCTGTCCCCTGTCTCCTCTCATAACCTCCCAAAGGTACTCCTCACCCAATTTTACCTCTGACAGAAACATGCCAAAGGCCTGCTTGGTGGGACCCCAGGCTCCAGCTGGCACCAGCCCGTGACAGTTACACAGAGAATGAAGAAGTGACTCTGAGGTGCCACAATGGTTTCCAGCCATCCTTCACCCATGTCAAATGTGCAAACATGGTTCAGCCATTGGATTATTCCGGATCTCTAAAGGAAAATGTGTGGCTGGGGAGAAAGAGCAGTGGTGTGTGGATTCGTGTTCAGGGGAACATAGTGTGCATTGGTAAGCAGGGTGTCAGGAAATGTTTCCTACCAAGGTCTGTGGTCAATTTGTGCCGCATTCATCCATCTCCATCACGGTGGCCAGGGATGTAATTCCAATGCCTTATCGGGACTGCTTGGATCTCAGGCACTTGATACCTGAGAACATTCCCCTACTGAATTCTGGCACATCCTTGTTCACCACCTGCCTGGACAGGCCTCAGCCCCAGCTGACACTCACCCACAAGAAAAGCCCCCTCCCAACCAGCCTTGCCAAGGCATCCCATCATAGCAGATGGACCTTCCCTTTCCTTTCAGGGGCTAGAGGGACTGCTGGGGATTGCTGAGGCCCCAGCACCTACCCTGCTCCTCCTTGAAACCTTCCAGCCTGACTAACATCCACTTTCACCTCTGCCAGAAACATGCCAAAAACCCCACTGGGACTCCAGACTCCAGCTGGCACCAGACCAGGAGAGTTACAAGAAGAATGAAGAAGTGATGCTGAGCTGTCCCAAGGGTTTCCGGCCACCCTTCACCCATGTCAAATGCACAGGAAAAGTTTTGTCTGTTATCAATGGAAAACCTTTACACAGAGAAGCTTGGAATGGAAGGGACAGCAGAGGCAATTGGATCAGCCTTCAGCCCAACCCAGGCAGGGTTCAGTGCCTTGGTAAGGAGGCATCAGGAGCATTCCTGACTGCCCTGCTTTGCCCTTTCTGAGCAGGGAAGGCAGCCTGTGGGGGCACAGGAAGCTTCTGGCTCTGTGTGCCTGAGGAAATGACAGATGCTGCTGAAGGCAGTGTCGAGGCAGCTCCTGAGTCTGCCCTGTGCCTGCCCTGGGATTGCAGGGGTGCCCTGGTAGAGATGGTTGATGCCAGCTTTAGTCCCTGAGGGTCTTGTCAAGAGGGAGTTCTGGTACAAAGGTCCCTACCTTGATACCGAAGTAGCCATTTGGGCAGTAACCAGCACTGCCCATGGCACAGGAGGTCAGGGACCAGGCAGGGCTTCAGACTTTGTTCACACACACAGGGCAGGGTGGTGTATCTCCCTGAGGTCTCCCTAAATGCTTCTGGCAAGAGCATGTGCCAAAAAGTCAAGGGCACATGTGTAGGTCTGACAGGTGTTTGTGGCACAGGTGTCAAGGATAAAGGTGTGGCCCTCTCCTCATGTGCTGGTCCCCCCTCACTGCCCATGCTGCATGCTGTCACTGCAGAGCCAGCATTGAGGCTCAGACTTTATGCCTTCTCAGGAGGAATTAGGGTGTTGTCGTCCTGCCTGAGGGACAAAGAGGGCCCCAGAGTCTCTGGGCAGCCTTTGTGCCCAGTACAAACCCCTCATGAGTTCCCCTGACTCCAGCTCCTTCTGGCCCTTCCCAGGAGCCCTGGGGGAAGAAGTTTGGAGTCCTTCTTTGTCCTCATCCTCTTGCCAAGAATTGATGTGGAAGGGCTGCTCTGTGCAGTGTCCTGAAGCTCAGCTCTTGCCCTGACGGGTCAGGGAAGGGGATGCCCTGCTCCAATCCCTGGTTTGCCCTGCAGTGCCACACTTCCCAGCTAACATCTTCCCATCTTGTTGGTGCAGGGACATGCCAGAAGCCCCAGTGGGACCCCAAGTTAATATTTGACCCAAACCAGGGGAACTACAACCCAAATGAAGTGGTGACGATGAGGTGCCCTGAGGGGTACTGGCCTCCACCCATGGAGATTAAATGTGTGACATTGAAGCCAAGAGAAAGTTCTGTGATTCCTCATAGTGGCTGGATAGTGAGGAACGTCACAGGCACGTGGCACTTTATGGGAAAGAACTTGACCTGTGTAGGTAAGTGAGCCAGACACTCTCCCAGTGTTCTCAATGTGTCCTCCCCAGGCATGGAGAGCAATTCTGCATGTGTGGCACAGCATTAGGCACAGCCCTGTGCTTGGGGTGGTCAGGGCATGGCAGAGAAATCCAGAGAAAATTCTGGATGCATGCCAGGTTTGTGTCGATGCTGTTGGCACCTCTGGCATGTGTAGTCTGTGAGAAGACAGAATGTCCTTGTCCACTCTGTGCTGGGGACAGGCAAGTAAGGGAATGGTGGGGTTTGTGGAGTTTGATGTCAAGGCTTGGAGGGGAAGGGAGGATCCTCTTGGAACGTTCCCTTCACAGAGGTCCTCCAGGTTGTCCCTGAGACCCTGAAGATTTCCAGCACGAGCATCAAACTGAACTGGACCTGCATGCTCCCTGACACGTGCCAGCATATTCGGGCCAGGTGCCGGCTGGAGCGGCATTCCTCCTCCAACTGTGAGGCTGAGGAGGTGAAGGGAGAGGAGACACTACAAGGCCAGAAGGGAACTTTCACCTGCTCCCCTCTGCAGCCCTTCACTGTCTACAGTGTCATCATCTCCCTGCTGCCTAGCACAATCTTGTACACACGGCTCCTCACGACAAAGGAAATGGGTATGTTTACATGAAATGTCAGGATGCCCTTCACCCTAAAGCTCAGCCAGAGCATCTGCTCCCTGCTGTGATGTTCCTGGGGTCAGAACTACTTGCAGCCTGTGGGGATCTAGGGAAAGGGCTATGAAGGGCCCTACAGCAGGGCATTCCCCCTCACCACACCATTGCTGCTGCAGAGGCACAAGCAGCCCTTGTGGGGGACAAATTGTTATCTATGCATGATCCTGTTTTCCTGTGCTTTCAGTGCCAGACAAGCCGGAGAAGCTGTGGCTGGATCCCGATGGGGGCTTTCTCAGGTGGAAGGCGCCACCCTCCTGCAAAGGGGAGATCATCGGATACCAGGTACCAGGAGTACATGGACTGCCCGTGGTGCCCCTCACCTTGCCTGGAGCTCTGTGCAGGCAGCCTGAGTAAAGGTGTGAGCCCTCCTTGGCCAGGGCCCACAGCCTGTACACTGCTGGCGCTCCTGGTAGGGCCAGGTCCCCTCTTGTGCCCAGCCAGCAGTAGCAGCCCCTCTTCGCAGAGCTGCCCAGTGCAAAAGCAGGATGTTGGTGCTACTGCCTAGCAGCTCGTGTCTTTATTCCAGCTGAACATCACCACCCTGAGAGCAGCGGACGGCAGCTTCCTCAAATTCAGTCAGGTGTTGGTGAACCAGTCTGTCTCTGAGTATGTGCCACCTCATCAGACAGCTGGCAGCAAATACCTGGTGACAGTGCAGGGCCTGACGGCAGCTGGGGCTGGGGCTGCATCACAGCTGGAATTCCAAACCTACGCCAGCGGTAATGGTTGTTCTGCCCTGTGTTTGGTTGGGGTGGCCTCTCAGGGGGTGAGTACTGAGCAGCTCCCAGACTTGTGTGTGCAACCACAGGGCAGACAGGGGCAGGGAGTGTGGGCACCTGGCTCAGGAGTGGACATGAAGCTGGGTGAATCCTTCCTTGAGGGCTTTCACTGGCAGGGCTGCAGAGGAGCTGCACTGCTTCAGCCGCTGTTTGTGCCTTTGATATCAGACCTGCCCCCTCTACTCTTCCACTGAAGAAGGTGACACCCATCCCTGCATTTGGGTGCACAGGTGGCTCAAGGTCAGAGAGCCCTAGGGCTGCTGAGCCTGGGTCTGTGTCCTGCTGCTAAGTGCAGGAAGGCTGAGCAGGCTGCCAGGCCCTCCAACCACGGCCATGGACAAGGCCCTGTGCTCCAGAGCCTGCCTCTGCCCTGCCCAGGCACATGTGCAGGCAGGAGACGACTGTCTCTGTGTCTGTCACTGCAGCAGCCAGGGCAGTAGGCTCCAGACATGCATTTCTACACCCGTGCAGACACCCAGCAGCAAGGCTGGGGCCACTGCTGGTGCACAGCCCGGGCTGTCACACCCCTTCTCTCTGTGTGCTAGTTGATGGGCAGTCTCTGGGCTCTTGGCCTGAGTCAGCAGTCATTGCAGTGGTGGTGGTGGTGGTGCTGTTGATCCCCTTGTCTGCTGGGATCCTCTGGTTCGTGTTCTGCAGGTGAGTGGCAGGAGATCTGCAGTCTCAGCTCTGTCTCATGCCATGCTCTGCTGTGGGGTGGGTGGGGATGGAGAGTGTTCCCAAGCTGCTCCCACCCTTCTCTGGGTGCCAGGGCAGAGGGAAGAAGGGTGTGCAGAGCCCTCCATGCCCCTGCTCCTGGGTTCAGCAGGGTCTGGCCCAGTCAGCCTCTCCCTGACTCAGGACTGCCCTTTGCCTTCCCAGAAAAAAGAGGGCCTTGCCCAGCAAAGCCGAGGAGGATCACTACACAGGTAGGACTCCCAGCACAGAGGGGAGCTGGAGCTGGGAGGGCAGCAGCTGTATTTCAGGAGGGCCTGGTGACATTCTGAGGTAGCTCCAGGCAGCCCAGCTGGCTTTAGCTGACCTGTCAGATCAAGGTGTTCCACATCTATTCCCAGCTGAGACCCTGCTCAGTAGCCTCTTCCAGCAGCTCCTGGCTGGGGTCCCCCTGAGGTGCCACTGAGGGTTGGGAACTGCTACTCCTCCTCACTGTCTCTGGGTTAGGCAGCAGCTCTTCCCAGCCCTGCTGTCCTGATGGTGTGCATCCCAGGATGATCTGCAGCCCCCAGTGATGCTGCCTGCCTGTGGCTGCCCTGCTCCTTGTCCCACAGCCCCTGGGCCCCTCAGGCTGTTTCTGTCCTCTTGTCCACCCCAGAGCTCCAGCCATATGAAAATGTACATGGGGATAATTACTGCGTGATCAAGACTTTTCTTGAGAAAGATCCAGGTAGGAAATGGGTTGTCCTGCCTGTGAACCCCACATGGTACAGACAGAGTGGGGACTGCCAGCTGTGATGGTGTGTCTGAGCTCCTCACACTGCTGAGGGCATGCAGCAAGCTCTGCCATGGGTTCTCTTCTTCTCTCTCAATGAGGAGAGGAGGTAAATGTGGCCAGACTGGAGAGCCATTTCCCAAGCCCCTGCCTTTTCTGGAATCCTAGGAGTGTCAGAGCAGTGAGGAAGAAGAGGAGCTGGAGTGGACATCTGAGGCTCAATGGTGATGGCACTTCCCTTCTTGAGGCTTGGTCCTCCACCACAGAAACATTGAATCATCTCATGGCTTATTTCTTCCTCCTAAATTTTCTTCTTCATCAAACTCCAGAATCCTCTGTCACAGCACAGGAGCAGTTCAAGGCAGGGGATGACCTGCTTGTGCCAGCAAGGATATGACCTGGTAGTTCTTCAGTGCTCTGGCATAGCCATCTCACCAGCATCTTGGTGCCCGCAAATATCCTCTGGAATGAAGGAGCTCACAACTCCTCTTTTCACCCTGTGTCCTTGTATCTATCTAAACCCTGTCCTCTGCTCGAGTTTAGCCTAGCTGTGCTGCCCTGGCCACCGTGCTGCTGTGTCTGAAACAACCAATAAATTGTTCTGGTTTGCAGGGCCTGCCTGGCCCACAAAAGCTCCCACCTTGTTTTGTGTGTGAAAGCCTTGTCCCCATCAGTCTTCATAGAGGAGCTTGGAGTAGGCTTTTCCATCCCCTGGCAGCTCCAAGGAAGCACACCTGAGGTGCTGCATGCTCCCAGTGCAATGCTTTGGGTGGCTGCTTTCCCTTCTCCTCATCTATAAGATTTGTTCTGGAGTTTCCCTCATATGCCTCACGACCGNAGCCCTGAACACAGAGGGTTTTTTTTGCTTCAGTCTCTCTCCCCTGTCAAATCTGCCAGTACCCCGTGCAGCCAGGAGGCTGAGGGGCAGCCTGAAGGCTCTCCTATTGAGGAGTACACTGCCAGAACATAGAGCAATTAACCTCTCTTCTCCAGGATTTTTATTTTTTAGCCTGGCATGACTTGATTGTGCTGGTAAAGACATATTTTGACAGTTCTTCATACAAGGTGTCTGCCCATCAGCTCAGTACCTGCAACTGGTCCCTGGAACCAAAAGATCTCCTCCTGTGTACTGTTGCTGTTGTGATATGTGTGCCTGATGAAGTAACTCTTTGTGGGTATTGGGCAGAGGGGAGAAGAGAAACTCAAGGTTATGTGGCTGCTGCTGGTTGAGAAAGGGGAATGAGCAGGCCTGGGATAGGGGAGAACAGTTGCCACCTCCTTGGCTACCCTGGCTCCCACTCCATCCCCTCATNCCATTCCCCTCTTTCTCTCTCTCTCTCTTTACTTTGTTTCCTTTAACTCTCCCTCTGTCGCAAAACTGAGTTGTTGGCACTCAATAAAGTGCATTTTGCTTTGAGTAACTCATTTGTCCCCTGTTGTTGCCTTTTTGCACCTCTGAGATCAAAATGAACCATCACGACTCCCGTCTGTATTAACGGTGGATCGTGACACTATCCTATAAGTGACACCATCTCCACTGTGCATAACTGGACCTGTGTGTTGGTCTGTGTCTTCCTCTGTGGGTGCTGGTGCTCATCTCCCATTTTGTGAGGTGCAGCTGGCCCTCTTGGGGCATCTGTGTCCTGCAGCCTTTGGGATCTGCTGGCTCTTGGCTGCTGCTGCTGTCCATCACCTCCAACAGCCACTGTCTCTCACCCTGTGGGATGCCAGTGCCCAGTGCAGCCTGGGTGCCGAGGCACAGTCCAAAAGCTCTCCTTGGTGAGGGGTGCACTGCTGGCCAATGGGGCCATCAACCTCTCTCTTCTCCAGCTCTCTGAGTTGCTGAGATGTTTCCATCTCCTTCTCCTGCCCTTGGGTGCACAGGCTCTCCTGACTTCCTGGACTCAGGTGTGACAAGCTGGTTCTGGTTGTGCTTTTTACAGCCCTGAACACAGAGGGTTTTTTTTGCTTCAGTCTCTCTCCCCTGTCAAATCTGCCAGTACCCCGTGCAGCCAGGAGGCTGAGGGGCAGCCTGAAGGCTCTCCTATTGAGGAGTACACTGCCAGAACATAGAGCAATTAACCTCTCTTCTCCAGGATTTTTATTTTTTAGCCTGGCATGACTTGATTGTGCTGGTAAAGACATATTTTGACAGTTCTTCATACAAGGTGTCTGCCCATCAGCTCAGTACCTGCAACTGGTCCCTGGAACCAAAAGATCTCCTCCTGTGTACTGTTGCTGTTGTGATATGTGTGCCTGATGAAGTAACTCTTTGTGGGTATTGGGCAGAGGGGAGAAGAGAAACTCAAGGTTATGTGGCTGCTGCTGGTTGAGAAAGGGGAATGAGCAGGCCTGGGATAGGGGAGAACAGTTGCCACCTCCTTGGCTACCCTGGCTCCCACTCCATCCCCTCATACCCAATCACACCCCGGGCTGTCAGCCTCATGACTGCAGCTGCTCTGTCTGGATAGTCAGTAAAAGCTTGTGGTTTGAAGGGGCTACCTGCTGCCCCCAGCTCCTGCCTCATCATCTCGCTGCCCTTATGAGGTGCTGGTCCCTGTGTGTGCTAACTGCACCTTGTTGAGGGGAGCCACGAGTAGGGCACCCTTTGCCCTGGGCAGGAGTGTGTCCTGTGCATGTGCCACAGGCAAAGCTGAGGGACAGGTATGGTCTCTGTGCCTCTGCAGCCCCCCATGTCTGATTACCCAGCCTTCTATAATCTGAGACATCCAAAGTGGATGGGAGGTTCTGGAGGAAGAGAAAAGTGGGGGCTGCTGATGAGCAAGGGGCATGTACTGTGAGTACAGGGAGTGCTTTCTCAAACACACAGCTGGCACTGTAGGGCAGCATGGTCTGCACACTTAGGGACAGAGGAGAGTGCTTCCAGGCTGATAGAGAGCAGGAGGAGGAGGTAGCTGAGGATAGAGAAGCGGGGAAGGATGAGAGAGGGTGTGGGTTGAGTGTTTCTTGCAGAAGGGCCACAGACTGTTTCAGGCATTGAAGTGCTTCTTGCAGTTCATATTCGCATTCATATCTGTGCTTCTGACCAGGTCTTTATGTGGTTTCTCAAAGGTCCCCCTGTCTCCTGTGATCATTGAAGGGAAGTGACTCATCACCACTCTAAAACCCACACAGTGTCAGGAAGTGCTTGGATATTACCTCAGAAACAGGAATAACACTTCTTGAATGCCCTGGTAACTAGGAGAGTTTGGGGAGGAAACTCTGGGATCTTGGTGACAAGGTTCCTTCGGTTGAGTCTCAGAGCCTGGATACTCATGGGGCAAAAAGATATCAAAAGGCAGAAGTGCTGACAGTGATGGGAGGTTCCTGGCCACAAGAGGAAGCATCCTGCATCTCATGAGGAGATGTGTCTGTTTCCTTCCTGTGGTTGCAAGCCTTGCAGTCAGATACGGATACCTGGGCTCAGAGGCAGCGAGTAGGGCTGAGATTTCAGTCCTGACTAGGGACTTCACTCTAGGATGGCCCTGCAGACACTGGCTCTGAAGTTTCTCCTGGCCCTTGCATCTCTACTGTCAGCACATGGCCAGGAAGAACTTTTCAACATCCAAATAGTTCCCCAGGGAACAGGTAAGAAGCGGTTCTTCCTCTTGGAAGCTTCTGCTGCCTTTCCTCCTGTACACTGGATATTCAACTTCACTGACTGTAGCTCTGGGCTGGAAGCCAGATGGACCCCTGAAGGCTGTGCCAGCTGGGGCAGCCTCTGTCTGCCCCAGGGACAGGAGCTACCATGCAGTGTACACTGGGGCTGCCTGGGAGAGACAGGACTGGGCTGGATGTGTGGTGATGGGCCATGATCTCTGGAAAACCAGTTTGCCAGGTATTCCCTGGGGACAGTGGGCATGAATAGGCCATCAATTGCCACACTGTGAATTGGGGGAAGGTGTCACTTTTCAGAGAGGTGTCACTTTCTATACATATCCTGACCCCAGGTGTGCCTGAGGGACACTGTGCCTGTAGAGCAGTGCAAGAGGGAGCTTTGCCAGCAGTGCAAGCAGTGCTTTCCCAGACAGCTGGATCGGGGCAGGATCAGTGGCTGGGTGGGTGCCTGAGCATGTGGTGGGTCATGACACATGACATGTGCTAGGGGGACAAAGCTGCTGTTTGTGGTGCTCAGCTGGGTGTTACTGTTCCTCTGCCATCAGGGCTGTTTGAGAGCAAAGCCTGTGCAAAAGTGGCTTGTCACCAGCATTTCCCTTGGTGGCAAAGGTGGTCTGCACCTTGTTAGAATCCTTGTGTGCCCCTTGGGAGAAGGAAGAACTTATTTTAAACACCTTCAGGCCTCACAGAGCTTCTTGCACAGGTTGAATAGGCCAGGGCTCCTTCCACAAGCCAGTACCCTTCTCTGTAGCAATCATTGCCACAAAGCCTCCCCCTGCAGCACTGGACAAACTGCTGGGACCAGCTACTCAGTCACTGCCTCCTGAGCCTGGAGGATGGTGAATTTGGTGAGGGGGTGAGGAGAAGAAGGAAGGGTTGTGTCAGGAGGAAGGGGCAGGGGCATTGGCAAGGCAGGAGATGTGAATGGAGGAGGCACTGCTCAGCCCCTGTCCTGCTGCCCAGCGGCGTGGGGCAGGGGGAGAGCAGCCAAGGCACTGAGTGAGTGACAACAGGGAGCCCAGAGCTGGAACAGGGGCGTGGCTGGTGCCTGTGGGAGGGATGAGCCATGGCTGCAGGGACATGCATGCCAACAGGAGTGGTGGTGCCATGGCCCAGCAAGTGCCACCTGAGCTGGGCTGGGTGACAGGCCGGAAAGAGAGGTTGGAGGGCATCTCCTGGTGCAGGGGTGAATGTCCTGGGAACATTCCTGCTGTGGGATTTGGAGAAGGGAATATGGTGGCCGTGGACACTAGTGTGAATGATGCAGGCTCATGGATGAGTGATCCTTCACAATTTCCATGCATTTCCTTCCCTATAAGCATTGCCCTCAGGTCATATCCCAGCAGATGGATGTGTCACCTTCCCTCCCTTCATTGTCTGGAGGGGCTGCTGGGCATTTCCTCCCACCATTCGCCCAAACCCACTTCAGCATCTCATCACCTCTCAGCCCAAATAACACCCACTTTCCCCTCTGCCAGAAATGTGCCAAAGGCCCCCGTGGGACTCCAAACTCCAGCTGGCACCAGACAAGAAGAACTATGCAAAGAATGAAGAAGTGATGCTGAGCTGCCCTGAAGGTTTCCAGCCAACCATCACCCATGTCAAATGTTCAAATGAAGTCCAGTACTTCACTCTTGGGAAACCTGTACACAGAGAAGTCTGGACTGGAAGAAACTCCAGAGGTGTCTGGGTCCGCATTCGGTCCAGTGTGGAGTGCAGTGGTAAGAAAGGGATCAGGAGCTCCCTTGGCTGCCTTATTCTGCCCTTCCTGAGCAGGGAAAGCAGAGTGTGGGGCACAGGAGGTTTGAGGCTCTGCCTAAGGAAATGACAGGTGTCAGATCCAGCCTGCAGGTCACCACTGGGGTGTTGGTGATAAGGGTCTCCCTGGGGGCTTCTGGCAAGAGCAGGTGCACAAAGGATAAAAGCACAGGTGATGAGTTTGTGGCCAGCACATGGCATCACTGTTCAAGCAGGATCAGAGGGGTTTGCTGCCTGTGTCCTCTCACACTGTACAGCTGTGAGTACCACAGCTTGCTCTGTGTGGGCTGGGCCCCTCCAGCTTCTGTGGCATGGTGGGTGTAGGCTTAACACCCTCTTCTCACAGCTTAGGGCATTCATGTTCCCTCCAAGGGAGAACAGAGCTGTACCTGATGGACTGTAGAAATTTTGGGACACAACGACAACTCAGTTTTGAATCAATGGGGAAAATTGTTTGAACAGTAGTAGTCCACTCATTCACCCACATTCATTCCCGTCCAACTCCTCCTGCTCCCCTTGGAGAGAGCTGCAAGTGACCACCTTGAGTCTCACTTTGCCTCCCACTGGGCTGGGTGATGAGCAAATTGTCTGCCTGCAGCATCCTTGTATGGCTGGGGTGGGAAGGGAATAATGTGACCTTCTGGCAATATTTCCTTCACAGAAGTCCTCCAGGTTGACCCTGATACCTTTGAGATTTCCAGCACCAGCATCAAACTGAACTGGAGCTGCAGGTTCCCTGATGCCTGCCAGGGCATGAGGGCCATGTGCCGGCTGGCAGTGCCTTCCTCCCCTCCCTGTGAGGCTGAGGAGGTGAAAGGAGAGCAGATGTTACATGGCCAGGAGGGAACATTCACCTGCTCCCCTTTGCAGCCCTTCACTGAGTACAGTGTCACCATCTACTTGCCCCCCAACACAACCCTTTTCTCATGGTTGTTCACGACAGAGCAAACAGGTACGTGCACAGAAATATCAGAGACAAAGAACAGTGCAGAGCTGTGTCACAGCTGGTGAATAGATGTTCCCCTCACCTGTCAGCTCAGCCTGATCATTTGCTCCCTGCAGTGATGCTGGGATCAGAGCTGCTTGGCTCCTGTGGAGCTCTGGGGAAGGGGCTGGGAGAGCACTGAGCAGCACACTGTCGTGCTTCCCACTGCTGCAGCACATGCAGCCTTTGCAGGAGTCAAACCCTTCGTGGGGAGTCCCTCTGCAGCCTGTGCCATGGCCAGGAGCTGCCTGCACCCTTGTCTGGCCTCAGCCCCTGCTCATGGCCCTGAGTGTGACCCCACTGTCTGTGCTTGCAGTGCCGGACAAACCGGAGAAGCTGTGGCTGGATCCCAAGAGGGGCTCTCTCAGGTGGAACTCACTGCCTTCCTGCAACGGGGAGATCATTGGCTACCAGGTACCAAGGGACCANTGCCTTCCTGCAACGGGGAGATCATTGGATACCAGGTACCAAGGGACCAGGGCAGACCCTCAGCCCCACCTGGAGCTCTGTGCAGGCACACTGGGAAGAGTGGGAAAGGGACAGCTGGGATGACCTGCAGGAGGAAAAAGAAGCTCAGGGTTCCTCTTGAGAAGGATGTCACCACAGTGTCTGTGATATTGCAAGACCTGTCCTCGGGCTCAGGACATGTATCNAAGCCACAGTTCTCAGCCAGTAAATATCTGGCTTTGATGAGCACAAACATTTTCTGTTTCATTCTCTATGTTCCTCATGCTCTGGAGATGCCCAGAGAGATGTGAGTGCTCCATGTCCTCTGGGCTTATTTCCTGGGTCTGCTCTGCTTGGGTTTGCCAGGCTTTTGGGTTTGGCCGTCTTTTGTTGGTGTGCAACACATGGTGATGTGTCTTATGGGGTGGCATCCCAGGTTTTCCTGTGCCTCTTGCATACTTGATTCTGGTTCCTGTCACAGAAAAGCTTGCATTTTGAGTAATCCTCAGAAAGTCCCTCCTGAAAGCCCCTCCTCCAGAGAGCCACACAATTCTGTTGAGTTTTCCTCAATGTGTGGCTAGAACCATCTTCTCTGTCTCTGGATTTGGGACACGTTCCACAGCAAAACCCTGCTTTCTAGCTGTGGGAGGGGGTGTGTGTGCTAGTGACAGTGTTCTCACAATGCTCTAGTTGGTCTCTGAGGACAGAGGTCTCCACAGTGTAACACGGACCTTGCAAGCTGTTTCTTAGCCCTTTCCTGGATAAACTGTCAGACAAGCTCTTGACAATGCTGTGAGCCTGTTTGGCTGATTACCTGCTCCCAGACACCAGTGTTCAAGAAAAGAATCCTTTTTTTTTCCACTTTCAGTTGTCTTCACTTTTGCATAATCCCAGAATATATTTCTGTAAAGGCAGCAAGTGAGAATGACCAGGGATCTCATGACAAATTCAGATGATGCATGGGCGAATAGGGATCCTTCATCTATATTACTTATGGAAACTTTAGTTGTTCTCCTTTTCTCTTAGAGAAAGCATTCAGAGTCCAACTTTACACAAGAGGAAAGAGAAGCTTAGTTCCTTCAGTGGAGGATGTTACCACAGTACCTCTGGTGTTGCAATACACCTGGGGTGACAAGTCCTCGGGCTCAGGACATGTATCTACAGCCCTTCAAACAAACAGCCTCCCTCTTCCCTTCTCAGAGGCTCAGCCCTTTGCTCACAGAGGCTGTGGCTCACACATCCTGAGTGTGGCTCCAAATTCCTCCTCTCCTCTTCTGTCCTTTGAGGTCCCCACATGGAGCTGAGGCTCCTGCCCGTTCCTCTGCGGAGCCTTCCCAGACGGGCAGGCACAGGGAAGGAAGGGCAGGCTGGCAGGGACGCTGCCAGCTGCGGGCACCTTCCCAGCGGGCAGCTGGGAGCTGCTGCATTCCAGCTGTGTCTCCTGTCCGCAGCTGAGCATCACAGCCAGGGATGCAGGGGACAGCAGCGTGCTGGAGACGGAGCGGCTGCGGCTCAATGGCTCCGTCACTGAGCTCCGGCTGCCGGAGCACAGCCCTGGCAGCAGCTACGCCGTGACCATCCAGGGACTGACGGCTGCCGGAGCCGGGGCTGCGTTGGTGAAGGAGTTCCACACCGGCAGCAGCTCCGGTGAGCTTTGCTGTGGGGCTGTCCCGGAGCCCGGGCACGGACGAGCCGTGCTCGGCAGCCTGCGTTGCCCGAGGCTGTCCCTGCTCCTCGCCCGGCCCTGGCCATGCTCATTGCCCGGCTGTTCCCCTGCAGACACCCCGCGCCCCCAGGGCATCAGCTGCCGCAGCGCCCGCGACGTCGCCGCATCGCAAGGCACGGCCGTGCTTCCCCTGAGCCCCATCGCCCGTCGCTCCGAGGCAGCCAGGTGAGCGCAGCCGCGCAGCTCTGCAGCCCCGGCACGGCTCTGCCCAGCCCAGCGCTGGCCTGCAGAGCCTCCCTCTGGGAGTCCCCTGTCCCCGCGTCCCTCTGACTTTGGGCCCTGCAGGGAGCACCAGCTGATCGTGGCCCCGACGCACAACAGCTCGCTGATCGAGAGCATGTGCTCGGGGCAGCCCCAGCTCCTCAATGGCAGCGTGTACGTGGCCGCCGTTCTCAACCTCAGCGCCCCCACGGACTTCGTGCTGGGCGACGGGAGCCGCGGGCAGGGCGAGCACAACGCTGCCCTCCGCCCGGGCCGCGACTACACGGCGCTTCTGCGCCTCGTCCGCCTCTCGCCGCAGGTACCATCGCGGGCTCTGCTCTCTGGGGATGCTGCCGCCCGGGCTGCGCCCCTCGCTGCCTCTGGGCTGGCTCTGAGGGCACACTGCTCTGCCGTGCCTTGGCAGCATGCTGTCCCTGGGCTCCTGGGCCACAGCCGGGTCACTCGCTGGCCCTGCCTGGGGACCTTTGCCTCCAGCTAGGCAGGTGCTGCACGAGTGGCCTGAGCTCTCCCTCCTGTCTCCTCCAACAGGCACAGAAGTTCACCTGTGTCTGCTACAGCTTCTCTGTTGGTAAGTGTCTCCTTGCTCGTGGTGCCCAAGCCTCTCTCCTGCAATGCTCCCTTTTGCCAGCCTGGCAGCTTCCCTGGAAATGAGCTGGCCC
>VXBI01014163.1:0-21213 GCA_013397375.1 Toxostoma redivivum
AAAAAAAACACAAACCTAAAAAACTAAACAAACAGTGATTCCAACCACCCTTTACCACATTCCAGTCCATCATTCCAGTTCATTAGCTAAGTAGGATCTCTTAAATAAGTAGAAGCTCAGGTAAAAGGCTTTTGCAATCTAATGAAATGCTTTGGACTGATCCTTGATATTGTTGCATTCCCTAGTACCACTTAATAACTAGCAAGGCTTATTTCTTCATCTGAAACCATAGATTTAAATTTGTGTGTGATTACAGCTTCTGTAACATGCAGACATTTTAATGGATTTAGGAAGCTTGATAGTTCACAATCAGGAAGGTCTTGTGTTCTTTAGTACAATTTTTGATTACATGATTGTTTCTAAAGTGTAGAAGCACTGTACTCAAGGTGGAGTCAAACCTAATTCTGTTAGTGAGGAAATACTACACTAACAAAACAAGTTAATCCCTTCAACTGTTCTCATTTCATTTTAGTAATGAAAAATTATTAGGAAAATAGGTTTAGAAGCAGAGAAGAAAATTTAGACGTTTAGAAGTAAAGAAGGATATTCATTTTGGGGAGAACTCCAAAAACCATATCCCCTTTTTAAATTCTACTGTTTTGTACATAAAGATTACTAAAGAGTACTACTTTTATTTTTGTTGTGCAGTTTCATGTAGCATTTTTTGGTCTGATTATCTTTGAATATAAGTGCCAAGTTTAATTTAGTCAGGGTTTCTAAATAAAATGCTTCATTAAACTGTGAAATCTAACCCCTGAGAACTGTTCTTTTTAAAGCCAAAATCCAGTGTGATTTCACAATATGTAATATTACTGTCTTGTTGGCATGTTGTACCTATAAAATAGGGAAGTAATTTTCTTATTATCTTTCTCCCAGCTATTTTAAAGTTAATATTTCTCCTTTTGAATCTGTATACACTTTCAACAGTATGGTCATTGTTTTTTTTTACTAAATTATCTCTTTTTCTTCTGTTTTTAGAACATTGCTGCATATAAACTTCTTGTCTCCTTTACTTATGGTTCTACTGTGGGTAAAACCAATCACTAAGGACTACATTATGAACCCACCTTTGGGCAAAGAGACCGTATCTTTGTAAGATTCTCTTTAAAAGTTCTTTCTGGGGTATTGAGAACTAAACATGGTCTTAGAACTCCTTGAAAGTTGTAGAAACATGAAAGATTTTATTAGCATATGCTGTCAGAGGAATTGTGGAAGCTGCAGCTGAATTTTAAAGAGCTTCTGTTATTTCAAAAAAATGAGAATAGGTTGCAGAATGTTGAGTGTTGAGGTGGTGGTTCCCAAAAAGCTGCTGTCTCTTGACATCTCCTTTGCAGTAATGCGTTGTTTTTTGTAGGGGTGGAATACCACCTCACTACTACCTGCTGAAACCTTGTATCTTGGATATTGGTGTAGGAGAGAAGTGGTTTCAGTGAAAACAGTCAAGATATGTTGGCCTGAGAACTGAGCTAGGAGGTTTTTCTTAAGATTTACATGCTGTTGAAGTGGTATTGAATTGATAGGTAAAATATTTAAAATATAAAAAAGGAAAGAATTTCCAGGAAGAGCAGTATCTGAAATACTGTATAAGTATAGTTCGTTCTCATTGTCACAATTAGTCTTGCTAATTGAAAGTAGACGTGAAACAGATACAATGGGCTGATACATTCCTTGCTTTCTAGAGGTAGATTTTTAAAGCGATCCTGTGACCATTGAGCTATTACATAAAACACAACACATATACATACATCATATATCTTTTGTTCCTCAGTTCATCTTAAAAGGAGAGTTGAGCTATAACTGGGTATCTAAGGCAACTGAAGTACCCATTTACAGTCTAGTACTATTTACTATCTAGTCCTGGTTGTCTGAAAACCTGTAATTATCCAAGCAACCTTGGTTTTTAGTGTCCTGCCTTCATTAGTCAGAATTTAAGCATTTAAGAACTGCTCTTGTTTACAGACAAATGAATACTAATTTGGATCTAATGCTGTAGGGCTACTGAGAACTAGTAGGAAAGAGAATAGAAGGCAAAAGTAAATATTACTTGCATGTGAACTTCATAATTATAGTTTGTGTGTTAACTACTTTTGACAATTTGCCTCAAGATTACAGATGAGACAAGCAAATAACTGGAGCAGTAGGTGGTCTTTGAAAAACAGCATTATCTTTTTTTATCATCCACAGAATGTCAGAAGATACATTTGATACCATCAGATTGTGGATTATAGTCCTGTTGTGTGTTTTACGGTTGGCTATGATGCGTCATCATTTACAGGCCTATCTGAATTTAGCACAGAAAAGTGTGGATCAGATGAAAAAGGAAGCTGGTAGAATAAGTATGGTTGAATTACAGAAAATGGTAAGTGTGGTAGCACTGAGGTTATATATTTGTAGCACTTTGACTGTGCAAATGATTTTTTTTTCCCAATTTGTTGTCTTGTGTGGCAGCAGAGCTCAAATCTGAATGAGGATTTCTAGACTATACCTCCTACAAAAATAGCATAATTACAGAGAAATTCTGCAAACCAAAATACGGAGAGATGTATCATCTGTGTTATGCAGGTAGTTTGTCCTTGGTTATTTGGAAGTTGTTACAAAAGATCTCTTCCAGTGACTGGTGATTTGTAACTACAACATAGGAAAGAAAAAATTTAATTTTGATAGAACAGTAAAATACTGTTACCATCTATGATTTTTAAATTAGGGGAAAATTTATGATAAGGTGGTTATATTTTGGAATAAAATGACATGTTTAATTCTGTCAGACCACTTTGAAGTGCACCAGCCTAGTTAAAAAATTGCCTATCATATTGTGGACAAGGAGAAATTTCTGAGGATTCTTTTTTTTAAAGAAAAGTAGTAAAGCATACCTTGAACAAATGGAGGAGGTAGAATGGCTGTTGTGTGTTGTCTGCAAAATAAACTTGAATTTCTAGTGTTGCATGACAGTGTTGTCAATGACCCTGCTGAGTTGGGGTCTATTGCAGGAGGAATATTGAAGCATGCTGTAAGACAAAGTCTCCTCTTCCAGGACTGTTGTTATTACTTGTAGTTACACTGTCTGAAGGTCATAAGTGAACTGTGCAGTAGTTATTTACAAACAAAGTGGCTAGGAATTTACCTCAGATAAAAAGTTAGGAAATATATGTAGTAGCAACTGGTTAGGATGGAACGGTGCCAATTGCTGTAAATGGGCTATTTTAGTACTGGGAATTTTATTCCTATCTATAAAACAGTAATGTCTTCTTCATGTGGCATTTCTTAAATCCATTTCTCTAGTATCTTCATATATTCTCTTTGAGAAGGCCATAGTCACTAGATACAGTCTTGTCTTGTTTTACTAATCACATCTGCTGTACCTTTTTTAGGAGCTTCTGCCAGTGAATTCTTTCCTGTCTGTCATTCTGCAGTGATCATTACTTTTTAATTTGTTATTTTTGTCATAATTATCAATTTTTGACAATATTTTTATCTCATGCTTTTTCTTCTGTCGGTGTCTTACTACTTCTTTTTCTCATGTTAGTTTTTTGATACTTACTCATTATAAGAGGCCCTTTGAGGCTTGAGAGGTATTCCCAAAACCGTCATGTCTGCCTTCATCATTTTGCCACCCTGCATTCTGTTCTTTTTTAAAACCCAGGTAGCTTTGTTTCACTGCTTGATTGCTATTGATTTTATCACTTTTTTCTTACTTTGATTTAATCTTTTAGGTTGATAGCTTATATGAAATATGTAATGTTACAATTTTGAGAAGAGTGGAACAGATGGAGAGCAGGGATATATCTTAGTGTATTTTGATGAATCATAGTGTATGACTGAAATAAAGAACATTTAAATACTGTTTTTGATCTAATGAAAACTCACCTTATCATTGTTTTTAAAATACAGTTGTTTTCCAGTTGAAAATCTTAAAAATATCTCACTTTTGAAAAAGGACTGTAATAATAACCGAACTTTCATTTACTTTTAATGGGGCTTTGTTCTGTGACTACTACTTCATTTTTTAAATAGGATTTAGTTTGTAAATGACTGGGAACTTGAAAACTTAAACACATATACTTATTTTTGTTTCTGGTGTATTTAAATAGGAATCATTGAATGATGGCATGCAGTTTGCAGAAGCAAAATTGATTATCTTTTTTTAAACAGAATTGATGCTTTTAATTATTTCCTTTCAGCACTTTATCTCAGATTTGTAAATGTCCTTAAACGAAAATTCATTATAGGGATTTCTTCATTAGGTCTTTTGAAGACAACGTGTCATAAGAGTTACTAGAAAATTCTTAAAACAACTGTAATGCCTAAGTCCAGGGTGTTTTAATAAATGATTTGGTTTTTTCTAGACATGTTCATAAAGGTCTGATTTGATCAGCCAGCAAGCATGGCCTTTACTCTCTCCCATTTTTTCCAGGTGGCTCGGGTATTCTATTACCTCTGTGTAATTGCACTGCAGTATGTTGCACCACTGGTGATGCTCCTTCACACAACTCTGCTCTTGAAAACACTAGGTAGGCAAAGTTGGATCAACAATAGCTTATTCTGTTCTACACGGGGCTTTTTTATTTTCACCTGACTAAAGAGAATTATAATTCATGGGTACTTGCAATACAAAAATACCTTTTAGTTTCCTGTACTTTAAAACGTTTGTATGTGGCTTTTAAGTAGTTATTTCTGTTGCTACTTTTGATATCTTCCAATTACATGGTAATTCGTTTATTTCTGAGAAATTGTGTAATGCAACCAATTAGACAGTTTACTTCTGTTGAAATATTTGTCTTTTTAGAAGTATTTTAAAAGTGAACTGTATAAAGCATGATTAACTTCATGAGCATCTCATAAAGGATTTTTTTCAGCTTTTTTATCTTTAGTTGGCTTTTAGAAAGGGAATTGTGAGATACGGGGTTAATGTTACTGGGTTAATGTTACGATCTGAAATCGTTCTGGTTTGGGATTTTTTTCTTTCTTTCTTGTGAGACTGGTCTTTCATAGCCTGCTATTCAGTTGTGTCATTCTCTTTGCAAAAAGGCAATGAATAGAGGTAGGCTTTAGTAGGTTGTGATTCATCCTGCCCTGGAGTAGACATCTCCACCTGATGAGGTTAATCATACCCAGGACATACAGGGGTGTCAAGGCAGCTCTATCACATGTAGATGTTAGGATGTCAAAATACAGAATGAATCCTACCGGTAGCTTGCTGGAAGTCATGCAGATGAAAATAGTTTGTATTTACTAAGTTATAAAAACTTAACATTTTTGTGTGTGTATTAAAAATATATCAAAGATGATCTATAGAGGGATTGAATTAACATAACTTGAATTTAATTCTACAAAAATCTGTTACTTGTTTCTTTTTAACAGGTAATTATTCTTGGGGCATCTACCCAGGATTGAATTCTGACACTCCAGTAGAAGACAGTCTGCTTCCCAATTCTGTTTATTCTGAGTCTCCACCTGCTGATGGAAAGATGAAAGTAACTGTAATACAGATAACAATGGCTCTGGGAAGCCTAAAAAATATTTTCACTCCTCTCCTGTTCCGGGGACTCTTGTCTTTCCTCACCTGGTGGATTGCTGCTTGCCTTTTTTCTACGAGCCTTTTTGGGCTCTTCTATCACCAATACCTGACTGTGGCGTGAACAAGTCAACTGACAGAGCAAGTGTGAGGTCAGGTTCTAGATACAAACCCAGGTACCAAGAGGAGATGAAGAGAAAACCAAACTATATATGTGAAGAGAAAACATATCATAATTATTTTTAAACACTTCCTTGGTGTTCTCAGGGTGAATAATCTTAAAATGTTTAAAATTGCAACTGGGTTTGTTTTTTTGTTACCCGAATGGTAGGTAACTTATTCAATTATAGTCCTGGGACTGACTGACATTGTGTTGTAGATGGTGGTAAGCATGCTGAAAAGCTGTGACCTCTGAGTATCTTGGTCTCCATAAATAGAAAGCCAAACTCAAAAATTTGTTTTTAAGCATCAACAGTCACTGTCTGAACTGCATTCAAAGGGTACTGGACATAGTGATGGTGGCTGCCTATCGATGAAGTTTTGAAACTGAGCCATATAGTGAAAGGAGAGAGAGGGGATTTCAAAAAAAATCTGTTGGATAGCTGTTGATCACATTTCTCCTTGGCAAATGAAAAAATCCAACAGGACAAAAGACATACTGTATATTACAGTAAGGAAAGTTGTATAAAATACAAGTTTAACAGGAGTAGATGCATGTACCTGACAGGTATTGCTGCCTACGTATTTTGCAGGAGTGATTGTGCAGTAAGAAGAGAGTTATAACAAATACATTTTAGTCCCTGCAGTCATTTTGAAGTAATGGCCATCTGTATTGGTGCTAGTATTGATCCACAGATTGCATTTGGATCTTTTAAATTTCTTCTTTTGAGGTAGTAGATAAATTCCATTGAATTTACNTGAAAGGGCTATTTGTTTTTTGTGCCTCTTTAGAGGTACTTAGCTATACTAAAGAACTTACACTGTCTTGGAAGAAAATATATACTTAAACTGTTAATTTTAAAATTTCTGCTCTGTCAAATCATCATCTTTTGCCACTTTAATCTGTGCTAACTTGACCGTATAATAATTAATATATCTTTGCTTCAGAAATAGACTTTCTGTATAATAAAACAGCTACATAATAAGAAAAAAGAGCAAAGTATTAACTTTACAGTTTTTGCTTAACTGGAGAGCTAGAGTCCAATTGTAAAATTATTGACAGTTTTTCAGATGTTTTGTGTATTTGCAAAACAGGAATGGGGATTTATATGCGGTAGTTTTTTTAAACAGTTAATATTATACTTCGCAGAGGTCAGTGGGTTTTTTAACTAATACTTGCTGTATATGTACTTTTTATGTTACTGTTCTTTTTCTCTTGAATTTGTGTATAGCTTTGGCATATAATAAGCATTTATAAATGGAAAAGCTTAACTAAATATTTAATACGTAGTAGACCTACAATATGGGAAAACAATGAATGCAGAAAATGAAGATTTTGATCTGGTGATAAACTGTCTTACTGTGTTGAAAGCCTTTTAAGTTATTAGTTTATTAAGTTGCTTTTATTGGGGGAAGATTTGTGTACACCAGCCTAGTACCTTCTGCATGCATTTGGGATGTCTGATAACAGCTTGCATGATGCTACTGGTTTCATTACAGTATTTCAGTGTGACTTGGGCTGCAAGCTTTGTTGTTTTCAACTTTTTGTAACTAACAGGGATGAAGGCTTAACTGTGAATTGGCCTAAAGAATAATATTTGACTTCATAGTCTAAAATCTCAAAGCATTCCTAGGAAGTGTCTCTCAGATGAATAATTAAATGACAGAATATGACAGATCCAACAATAATGGTCCCACTTTTGTATTAGTTCAAGATATATAATTTCTACAAGATAGATCATTACTTATAGAATTAATAAGGACAGCTTTTAGGTTAGAGTTAGGTGTTCAATGCCTATCTTTTGTTCAGAAAAATAGAACAATGCAAAACAGTTTGATTCTGATAGTGAACTTGCCTGATGATGCTCAGTATATAGGAAATGTAACCTATTGTTGCAATCTGAGGGAGTAAATCTTGTATACTTGAGAATACTTCAAAATAATGTTAAACAACAGTTTCTGCTGACATAGTCATTCTGAAAGCTCAAAAGCAAAAGTAAACTGCAGTGATATAATAATGCATTCAGCAAAAGTAATAACTGGAGCATGTAGCTGAACTTCACAAAGCTTTTGCTAAGAGCTCATGCCGCCTTTCTATTTAGATATCACATTGATCACGGTGAGAAATAGGCACCTGGTGTTACAAACATGAAGGTCAGTGCTTGCAGCCACTGAGCTGTTCCATTGTTCTACAGACCATTATTCTGCACAGTTGAATGGTTGAACATTCTGGTTAGCAGTGGGTGGGAGATGGGCTTTCTTTGGATCCATTTAATCCTGACATGAGTCCAGAAGGCTTATGAAAAACTAAAATACGGCAATAAAAGCCTTTGAAATATGTGGTGACAGTGAAACCAGATGGACCATATTGCTAAGGTTGTGAGCAGTGCTTCGTACAAGTAGGTGATATGATCAAAAATGCACTTTAAAGTAAAGTAGTAACACTGTTAGTCTTGACTTCCATGTATATTATATAAGGTTCAAATGAATATCTGCTCACTTCTGTATTAAGTTCCTTTGAAACAGCAGCTGGCAAATGCTTTTTTTTTTTTTGTTTGTTTGTTTCATGAAGACCTTTATCAGCACCTAGTGATGGGGGGAAAGCATCTTGCAGAAATGGAAAAGCAAGTAAAATGTGACTGAAAGGTTTGGTACATGTTACTCAGGTTTTTTAAAGATTTTTTTGTCTTGCTTTTTGCCAGCTATTTAATAAAAATTTTAGAAAGGTTTGAGTTGGAATGGATCTAGAATGGGCTACTTTCCACAAGACCAGGTTGTTCTAAGCCCCATCAAACATGGCCTTGAATACCTCCAGAGATGGGCTTCTTTGGGTAACCTTATCTAGTGCCTCACCACCTTCACAGGCAAGAGTCTCCACCCAACACCTAAATCTCCCATCTTTTAAAAAGTTTAGAACTGTTCCTGCTTGTCCTGTCACTCTCTCTGTGCAAAAAGTCATTCTCCCTCTTTTTTATAAGCCCCTTTAAGTAATGGGAGGCCACAGTGAAACCTCCCTTAGTTTCTGAGAGATTTTAGAAGAAAATGTTCATTTGGCAAAGAATCCATGTCTATTTCTATTTTCTTAAATTCAGATCTCCCTTCCTCTGTTAGTAATGTGACTTCCGTTGCTGATCTACAGGACTGCCCCTATATTCCACACTCAGAACCAAGTAGGCTAAATGAGTTCAAGATTGTATTTTGACTTTTGTTTAGTTTAAATTTAACTATTTTTGAAGGATTAGTTCCTTCAATTAGCTTAAATAACTTCAAATTCCATCTGAAACATTAACAAATTTGTTAATATTTGTTTAAACTGCACTTTTATTATGTATGTCCTTTTGGACCAAGGGTTAAGATAACGATAAATCCCAAGTCTTCCATCAAGTTCAAGGGGGTCCAAACATAACACTTGGGCTATTTCTGTTGATTAAGAACAGAAGAACAGATGTAGAAAGCCTATTCTTACACTTTGTAGGTAACATTCTCAGGCTGCACTTGTCCTCTTTTGATTCCTTCTCAAGATACAGGTTATGCCAATTTTTGAGTTTTTGTTAGCTGCGCAGTCTTCTCCTCTTCCAGAAATTACTTGCATAAAGGATCCACAGATTAAATAGTGGCATCAGTACAAGAGAACATTCTTATACAGAAGACATTTACAGAAAATTATTTTCTGTTACAGTTGTTCTTCTCATTTGAATCATGGGTACTACAAGGTGTTTAAACAGAGATACATTCTTCCCCAGATTGTAAAGTCAAATTTGTCTTAAGAACAAAAATGCTACCAAGATATCAATACATTTAGGCAGCATAACCTCACTCCGTGTAGTGGTTAGCAAGTACAGAAATTTCAGTTAACTTCAAAGGAACAATTCAAAGTGTTGTACTTTGTTACAGTAACTACAGCTAAGTCGTAGGGATGTTGGATACATCACAGAGAAAATTGAACACATCTGATCTTAAAGGTGTTGGAAGGCTCTCCAAGGAAAAGGCCTTATGTCTGTTTATTCTCAAATAGCTGTGCTTTCCACTGAGATAATTTTGATCAGTTTTTAAATAATATACTTCATGTTATTTCACATGACATATTTTGCACATTTATTTGTTCAAATAGCCCCTCTGCACCCAGACTTAGCCCCACAGTTAATTTTGTCACTATAAAGTTCCTAAATAGTTTTAGTTAAGCTTTAAGAATTCAGTGCCCAACCAAAAGGGAGATATTGAACAAGATTGAGGGCAAAGAAAACTGTGTTCTCTTGGAGAAATCTGTTATGGCTGAGCAAAATCTTAATGGAGGAAGGGAACAGCAGGTTACTTGTATCCTAAATCGAATATTAACTGTGAATCTTTATGTTTATAAGTAAGACTGTTATTTTTAGCATCTACAACTTAAATCCCAAATGGCAAATAAAGAGCAATATTTTGACCTCACCGATACCTACTCTAAAGAGCATCTAGGCAACAGATGCTTAGAAGCCAGATGTCTGATCTCATTGAGCAGGCTGATGCAGATTGGTCTGTCCATGCTTCAGAGTGATTTTTGTGCAAGTCCTTCTTTAGGAAGGCCTGCTATGCTTTGTTACCTCTGCAGCACATGCAGTGAAGTGGATGGCATATCTCATTTTCACTCCTGAGTACTAGACTGAAAGGTCTTCCTCCTCTAGATGAGGTCATAAAGCCAACATTTCATTGCCAGGCTGCTTTTACTGACATCTATATATGCTGCACTTAACTTTTTCCAGTCTCTCACTGTGGACTGCCAGGAGAGTAATATTGCACTGGATGTTGTTTTGCATGCCAGTGTATATGTACTTTTATACCTTTGATTTCAATGGTGTTTTTAATGGAAGTTATTTTTAATCCTAATACCATGGATCATATTTTCATTTTTTAAATTAATATTGGTGCCTGCAACTAGAAGTCAAAAACTTCTACACTGTTTTTTTTAAAAAAAACTTGATGTTCAGACTGAAGTATTAACAGGTATGCAGTTTTATATCAAAGTCCAAAATCCACCTGTAAATACCAGATCTTTTTCCATGTGATTACACGTAAGTCAAGAACCCTTAGAATTTGTACTTGCAGAATTTTTTCTCAGCAACATACTAGCCATATGAACTTCCTATCTATAAAATACACATCTCAAAAGAGCATTGAATAGCTTTTTACAAACTCCTTAGTAGTCAGTCATTACTTTTACTGTGCCGCAACACATTTTTTTAAAACCTGGCTTAAAATTCCTGTGCTTAAAGTCAACCTTATTCTCTCTTCTTCTGTTCATAGTAACTCTGCCTCCTGTATGTGTTCTAAGCTTCCAGAATGCATATTCAGGTATTTTTGATAAAAACACAGGTCGAAGAAAAAGATACCAAAAATTGTATTTCATAACTACAGTTCATATCCATGTCATAATGTGCCAACAGTTTTTATTTTTCCCATCTTTAGTCATTTCTTTGTTCCATTGTTAACTGTATGTAAGGTTTTCTAGGAGGAATAAACATGGGAAAATATTCTGTAATAGAAAAAGAAAGCCATCTAGTGTTTCAGTCTTCCCATTTATGTGAGCAAATATTAATGCAAAGACACTATTAAATAATTCCAGCCTAAAATTTCTCATAAGGTAGACATATTGCAAATTGCACAGGGAGTATCTTCCAAGTTGTAAATATTTTACTTTCAATGTTTTACTTGCCTCTTTGTTGCTGGGAATACACAAATTCAGTGTTGTTCTTCAGTTAATAGTAGGGGTTTGGGGGTCTTTGTATTTAAATGAGAAGCATATATTTCTATCTACTCTAGAACAAAGACCTAAGACAAAAAGACTCCCCTCCCTTCATTTCAGTATTTGCCAAATGGGAAAGACTCTGATGTTATATATGTAAATTTTAGCTTCCTCTTACTGCTACAATACTGTTAAAATATGATTTTTTATAGTTAAAGCTTTACAAGTACTAAGACTGTCATGCTTCACAGTAAGGATGGTGTCAAGTGGTGTTATATGGATCTGGTGTTGTGTTACGTGCATTACAAATTGGCTCCTATGCTTTTAAAGGATCATCAGGATCTGTGTTCAGAAGAGCACAGCGCAGGTTGAAAAAGCTCATTTTGGGTGGTTTTTGGTTTTGGTTTGGTTTTGGTTTTTTTGGGGGTTTTTTTGTTGTTGGTTGGTTGGTTTGTTGTTTTTTTGGTTTTTTTTTTAGTGGTGTGGATAATACTTGGGTACAACTACTACAGCTAACAACCTCCAGTAATATTGCTTTCTTTTTGTAGACTGTAAAGTGCCTAATTGTGGGTGATTCTGGTAGCCCTTGAAATGGGGTTTGCTATGAAATTATTTTTTTCATACAGTTTTTGGCTTATCTAATGTCTATATGTGGTTTTGTGTTATTACATATTGGAGACAAATAAGATTTTGAAGAAATCTTTGCCATTCCTCTTACTTAAATGATAATCTAATGACTTTGTCCATATCTGACTGATAATTGAACATCCCTAATTTAAACACTCTCTCCCTCTGCCACCTGCTATTTCTGCATTGTTTTCTTTATGAGGGTGAGTATTTACAAGATTTGTAATGGATTGACTTACAAAGTTTTGTAGTCACACCTGGTGTTAATTACAGCCCAGTTAGGCAGGCACATGGTTGACTTCAGCCAGGTAAGTTGTTCTGCTTGGGCTCAGAAAGGCGACACTGAAGGTCACTAAATCCTTATGGATTGGAGCACAAAGATTATCAAATGTAATATGGCTAACTGACAAAAAGCTTCAAAAAATTCCACCTTGTAGAATTTTGTAGAATTCTGCTAGGCTGTTCAATAGTGAAACCACCCTGACTTTAAAACTGCTTGTGCACCTTCAGGAATGCAAGAGCTGAAGGTAGAACATGGCTGGTTCAGCAAGGAAGTTAAAAAAGTGAGAAAACAACAGGCCCCTGCTCCTGAGTTAATTTTACATTCTACATGCGAAGTGCTTGTAAGTTGAGATGGTGTTGCTGGTTCAAATCTACCAAAGGAAGCCTTCTTCTGAAAAAGGCTTTTTGCAGTATATTGAGCTTTTAGCTCAAAAAAGTGGCTATGGAAATCAGTACTGTATATCGTACGCTGTTTGGGAAAACCTGGTGCACTAAGCTTGCTAAATAATTCTTTACACTATTTGTAAGAAGTTGCATTACATTTTTTACTGTAGAGCTGGTTTTGCCTTCCTCAGGCAGCATTTTATATTAATGTGGAAATAGTAAGAATTAGTTTGTCATTTAAATGCCAAAATTTCTTTAACAACAGTAAATTTCACAAAATTGAAGCAAAGTTATACTTTCTTACTCCCTATTCATTTTGTTGAAATGTTACAGTTTAACTCTGCTTTTATAATTACATTATTAAAATGTAATTTTACATACACATTATTAAAATTAAATTATGTCTATTAGTTGCTCATGGTAATACCACAGCAAAGCTAAGAGAAACTGTGATATCTGCTGTTTATCAAGTGTCCCCATCAACTTGCTTGCATTTGTAAAGCATTTACCCATGTTGGACATACAATATCTACTGCAGTGATGTTCCTGTAGTACTTTCGCATCCGTTCATGTACTCTGCATGCCTTGCATTTGTGCACTGTAAAGGATTAAAAAATTCTTCCATTATTTTTTATAATATTTCCCACATCCAAAATAGGACCATTTCTAAAGCCAAAGATCAATAAATGTTTATTGTCTACCAGTGTGATTTTTTTTCCTACTCTCTGTGATATATACTACTTTTTATCAACTTGCAAAATCTCCAAAGAGCATGTAATAACCAGGCTTCTTATCAGTTTTGCTACTACTCTAAATTTTTTACTTCTTTTAGAAATAATTGAGTAGATAATTTATTCCCTCCTTCTTTTGGGTGTAGCAGAATAAATAATTTTGAGTATAAATGCAGGTTGTGTCTTACTGTTTGTGAACAGCAGTTTAAACACAAAGAACCATTAGAGATTTCATGTAAGTGTTTTCATTTTTGTATATTACACTATTTAAAATTTTGAACCATTTCTGGAGAAAGATTGGCAGCACACCATGATAAGTGGAGGAAATTCTTAGTTTTACACTCAGGATTTGTCACGCATCTTGACTGTCTCTCTTCCTAGTCATTTAGAAAGGGGTTGTGTTTGCTTCTAAGAAAAAGAAATGTGTTTAAAGGCATTACATTGTCTCTCCTATTTGTTTCATACTAGCAGCATTGAGAAGGAGTATACGCAATAACATCTGTAACCATCTTGAATTTGATTTTTGGAATACCAAATTTGGTTACACATAGATTTTCTTTCCATATATACAACAAATGCAGGTGAATTATGCAAAAAATGGCTCAAATAGTTCCAAAGCTGTAAAAAAAAATTTGACCCCTTCCTGAAAGTGTAACAAAGGTGAGATTTAAAATGATGGTTAAGAGGAAAGAAAACTATAGAGGGAGTTTATGTCTCAGAAGACAGCTTAGCCTTCTACTTTGTCCAAGCAGCCTGAAGCCTTCAGGCTGCCTTTAGAACCCACAATCCAAGACTTGGGAGTAGAATGGTTTAGCCCAAAATACAATAGTGAAAGCCTTGGCAGTATGTTGCTGGAATGAAAACAAGCCTTGGATTTCAAGGGTCATATGAAATCTTGCTTTTGAATCCTCTAGGTCCACACTGTGTAACTCAAAGGATCTGAAAGGTCTTCAGGTGACCTCTGCTGTCATGTGCAAACATGCATGATTCAGTGCGGTTCATAGGGAATACTCAATTTTTTGAAATGTTTATTTTAGCTGAGTATGTGCAAGTGGAAGAGGAAAGCCTGGAAGTATCCTCCAGACAAGAGGATAAGCATCTGGTACCTGTCCATGCTGTCTGGTCTAGGTAGGGCTGAGAAAATGTTGAAGATGTTGCTTTGGATTCTATGACAAATTTGGTTTCATAGAATATGCAACACAATTTTTGCTCACTTCCTTAATAGGCTATTACCTGGTGGACCATGAAATGGACCAGAAAATCACTCTTTTAGATGAATATTCATATTCCATCTAAATCTATATTAAAGTAGTATTTTTATAACTACGCTGGAGTTGAGATTAGAGTTTTGCTTTCCAGGGGATGCAGCGCTGATGAATCAGAGAAGGTCAGCTTTTCAGTTCATGAAATGGAAGCATGATATATCTCTCTTTGAAGCAGACAGGAAAGTAAAGAATCTTTCTGAAGTGTGAGCTTTACGAGCTCCTTTCAGTGGTTCTGGATAACCAACTGTCTTGGTTTGAAAGCCAGGTATTTGCTAAAAGAGACAGGGGCCTCTTTTTGAAAAAGAGAGTATAAACCCTCCTCCCTTCACTTTACTATGATTTTGAAATCAAAGGGCCCTCAGGCCCTATGGGGGCTAGGAACAACAGTTCTTTACTTATATATATATATGTTTATGTATATATGTAACAAGGGAAACAAAACACAACAACACTAACTGTGAGATCAACAGCAACAGAGCAGAAAACCTAGTAAACAGCTTTCTCAGTTGTGGACACGTTTCCTCTGTGGTGCAGTCATCGTTCTGGTGCTGCCTGGCAGCTCTCGGTGAGCGGGGAGGCGATGCGGTGATCCCACGTGGCTGGAGGGGCGCTGCAGGGAATGGCATCTGTGTCCCAGATGGGAAGGACGGAAGGGAGATACTGCTCATGGATCCCAGTGCTCCAAAGAGATGTCTGAAGTCGGCAGGAGATGCAGGAGAGAGCGTCCGAGCAGGGAGGTTGCGGGCTCCCACAGCCAAGGAAGTCAGCTCCCCCACGTCGGCACGGCAGAGCGGAGTTTCTAGCCATGGTCCTTCTCCGAGCCAGATAAGAGAGAGCGCAGCTGCCTCCCTGATCTCACAGTGTTCCTCCTCTTCCCGCCCCCATCACCAGCCACTCATGCCAGGGTGTAGCCTACAAACCTCTCAACATTACAATGGGGAAAATTCCACTGAGAGACCCAACACCAACTCCTGTCATATTCCTCTCACCTGTCAAATTTTAAAGCAGCTTTTCAACAAGTATAAAATTTGTATGATTCCCCAAAGTGGTCATTTCTACAGATATATAATGTATACTGTGTAGAATCTATGCATTGCCAGAAACTAAAGGAATCCAGGCTTTTAGTTGGAGTTAGATTGGTCTTCAAGCATCAGCAATGTCCATTTGCTTCCCATTCGTTTGGGTTATATTATGAATAGGATAAATCTGCAAGTTTTATTATATGACCATATAATCTGTTGTCTTTTTTGAGTGAACACATATTTTAGTATCAGCCTGGCATGAAGAGTAAAATATAGAAATCTTCAGCCCAAATATCTGTATCTTTTCTGGACTTCCATTTTCTTCATGGAGTGGGATTAAGCTGTTGCTGTCATTTCACAGACAGCATGAGCTCACAGAATTGAGAAAGGGGATATGGGGAGGGACATCACCAGAGTCATATATCAAGGAATTTGGACTGCAATTTACAAAATGAAAGCATTTGTTCTGGACAGGGATTTGTTTTCTACAGGAAAGTATGATGTGGGTATCTGTCATTTCAGAGCATACTACTAGACACCATCCTCCATATGAGGAATGAATGTCACATTAAAAAACAAAAGGGGCAAGCTGGAGATGATAATTGTGTACTGCAGAACAAGTAGGACTAATGCTGTAAAACTGCAGGGTGAGGTGGCGTATATTGTTTTTTGTTATGATGTTACTTAACCACAACTGGGCAGGTGAATCAAGGCAATTTATTAGTTGATAAGGAACAGGCAAGCAGCACTGGGGACGCGGGGAGGAGTCAGCGCTCCGCCAGCCTGTCCGTCCTATCCCTAGTCACTGTCCCTTTTATAGGCAGTTTCTGGTGGGGTCATGTCATGCTTACTGTGCTGGGGTGCAAGCCTGAACAGGTTGGCTACCATTCAGGTAGCAGTAGCTACAAGTGCCCCCCAGGTCTGGACAAGGCTTGAACATGTTGTCAGGTTACACTCTTAGCAAGCAGGTAACAGCAGTAATGATGCGCGGAAAAGCACTCTATAACTCACGAAAATAAGTTATAAGAGTAGATATGTATTTATTCAGCGCTGAGNAGCTTGGCTCTCTTCCTGTTTTGCAAGCACCATAAATTACAGCCAACAATATAGTTTTGTTAGTCCCCTTTTCAGTCAAAATCTTTCTTAATATTTGATTCTTACTCCTCAATTTCTCTATTTCATGTCAACATATTTTTTCTTAAATTTGAAATTATCTAATGAAAAAATCTTCACCAATACATACTTCTGGCTTTAATTTTGAACACAGATCCATGCCCAAATCTATTATCTACAAGGCCTCCCTTTTCTCACCCTCCTCAAAATTTCCATCATTTATTTAAAAATAAAGTTATACCCTGAAATAAGAATTTTCTATTTTAGAAATATTACACTATGTATGAGCTAATATACTATGGGATTTAAAAACACAATTATATCATATATGCAGGAAATAATATGCAGGAAATTTTTTCTTCTACTTTTATACATGAAATAAATTTAGTTTAATAAATATTCTTTTGAAGTTCTTTTCTTTAAAGGCAGCAGGGGAAGATAAGGGACATATATTCCATTATTTACACTTTCTTACATGTACTTTCCACATAAAACTACCTTCTGGAAAAGTACAGGTGAAGAGATGCCCTTTTACTGAACTGAGGTCATCCACTATGCCTTTGTCTGCTCTTGAATAAATCACATCTTTATTTTATATAGTGCTGTAGAAGCTGCTTCCCTTGGCTTTGACAGTATTTAGCACTCATCCTTTCTAATTCATCCTAGAAGGTTGCTGAACTGTAGTTTTCTAAACTCTAGTTTTCACTGCTGAGAAGAGACAAGACAAGCTTTCCTAGAAGTTTGGGGGAATTGTGGCAAAATGCTCCTGAGAATCCAAGCTTCCTTCCAGCACACCTTTGTTGAAATGAATGAACAGGTTTTGGGGACATGGAAGAGGAAAGAGGGAAGGAAACGGATGTTTTACTGGTTTTTTGGCTATCAGAATGATGAGCTCTGTATACTGAGATTAATATCCAAAAAAATACATACATCCAAAACATTACATTCACAAGCCAATTGTCTATTAGTTATCTTTTTCACTTCATGAGATATAACTCAGAGCAGGGTATGTTTTTCTACATACTAGCTCATATTTATCCATCAATTTCAGTCCATCAATTTCAAAGGGACAGAAGTAATGCAAGGCAAAAAGTTAAGAAAACTGAAAGGAACAGTGAGCTAAAAGTTAAGAGAAGTTCCCACACCCTATATTTAAAAGCTGCTGTGAAGACAAGACACGGAAACTCCCTAAAAATGTTTCATTGCATTTCTCCATGCTATAATCCTACCTTTGGGAAACTATTTCATGCTGCATTACAAATTCCAAACACATATAATTTTGATATTTTGAAATTTGTTATTATGCTTGTTTTTTAAAAAAAGATTGCTTTATTTTATTTCATTCTATTTTTAAAGTGAAAGAAGAATCTACCACTTCTGCTGAAGACTAATCAGAAAGGCTCTGGTTATAGAAAAGAAGCTTAACTGAAAAGAAAATATTAAAATGAACACTTCGTATATTTGCAGACTGATTTGCATTTTATTACTCCAGTTAAAACGTAATCAGAGTATTAAGAATTAGTGGATTCAAACATAATCGTAAAATTGGGGAATTTAAAAGTTAAAACTAGAAAGTTACATATTCTGCAGTGCCTAACCAAGTCTGCATGTGGCCTTACCTGAATCAGAAATATGTCCTGTTCATGCCTTGTACTAAATCACCCTCCTTATGTGGTTTTAAATACGTTGAGGGGGGTGTTATTCTTTTTTGCTTATCAGCCTATGATTCCTCATTTGGCTTGTAAAGAAGTGCCAGCCAGTGTTAGAACTAGTAACACTGACTTTTGTGTCTGTTCCTCTCCCAAATAGAACAAAAGGAGATGGACAATTAAGGACAGCAGCAAGGCTGGGACATGTAAATTTGCTTCCCTGTAGGTCCTCCTGTTATCTCTGTCACTTACAGTGGGTACAAGCTACACATCTGCCCACCATCAGCTTTAATCAAAGTTCATCAGGTCCAGAGACAGCATCCTCCAGAATGGAGAACGAAATTTGCCTGCTGCCAGCACCCTTTGTTTCTTCCATCTGGGTAGGACAGGATTACATAGGATTAGCCAACAATTATGTTCCCTGAACTGATCAATTCAGTCAAACTACTGTGCAAAGTAAATTGATCCTCCCTGACAAAGAGTTCTGCCAGTGGGGAGGTACCTGAGAAAGCAGCATGCCTGTGTAAACAGTGCTGTCCTTTGCCACACTGTGGAGTGCGTCAGCACCATATGGTGCCACTATGAATTTATTAACTGAGATTAACTCACCTCAGCATTTGGGATCCCCAGTTTCCAGCTGTGGGGATGACTGGTGGGCTGACTACTGTTTCAGTCCTGGAAGTTATTTCCTCCATTTAACAAAGTCATGAAGAAAACTGCCCCCTTTGTAAATGCTAATCTCACCACTTCTTCAAAGTCTAACCATAGCAATTTATTCCAGACAAAGTCTTAAAATGTATATAGTACACATCAAATGCATTAGAAATTTCTTTTGAAGGCTCTATCATTTATTAAGGGTCTCCCTTTCCATATGTTCACCATGCCCCACTTCACCCCTTAATTACAGTGCAGCACTTTCTTCTGATTGTGAGAAGGTACATTGGTACATTGTACCCAGTATCTGTATTAACTACTACACCTTCTGAGTTGTACTTCAGGGTCACATAGAAAGCAGGCAGATAGGCCCAAATTCTTAGGGAATGGCCCTCATTTTAGGCATGTTCCTTTTATTCCCACTGGCAATATTTCTTAAGGGAATGACCCATGAAAAATACACTTCTTTAGTGTATTGGTTTGGCAAATCTCGTGTCACAAGACATTGGACCCACACGAGTAATGAGGTCATGGTTTCCCTACCGCTGATGAATACCAGCAACTTCTTGGCATCTTCTAGTGGGAAGATGTCAATAAATCTTAAAATGGGCTATCTGCCATGGATCAGAGAATTTGGTCTGTTCAAAATGTTCTGTGTTGACTCAGACTATGATTATTTTTTATCTTGTCTGATTCTTTACTGATTATTTAATACCTAGCACATTGCTACTAGTCTGTACCACCTCTCATATCAGCACTGCAGTATGAAAATGTAAAAGAAGCCAGGAAATAAAACCACCCAAACTAAGTCAGAGGGATGTAAAAAATTTACACATTTTTCTTGGTGAAAACATTAAAATGAACCCTTGTTTCCCTGCACCAGGCAACAGCGAGCAACAATAACCTTGCTAAGTAACTCATCTTTATGTCCATAATGGCTGTACTGGTTTGAAAAAGCAAAACCAGTGAGACTTCAAGTCAGTAATACAATTTNATAAATGTAACTGGAGATGGATAAATAAAGGGCCGACTTCTAAAGTAAGTTTCACTACCAGGGTATTTATTTTCACATGATTATTGTAGGTAACTATGAGTTCATTTAGCTTGTTTTTTTTTTTTTTTTGGAACACAAACAGCTTCTAAAGCCCCAGTAGAGCGACTACATTTTTAGAAAACAAGGAATACTTTGTAATGAAGATAATAACAATTAAAAGCTCCAGATACTTGCCTTAATCATTCTTTTATTGCTTAAAAATATGAACATAACTATTTTGTGTTGACTTAAAATGACAATGTCTGTGTATATGTAAGGATTATTGATTCTGAGGGGAAAAGAAACTGGTTCTCTTAGTCTCTACTGTGCAAACAAAGCAGACTTTGTTTGAAGCTAGGAGAAAATATTTGTCCAAAGATTTAATATTTTTTCTTGGTTTTGTTGAACTTAATTTCAATCAAGATTTTTCTGCCAGTACTAAGTGAAAAATAATTAGATCTTTTAAATATCTTTTAAAAGGAATATTAAGGGAAATACTATCTCATTTCCCTTCATATTTCATCATTTTAAATAATTACATCAGAAATTAAAACCAAACTTAAAACAGATGCTAGCACACATGTCTGTTGTCTGCAAGCAAGTTCCAGTTTTGGGTTTACTAACAACAAAATTCACTGAGCAGACATACTTGCCAAAGTTGTGGTAGCTCTAAGAGATTTAACTCATTTGTTCTTTGAAATTCTGTGGTGTAAGACCAAAAACCCATTTCAGAACATCCTATGCTGTAAACACTCCGTTTCCCCCTCAATCCTGCCCAGCTAGGTCTTATTATGAGAGGGAACTGAGTTTCAGCATTAGGAAATTAATTAAGCAAGGAGGCTCCTCACCTGATTTTCTCTGGATGTGTTCCAAGTTCATTCAAGAAGGGGTCCAGCGTGAGAGAGCAAGACAAAGGAATACAGGGTTATTTAACCCTTTGGGTCAAGGGGAGGAGTTGGCAACTTGCCAAATAGGAAAAGGTCTGAGGGTTTGAGTTAGACCAGTAAGAAGAAAGTAGTTTCACATAACAGCATTACAAGATCTCCCTGTTTTTTGTTTTACA
>VXBI01014182.1:0-24670 GCA_013397375.1 Toxostoma redivivum
TTGAATTGTAAGCCAGGACAGATAGGTAAGAAATGGTCACCTGAACAAGGAACTTAATGCTGTTTGGTGCATTGTGGTGGCTGTGCTAATTGGGAAGCTGCCATGCTGCTGGGTTGGCTCTGGAGGGACCTGTGCAGAGCCCTGAGGAGCCAGGTAGGATGTCCTTGGTACCAGTTCTCTGGGCAAGCACAAAATGCCAGAATGTGGAGCCAGCACACTCACATTGAGATTCATCTGATCTGTCATATTTAGAGAGGTTACTCAGCCTTCTCCTCGTCATAATATCTTAGAGTCTCATTGTTGTCATTGCGTTTATTTGTGCATGATGCCAGTGATGATTTCTATCTCTGACTCACGGAAAGAGAGATGAGATTCAGAAAAACACCAGGCATGTTTCATACATCCAAATTACATGTGGAACAAAGCTCAGTCTTAGTGTTGACTGAGCTATCCTGGAATCAGGCAAGCTGTGTTAGCTGAAGTATATGCTTGGATTAATTAGCAGCCTGGGCACAATGAAAGTATTGCTTTGAAAATGTGTGTTAGCATCTCTGTGTGTGGCTTTTAAGAGTACCATCCTGCTTTAAGTTTATAGAATGACCTTCAGTCCTATTCTGCAATGTGTCAGGGGAGCATAAGTGACATAAGTGACCCTGCTCTCCTCACATGAAAGGTGGATGGACAAGCAAGAGCCTCTCAAGTTCCTGGCTAGCACTTTAACCACTGGACATTCTTTCCATAAAGACTGTTCATAGGGGTACTGCTCATGATGACTTATAAGAGGTTTCTTTTTTGTGGGGCTAATTGCATCTCAGTCCTGTTGTGGATGTGTATTCCCCCATATTCCCTTATTTTGTGAAGGTTTCTTTCTTACACCCATTCTTTCCACTCTTTCGTTTTGCTGTGAAACATTCTCTGGCATGACTCAGACTTTTTTTTTGCCTTGCACAGCATTCAAAATGCAAATTGCAGATTGAACAGCTTGTTGGAGCATGATGCTCTAAACAGAATGATGGATTTGTTCCCTCAGTTGAAGGAGTAAGCAAGAATCAGTTAAAGGCTTCTGCCTAGGTGAAGCCTGGTAGATGACATGGATGTTTCTGCACTGTACTTTCTGCCCAGCAGCTCCCTAAGGAAAAGGTGGTTGTAATTATATTTTGGAATTTTCTTCAAGTTTATTATCCTGTGCCCACACATGCACTCCTTAGTTTTTAAGATTTCAGACAATTAACTGCTTGTCTAGCAAAGCCTCATGATGAATATTACCTTATGATTTGTTTTTAATTGGAGTGCTCCTACATCATCAGTGTGCTCATACATCATTTAAAGAAAACATCAGCTCTCTTCCTACGTCAGGTTGGCTGCACATGGGTTTAGAGTATATATTTCATCTGTCCTTCTCCCTGTGAAGGCTTACTCTATTTCAGACTGGCTCTGGCTTTCAAATAGATGGCTGAATGGGGGACCATGGCCATTGCACTAAGCTGATGTTTATAATGAGGCAGATGTCACCTTCTTATCCTCTCCCATCCTCTATCAATCTCAATTTCTAACAGTTTTTTTCACTGTCCATGCAGAAACCAAGAAAGTATCACATGAGGGGTGAGGAGTGAAGAACACTGGGGGTTTGTCTGCACTGTACCATGCATGGGCAACCATAGAGCAACACCTATCAATGCCCAAGTAAAGGCTGAGCAAGCTAGCTGGGATACAGAAATGTACCTTATCGTAGTGGAATGGGCTAATTCCTTCTCCTCTAAGAGTGTCAAACAGCATTAGGCTTTCTATTAGGAAGACCTAGGTCCCAGCAGAAAGGGAATAGTAGAAAATAATCTGTTTTCTGATGACAGCTTTCTCTGAAGCAGTAGGTAGTTTTTGTAGTTTTTAATTAACAGAATTGTGATCAAGTCCTTGGTGCTATGCTCTGGCCAACTCTTACAAGTTCATTTCAAGATACTCCAGTGTGTTAGCACCACACTGCAGTCTGCTCTCTATTGTGGCTAAGACCCTTGTTGACAAAAGGACACAAAGGAAAATTCCAGCATGGGAATTCAGGTATGGCTTGCATGGCTCATCCTTTTTAGCCAGGGTGTTTGGTTCTGTAGAAGCATTTATATTTTGATATTTACTTCTACTCATCCCACACTGCATTATTACCCTCTTTGTTTATTTGGTATGGTCTTCTAGGGATCAGACTGAAGGCTAAATCAATTTTTAATAGATCAAGCAGGAGAATAATACATATAATTCTGTTGCTCTTTCTTTTTGCTTGATCAAAAGGCTTAATTCATTAATACATTCATGCTGTAAACTTTCAGCTCACAAAAGTGCAACAACAGCTCATTATCTTTCCAGATAATCACACAGCATGTTATGGAAATATGTTATTAACTTTATTGAGTATGTAGATAGAATTAGAGTGTTGGGGTACCAGTGCATGTGTCTGACTTGCAGAGTTGTTTAAATCGAACTCATATAATGAGATCAACAGGCACAGCAAATGGAGAACAAGGGCACACATATACTGTTTAAGTAGGCTGATTTCCTTCTATGAATAGGTCACATGCAGGGTGGGTGAAGGTGATGTGGTAGATGTATTTTTCTGGATTTTAATAAGCTTTTGGTCCTGCCTTCCACAACATCCTTTTGGGCAAGGTGTCTATCTGTGGGATGAATGGGTTCATGGTGTGCTGGGTGGTGAACTGGCTGAAGGGCAGAGCTCAAGGCTTTGTAGTGAATAGGGCTATGTCTGGCTGGAGACCAGGCACCAGCAGTAATCCTCAGGGTTCAGTCCTAGGGTCAGTGCTGTTCAATGTATTTATCAATGGTCTGGATGCAGGAGTTAAATGTACAATTAGCAAGTTCACTAAACAATACCAAACTGGGAGGTGCTGCTCACTCTCTTCAGGGACAAGAGATTTCTAGATGGACGAGTATTGGACTGTGATTAACAGGATGGAATTTAAGAAGTTGAAATGCTGGATTCTGCACCTGGGATGGAGTAACACCAGGCACTAGTATAAATTAGGAGATTTCACTGTTGATGCTAATGGTTTTATGTTAATAATATATAGTCTTTTTAGTTTTTATTATGGTGTAGGGGGAAAGAAGGTGAAATGGACATCTTGAGGGGCCTGACAGAAGCCTGGTCAAACCCATTCCATTGGGTTTGGGCAGAGCCCAGAGGTTGGATGGAATGGTGGCAGTGACATACCTAGGCCCTGTGCAAGCAGTGTTACCACGTGCTCAGTTCACACCAAGCAGGAGGTGTTCCCCTATTGCTGAGAAATTAATTTATACCAGACAGGGCACTGGGGGCTGGTTTGGTTTAACAGGGAAAAGTAATGACCTGAAGCCATGATATGCATTACTTGCTGGTGATCCTGGGACTGTGCTGTATCTGTATGAAGAGGGTGCAGAGCACCAAAGCACTCTCAGTCACCATTTAAAACTAATGTAATGGAGATCTATGTTTACTATGCCTGCCAAACAGCACTTAGTTACTCAGAGTCTTGTTCCTCTTGTCTGCTTTGTTAAATGATGCAGAAAGTAACTGCAAATGATGGCTCAGGTTATTGGACTGTGAGTACAATGTTTGCTGTGCTGCAGTGTTAAGTGCAGAGTCTGTGATGTGTGTGCTGTAGTTCCCATCTGCAGTAAAGGCAGATGTCAGAGACACCTGGAAAGCAGGTAATGTTGAACCAGCCAAAGAGCAAACTGCAGGTCTTGATACTAGAAAGGTTCAGGTTCAACATTTCTAAGTAGTACAAAAGGATGTTCACATCAGTCTTGTCTCATCTAATTCTCTCTCTGAATTATAATTAAATGTATTGGAGTAGGTGACTTTTTCCAACCCAGTGCAGCACATTCAGCTAACAAAATCCTTGGGGAAAAATTTTTCTTGATGATGCTACAGTTCAGTGTAACAACTGCAAGTCTGTTACTATTCAATAACTATTTCATTGCTGATCTTGAATTACTTTTATGGTCGTAAGTCAGTTTCTAGAAGAGAAGTGGTGGCAGCTAGAGTTACTTATGTCCTTTGTTGCTTGCCTCAAAAGAACAGCTGTTTTTGAATAAGCCACAGACACTAAGCAGTTCTCCTAGACCCCAAGAAGATCCCCTAGGACCCAGGAGAAGGCAGAAATATGTGACAGAAAAGTGTTTTGTTATATAGATAAGACTCTCTTCAAGGCCACCTCAAATTCTCCATCAGTGTCAAATTCACTCTGAATAAGTGAAATACAGATAAATGAAGGAGGAATTATTATTACATCTTACTTTCCATGTAAGATCATGGTCTGAATTTATTTATTTATTTATTCTAGCAGGATCTTCTTTTGGTCATGAATATATCCATTTCCAAGTTAAAGCTTGTTCACTTTAACAGGGGTCTCATCTTTAATGGGAACTCAAGCCAGAGTTTTAAGTAACTTTAACCTTTAAAGTAGTTTGAACAATATGTTTATATTAACTGAAGCAAAACCTTATATGCAGTCTCACACAACCATGGAAAACTAGACTTTCAGTTCAGAGGCCACAGGTTGTGCCAAAGGCCCATTTTCATTAGTTTGTTGAGAATTTATTTGCTTTCATTCTTTTCCTGCCACTTTCTTATCTGTGATCAATCTCCTCCTTCTTTCCACTTATGCTTCATTGTTAGCTTATTCCTTCAGTTCTCATCTCTCTGTTTTCTTTGGTCAAGGGTTAAGAGCTCCAAACACAGATTAAAAGAATTGTATCAACATTATCTGTTGGTTCTGCTTCAATTGGCAACTCCTCTGCTTTTCAAGGATAGTATTTGATGTACTGTGCTGGCTTTTTTCTTTTCAAAGTTATTTGGGGAGCTTTCTCCAAATTCTTTGCTGGTATTAAATTATCCTAGTCATCTCATCTCCTAAGATAGAGGAGCATGCATTTATTTTAAGAAATTACATAATGGCATATTCTTCAGGTGGCTTCATATCTCTTCCACTATTTTCACTCTGCTTCTTGCCATTCCCCTCATTTTTTCTCTGAGATCTGTTCTACACCTGTATCTTCTGTGTTCTCCATGTTTTGGGATGATCTCTTTGGGATCAGGTTCTGCAGTGTGGTGATTTGTCTTGTTCAGGCAAGACCTGGAGAATTTGACCCTGCAAGTAAGCTAAAACTCCCATTCTACAAAAATATGACTTTTTTTTTTTGCATATTGGGATTTATCTTATGACAAGGCTTTAATTCTAATCTTAGCAAAACTTCTTTTACGCTTCTTAAATTATTTAAAGATAACCTAAGGCAAAGTGAGTCGTGGTCTGCATGAGGTTAAGTCAGATTTTTCAAGTAGGATAGAAGGGAATACACTGTTTCAATTGAAGTGACCTACAGTGACCATCCAGCCCGACGTCCTGACCAGTTCTGGGCTTTTATGTCTTAAGAAAGTACATACAGAATATGTGCTGCCTAGGCCATTCACATGTATATTGGCACACTCTTTGATTGATTTCCTCTAACTTGATGTCCAGTTTATCCAGTATTCCTTGCAGAGGCATACCAGCTGAGATCCTGAGAAGTATTTAGATGCATGGCTTGCTTAAGGCTGAATTCCATTGATTTTGGCCAAGGTTCACAAGCTGGTAAGACTGAAATGAATGTTGTTCAGGTATGGAGCTCAGAAAGACAAAGACAAGCCTGTTGGCTCTGATCCACAGGCACTTGTTTTAGTCTTTTATTTTCAGCATGTGGGCAGCTCTGTGCCTTTTCTAATCTTCTCAAAGTGTAGGTCCAGATTACTATTCAGGGCATCAGCTGTACGCATACCAGAACCCTGAAATGTGAGAAATAAAGTAGCAGTCCCCTGTGTAACTACTCTGTCTTGAAAAGTAAATCTAAGCACAAGCACTATTTTATGTTTGATAATGTGTTATTAGCAGAACTCCTCCTGCCTACAGCTCACACCAACAACTCTGGCACAAAGTGCCACTATCAATGATGTTCAGACTCTCTGATTGCAAACAGTGCTGTAGCCTTAAAGATGCAGGCCAGTACAGTTGCATTAGCCTGTTGCTAATGCAATAAACATGGCCTTGAAATCAAGTTTTAAAATAGAAAAAAATCAGTAGCTGTGAGTTAAGGGTCAAGTCTAAGTAAGTTTTCCAAAGAGCCAGCTGGTCTTCTGCCAGATTTGGTTCACCCACAGACTGGTTTCCCTTCAGCTTTGTTGTCATCTTTCTGCTTGGGTAATGCCATGATCCTCTGCCAGGTTTATCTCATATTACAAAATCCTTAATACTCAGCTGGAAGAGGTTGGAAGGTCTCTCTTGATCTTACAGGAAAGAAGCCTTATTTCAACACGGCTACAAGTTTGCTATTACTTTTTTTCATCTGTGCTGTTTTGCTGAGGTGTATTTATCATGAGTTTCATAGTATTTGATGTCCTGTAAAACAGGACCTAAAATATTAAAAAAGTGCTGCTGTCCCAGCTCTCATTTTCAAGTGATTAAACAAGAATCTCAGCCTTCACTTAAGAAACACATTTCAAGGCTCAGCATTGTTGAGAAATAATTGAAAACACTGTTTAAAGCACTTGAAAATTACTGAAAATGAAAAATACTGAAAGTGCTTATATACTCTGCAAATTGAGAAATCAGAATATGTTAAAAAGTAGAGCTCGTTCTTTTTATTTTTTAACAGAAGTAACATGGTTTTTAAGTTAATCTTCAGATTTAGGAACAAGAGCAGTCAAGTCCTTCTCTTTGACTGTCTGTTTTCCCCAATTACTTACGCTGTTCTGTTATTCAAACCTCTGCTCAAGTCGAGTGGATCAAATGGAAGATGTGGGTTTGGTGTAGCACCTGCCTTTGCTGAGTTTCAGGTTAAAGGAAACCCACAAAGGGAGTCTGGTGCCTGTTGGTGTTTCTCTTCCACAGCCAGGCCACCTCAGTTTACCATTTTTATTTCCATTCAGAAAGGCTCAAAAGGTACTCTGTTTCTTGAAGCTTGCTCCATTTCCCTTTGTGAATGCAAAGATTTTCCTGCCCTAGTTTCTCTCAAAAAAATTGCTGACAGTGTGCCATCTGCAGCCCTTGTAGCATGGCTGGGGCAATGCTCAGCATTTACAAAGGAATATTTTTCTCTCAGATGTTTGAATTCAATCCATACTGTTGTTATTTATTAAATAAATAAAACTTTATTTCCTGATGTCTTATTTATAAAAGACTAGGGGTTTATTTAAAATGTTAGGCTTTGTGTTTACTCTCAGGTCAGGGATGACTTTTACTCTATATAGCAAAAGTGCAGGTGTGGTGCTTCTGTGCCATGGAACACATGAGAATGAAGAAGTGCAGTGGGCTCCCTGCACTGGCCATCTGTGCTGGGTTGTACTTGGTCTGATTGGGCACAACTCTTCATTTCCCTGCAAAGGCATCTGGTTTGTGCCAGAAGGAGTGAAAAGTGGCTCAGGTTTGTTAAGGTGTCCTAAGAAGGTTGAAAGGCTCACTTTCCCAGAATGACTTTAGAAAAGTTAAAGCAAAGTTGATGAGGTTTTGAAGCTGGCAAATGTTTGTGAGACAGGCTCGTCATCACCTCACTCTGTGCTAAGGAATTTGGGCAGGAATATTAACAGCTTTGGAGCAGTGTTTTCCCATACAGAAGAGTTACCTCAACATTGGAAGTGGATATTGCAACTTAGATAAAAACTTAGATAAGGGCTAAGCTCAGTTCCTAGTTTTGCTAACTAGTTGTCCTAGGACTTCACAGGAAACACTCTTTCTCAGCCTCTGTTCTGCTGTTTGGTTTTTTTTTTGGTCCACATCCCATTTCTGCCTTCCCCCAAGATACATTCTGTTTCCCACCCACACCCTTCCTCATCTGAGAATTACTTAACTTTCTGAAGAGGAGACCTGTGAAATGTATCCTACACACATGCGCTGCTAGGGTGGAGCTCGGAATAGGGCATGGGTGGAAACCAGGGACTGGGACAGGGAAGAGAGAGAACAGAGGTATGAGCCAGCAGTGTGCCCAGGTGGTCAAAAAGGCCAATGGCATCCTGGTCTGTATAAAAAATACTGTGTCAAGCAGTACTAGGGAAGCAGTTGTCCCTCAGTACTTGGCACTGGTGAAGTTGGCACCTCAGATTCTGTGTCCAGTTCTGGGCCCCTCACAAGAAGAAAGATGTTGAGATCCTGGAGTCAGTCCAGAGAAGGGTAATGGAGCTAGTGAAGGGTCTGGAGCACAAGTCTTATGAGGACCAGCTGAGAAAATTGGAGTTGTTCACCCTGGGAGAAGAGGAGGCACAAGGGTGACCCTATCATTCTCTACAACTGCCTGAAAGGAGAGTGTAGCAAGGTGAGGGTCAGGCTCTTCTCCCACACAACCAGTGACAAGGATGAGAGGAAATAGACTGGACATCAGCAAGACTTTTTTCACTGAAAGAGTGATTAGACATTGGAATGGGCTGCCCAGTGAGATGGTGGAGGCATCATCCCTGGACATGTTCATGAAACGACTGGACATGGCACTTAGTGCTATGGTGTCATTCTCACAATGGCATTCCATCACATGTTGGACTCAATGATCTTGGAGGTCTTTTCCAACCATAATGATTCTATTATGTGGGAAAATATGACACTGCAAATCCAGGACAAGAGACCATAACTGCTCATTTCTGTGGCTCTGTAAATTTAAACCAGCTTAAGATGATATTGTACTGTCCTCTCAGAGGCCTTCATAAGCCCATGGTATGCACACAGAATGAAAAGCAGTCTAAGTAGTCAAGATAAAGTTGTGTGGGAGATGGGTTTCCATCTAGAGCAGGTGTTCTCAGGGATGATCCTTCTGTGCCTAATTTTAGTGCACAGTGTTTTCCATTGATTCCCTGGAACGAGTGCCTTCTCTTCTGGTGCTCTACTGTTTTGAGTTCCTTTGGCTTCCTTTGCCTTTCTATCAGTTCAGTGAACAAGCTACTCCAACATCGCTAAGCTTATCAAATTCTCTCTATGTTACCTGCATATCTCATCAACTGGCTCTCACAGAATTTCCTAATCACCTTCATGATCTCTGAGAGTGACAGAGGTTTGTTTGTGTGCAAATTAAAAAGCTGTGTAAGTAAAATCAATAAAGAACAAGGCTACAGCAAAGCAAAACCTATCATTCCTTTATTGGACAAGAGGGTATGCTTGTAAACATGCTAAAAATGCTTGGAATATGGAAACTCACAGGCAGACACCACTGTTTCATATGAAGTCTTGCAGCCTTAAATTGGCACATGGAGTCATCATGGCCCTTGAGCCAGCACCACCAAAGCCACTGCTAAGTTCACCATTGAATTCATCAACTAAGAAACTGAACCCTAGATTCTAGCTTTTTCAAGAGTGAAGAACCTACCTCAGATCTTCCTGAAACAAATCAATATTCTTTCTTGTTGGACTGCAGCTGCACAAGTGCTGTGCAGCGTTGAAACATGGTCAGTTTACAGGCAATAGGATCTGCAAACTGGAGGAACCTAAGTGACTAACTTTGTCTATTCTAAGCCAAGAATGTATTACCAAGGGAAGATTGATAGAAGAAGGCACCCATCATGGAAACAAAATCCACTTGAAAATCAGATTCCTGTATAATGTGATACCCATATTTACTGAGAGTGAGTGGCCTGACCTACTCCTGGGTTTGCCCAGATCAGAGTTCTTGGTTAGTTTTGTCATTAGAGATTTTTAAGACAGTACGAAAGAGACTCTCAGTAAAACTGGGGTAGACTTCTGTTTTTATTGGTGGACCTACTCTCCTTTTTATTAGATATTGATGTCTTCCTGTTGTAAATACCCAGAATTCTCCCGTGTAGGCAGACCTTTGTTGCAGTGGAATTATGCTGATGGCTGTAAGAGGTGATGCCAGATGCAGCCCATCAGACACCTCCCAATAACATCTTCTGCACACTTCCAGCTCTGAGAAGCTGGTAGGGGTCACTGGGCTGGTTCCAAGTACAAAGTAGAAGACAGGAAAGTCTAGTGTATGTTGGGAAGTGTATTGTATGTTTCCACCTCATTCTGAGCAGCTGCGCCGGGAAGCCATTTATATAGAGCTGCTATGTGAGAGGAAGTTGTACATGTTTAGAATGGCTACTTGTATATATAAGAAAAGTAACTGTGCATATGCTGTAGATTTGTGTATCATAAACATGTATGTCATAAGCAAATTGAATTGGGGGCTACAACTGTCAGTACAGCTTGAAAGAATCCTCTGAATTCACTGTTGCAAGCATGTGGATTGGCAATTTATGTATTAGCTCCAGAGGGAAAGAATGATGTCTTCAGCAGACAGCTGATGAGTCTTGGTACCTTTTTGTGAGCCTAACTGACTTTCTCCTGTAATCACTAATCCTCATCCCACCCTGTCTGTCCCCAAGCTTTTCAAGTGAAGCACTCTCTATCTTTTTAAACATTTTGAAATGGGCAGTCATAGTCTGTCATCCTGCAGACAATGAATTTCCACTGACGATCCCTGCATGAAAGAGAGACAAGAGAGAGATATTAGTGAGCCAGAAATGCAGAAGATGCTATACAAGTAAGAATAACTTTATACCAGGTATTATGGCAACAAAAAACATCTGTCTGCCATTAACTGACTTTCATCTGAGTACTATGTGTTTTTAAGAGCCAAAAGGACATTAAATATGTGTGATAGTTACAATTCCTTCATACTTCTTTACAAGATAAGAAAATCAGCTCTCTGAATAAGTAGTCTCTGAGTATCCTTCAGAAGATGATGAATCCTGATGGTGATCAGTCTTGAATTGACTTTTAATCAGTAACCAAGAGGAGAAGGATGATTCTGTCCACAGTTATTGTCATGTAATTATATTGTTCAGTAATACGTAAAAAGTGAAAAGTACTTGGGTGATTTGCAAGCTATGTCTGAGGGGAGTTATCTATAGAGCAAATTTAATTTTCTTTTAATGTCTTTCACTGCTAGGTCTTACAGTTAGTGTCCTTTAATAAAGACCTGAAAGAATCAACAGTGAGAGAAATGAAATTCACTTCTCATCCTTGATTAAGTCACATCTGAGGAAGAGTAACATTTTTGAATGTAAGGAGAGTTGATGTTCTTCCCAGTTTGTGAATGGTATTCTCTCTCAAGAGAGTGATAGGAAACCTAAAAATTGTTAGTAGGAAGCCTGACTGGGGCAGTGGGATTCAACAGTGGAGGCCAGTGATTTGGTGTTCAGTAGCCACCACAGGCTACAAATTTAATTTCCACTTTAGCTTATTTTGCATTACGTTTTCCTTTGACAGGTAGGCATGAGTCCAGAGGATCAAATACTGTCCTACTGTGAAGAGAATGTTGTTGTCATTTCTATTCTATTTCATTTCTATTGAAAATGGGTAGTTCTCCAAGAGGTTTCTGAAAGCTTGAATTCTGCTAATAGTGATGTCCTAAAGCTGAGGCATGGGGCAGGTCATGCTGCTGGGGTGATTTAGTAGGAGCTTGCATTTAAAGACCCCTGCACCAAACTGGCGCCAAACTGCTGCTTCTTGGGAATGTGCTGAGACCCCTGAGCCCAGATGTTGGTATTAACTGTGCTTACCTGGTGTCATTGATGGGGTGACTCTGTCCTGGAATAAGACTAATTTGACTCCTAAGCCCTGTAGGTATGCATCTTGTACCTACCCCGTAGGTATAAAATGTCTCATTGCAGCTTTCCTTAACTGAGGTTTTTTTAATTGGATGTTTACTGTACTACTAAGTTACAGGTTTATCCCAGCGTCCTTTGGAACTGGGTCTGTGTGGTGCTCATCAGCAAGTATGATGTAACAGTTATATAGTGTTTGTCTTTAGTTTTCTTTAGTTCTTTCCTAGCTGTTTTTAAATTTATTTTCCTCATAAAACTGTTACCAAAGGTTAATGAAAGGCAAGATACATTTTTAGATTTATTTTAAGAATCCCTTATTTGGTCTGTGTGCATGCTCTTCAAAGACAGCTATTACTCTTTTGGTCACTAAGTTACCAAGAGAGACAAAAAAATAAAGCAGACACCCCTCAGGAAAACAGGATTATATTGGTCGAAGTTGAGGTCTCCTAAATTATTACTCGTAGTCAGAGAGACTTCTAGTTCAAATTCTTAGATTAAGTAGTTTTTCTAAAATAGAACATTATGAAATTAAAAGTCAAGCTCTTTAAAAGAAATGTATTTTAGTCACCTGAATTAATAACATGCTTTAAAACACTGGAACAGAATTATTTCTGAAGCTGTCATTTCAGGTTGGGCTTGCAGACACTAGCATGTATGCACATGGTTGATGCATTTATGGCATATTACTTTTTTTCCCCTGTTACTTGTGTTTGAACTCAAGCATATATACCCAGCTTCTTAGGATGCAGGCAATTACTTTGTACTATTGCTGCTGTGTGCTTAATTCAGTAGTTATCAGCGTGTTTCAATTTGTAGTTTACCAATTGAGATGCAGATGCCATCAGGAATTGCCTTATGAGGCGTACTTTAGAATATATCTGAGCTTGCCTTTGCAGATCATTAACACGAGTTTGTAGGTGTCATCCCCTCTCAGTTGCTAAATTCATGCATTTTCCTTGGCTTTGGGAATCAATATTAAACTGTCGCTTTTGCTTTCCAGCTGTCATGTGCTGTCAGATTTGAATTTTTGATATATAGAGAAATTTCTTTTATCTCCAAATATTGTTGAATAATCTGTTTCCAATTCAATTTAAAAATTCTGTGAATTCCTATTCATATTGAGTCTGACAAAGTCCTCTTTCATCATTTCATATGAAATGTATTAGGGACCTTAAATAGTCTATAATTTAGATCAGCTGAGCTTGGTGGATGTCCAGCTTCCCTGGGTATTTCAAACATGCTTTACTGTTGGGGTATCTGGCTGTCAATTTATTTTTCAGTGATGATGTCTGAGCAGTTAGGAAATAACAGGCTATCCAGACCACCCAAATAAATGGATCAGAGAACAGTTTTGTAAAAGAAATGAGCTTATGATAGTCTGCATGTGCTGTTTTTACACTACATAGCGAAGAGCAAGTTGTAGCTCTTACCAAGAACGCCTGGTATCTTGGCCTCCCTGTCCAAGATACTTGCTGCAGGTTGGGTTGTGAGTGTTTCAGTGGTGCTCTCTGGACACAGGAGACTAATCCAACCAGATTACAGCCATGTAACAATGCTCCACAAGAAAGTCATACCATCATCACTTGGCATGTTTCGGAGCTCAGGCTGAAGGTATTATGTTGTTTGGTTTGTGGGTTTAATTTTGGAAGCTATTTTGCCAAGGGTTTGCAATGTGTATGTGGGCAGTTTCAGTTGTTTACAACCTGCTTCACATAACCCATGTCCTTCTCTGAAATCTGACTGTATTAGCCTGTCTAACAAAAGATACTGTCCTTCCCTGCAAATGTTCCCTCATTTATGTCCTTAAATCATCCTGTCTGCATTAACGTTACCACCACACTCCTGAATGGGCTCCCAGAGATACTTCAGGCCTTTTCTAATTCTTTCCAGCTGCTTTTACTTTGCTTTATAGACAGTTGTTTTCTCCTTTTGACCTATTTAAAATGAGACTGGAAAATGTAAATAGTAACCACTTCTGCAGTCTTTTCTCCACAAACAAGGAGTTAAAACATTTGATGATCAACAATAACTTTCATTCATGCCTGATCGCAGGCATAGAAACTCACAGAGAGCGATTATAGAAGTGTTGGTGGGGATAACATCATTCTAAACTTTCTACATCCTTTGCCACAAGCATTACATGGTGTCTCAAACATCCTTGTATCAACAGTGGCCTCAGTGATGCAACATCTTAGGGAGTAGGAAGGCAATATATGATTTCTGCAAGTTTATTGAAAGTCTAAAAATACTTACCTGTTTGAAATTATTGGGAAAGTTTAAACTAAAATACCTTCAGAGGCTTTTTTTTTTGCCTCTTGTTAGCTCAAGAACATTGTCCATCATGAACTAAATAGTATGGACACAAGTTTAATGTGCTTGAAAATGAATTTTAAAGTGTTCACATAGGCAAGTGGAAATATGCATTCTCCACGCAGGCTGAGACTCAGAAGACCTTTTCCTGCTCCTATTATGCCTTATGAGCTGTAAAGAACCATTAAGGATGACAAATTTTGTTGATTTTTGTGATTCATACTGCTCAGGAGGAGTGTTACAGCCTGAAACTGAATTCTGAACTAGTGTAGCAAGATTTTTTTTCACTTCATTCTTTTTGCAACACAAATTGTTTCCAGTTGTTCTGGAAGCTGAGGGCCAGAGGGTTCGTTGGTGCAGAAAAGTCTTCTAGTTTGCAATTCATAAAATATTTTCTCTGTAGTTTCAACCTGCTACTATTGCAGGTGTATGACTGCCACCAGAGCAGATAGGACAAAGGTGTGCTGGTGGCTTCTTCCTCTTCTAGGCACTGTGGTCCTGTGGGGAACCTGTACTCCTGATGTACATTCCCATTATGTTGCCTTTGGTCCTGACCAGTCACCCCACTGCCACCCTGTTCTGAAGGCTGGCTTCAGCAGTCACAGACAGAAATCTGCTCAGAAGCATAGGCTACCTCGGCTGCTTTGTTTTCCAGGCTTGTCCTTGTGATTCCAGACTTCACCCATGTCCACATCCGATGGAGTCTGGATTTCAGCTGCAGGGGAATGCAGTCTGCATTATTTCCCCTACTCTCTGCCACAACCACGAGGAACAAGGATTAAGGATAGCATTGGGGAATATTTAAGATGAAAAGCCCTAAATGGGGCTGTCCCTTATGACCTTGTAATTTCTTTATCTAAAGTGATAAAAGATAGCTTTGAGTCAAGTATCTGAAAGTTATTCTTCCACTTGTAGGAGGAATTTGCAGACATGGCTTCCATTTGGTAATAAACAGGATAATGTATTTTAGCCAGGAAATTACAGTTATGGACCTGCGGCAGATTTGCAGTGTATTGTCACTTCTGGAAAAGCCTCCTTATTTTAGGTAACCTTTTGGTTGAGGGATCCCTATAGCAAACTTTGGCAAGCTGAGAGCATTGCAGTGACAAAAGCACTTTAGCTGCTTTGACTGTTATTAGAGACAGCTTGAAATATTGATGTCTTTAAACTCCCAGTTCTCTCTTCTCTCCCCCTTCTCACGTAGCCCATCTCGGCAGAGGAGTGCAGCACACCTTGCCTTGCTGTCTGTGTTGTGCTTGATAACAAATGCTTTAATATACTGGACTGAGGTGCCTAATAAAAGACACCAGCAAAGAAATAGCTCACAATTGATGTATTAGAGGGCAGCTTGAGAGAATCAAGATCCCTCTCCCACAATCAGGTTTCAGTGACTGCTTACACTCTTCTTAAATCTACTCTGTTAGGATCTCTGTAGTCCTAGGTAGACAACAGTGTGGGATTTATGTTAAACTCAAATTTGAAAACTTCGCAGTTGTGCATAGTAAAAAGGGAGAAACATTCCTTTATAACTGAATGGAAAAATTGTGAATCCATTTGCATGACTACGTCTTCAGTAGACATAGGGCTTCGCCCAAGAGGATTAGCAAATGCCAAGAAATGACTGGGACTGATCAAGAAAATGTAGTTAACTCATTTTCTGGAAAGGGATCAAGGTGCACGGCACTGCCTGAATTCCCAGAGTTGCTTGAATCTGTTAGAATTGTGCTGAAATGGATTGGGCATTTTAAAGCATTTAAATTGCAGTTTGTATAGTCTTAACTTTGCATGCTGGCAGATTCCCTGCTTCTCTGCACAGAAAAGTAGACCAAAATAGATCCCTCATTCCCTGAAGGCACAGGGTGTTTTTACTGAGCTCAATGAAATATGCTCCAACTAGAGATAAGCAAGAAACTATACTGAAGATCTGTTGCATTTTGTGAGGGTCAGATTCAGCCCAATCTACCACTGCTGTATTTTTCACTGCTCAGATGGACATGGCAAATGATCCCCATCAGCATGCCCTGCTCCTGATACACCACTTGGACAATGAATCATATGTACTGTGAACTTTTGTCCTCACAATTACTAGCGTGATGCTGAGTACCACAGCAGATGGTGTGTAGCTATGCACTGTTGGGGGGAAATAGAAAACACAGACTTTTAAAAATTTCTAATGAAGCAGATGAAAAGCAAACCTGTGCACAGCAGAGAAAGTTGTGGTTGCCCCGCGGATGTAATAGTCGTAAGTGTACATCATCATGTCCATATCTTCTCCATAGTGCCCTGGATATTCTGTTGTTAACCTTTACATTAAGGAAAAAGAAGATAATATAATTCGCCATCTTATAGAAGAGTCCAGTTGAATGACTACAACTCAATTAGTAGATTTCTCCTGCTTCTTTGAAAGTTCTTGTTTCTTAACAGCACCACAAGATACAGTCTCACAAGACTACCTTTCTCCTCTATGCAACTAATTCAGGTAGCTATTTGAATAAAATTCAGCAGCTTTAGAACAGCTAAGAGCAAACTGCAGTATTGGAATATATGTATATATATCTGCAGCTCTGGGATAAAAGCAATCTGAACAAGAAGATAAAGCTCCACTATTACTTATGTCTTTATTGCAAGGATTTGCTCCAGCCTCCTGTGAGTCTCTTTGGTTTGTGGCTGTAGACTGCAGTAAATGTTGCCAAGTCAAATGACTCTAAGCATTTATCCATTTATGAATTATATTAAATGAATGCAACAATTAATCCATTACTCTTTGTTGTTTCCTCTTTCTGCTTAATTTATAATGTAAAAATATGGGACTGGACAGTATTTGTGCAGTGTATTTTATCTGAGAACCTTGAAGTGCTTCTTCAATTATTAACCAGATTATAATTGCTACTTCCCTGGGATATAGCAAGTAATACTGTAATTCATTTTACAGATAATGAGCAGATTCAGGAAGGGGCTGGAAGCTTGTCCAGTACTTTCTGTCAACATTATATTTGAAGTCTGAATGGAAACCTGAAACTCCTTGTATTACACCATTTTACATGGGAGTTGCTACTAGAGTTGTCAGCTTCACTCTGAAATGGCAGAGAAGCATCAGATTCCCTGTAAGGGAGATGCTGTCCCAGTGGAAACAAATAGCCCAACTCCTGTTGAGATTTACAGGGTTAAGACATCCTTACAGAAATCCTGACAACCCTTTCCTGACTTAATCCAGCCCAGCAGCAGTTACTTGAATGATGCTTGAAGTTGATACAAGTACATTCCAGCCAGTGCTTGTGCATGTTTACATTTTGTTAAATCAGTGGAGTTTTAGCACAGGCTTAAATATTTTACTCACTAGGAATATAGTTATTGGGATGGGTTTGAGTTTTTATGAGGTGCTCTGGGTGTATTTGAAGCCCAAACCTATAACTGTTGGGGAAATCAGAAGCAGAACGTTTACCTGAAAGTGGAGGTACTCTAGGCTATTGAGTTGCTTTCAAGGTCATATTCACCTTTTGAATATGAAAGATCATTCAGTTGGAACATCATTCCTAACAAATAATTTTTCCTTGACAAATGAGAAATGTGTATGCATATGAAACTCAAGCATGACCTTATAAGAACTTCAAGTTAGTCAACTTCTTTGAATATATCTTGTTCTCATGCTTTCTGTCCTTTGACAAGCATCAAACAGATTCTGAGTTATAGTACAAGGACACCCATCCTAGAGTGTGTGTGGGAAGCAGAAGATCAGGCCTGGTCAGTGTCTGTTGTCTCAGTTCTGACCAAGGACACATGGATGTGCACAGCCCTTGCGGTGCTCTGCCATTGGTAAGAAATTACAGCAGTATTTCACAGGTCATGCAGACAGATGCTGCAGAAAGGAGAAAGAAAAGAGACCATGAACAGTGCCCACTCAGCCAGAGGAGAGTCCCCATATGTAGTTTACTAATTTGAAGCCTGTGTGTTTGATAGTACATCTTCAGAAAATCTGGGGTCATACAAGGTTTTAAAAATGAAGACCAGCTATGTACCAGCATTTAATTTTGCATTCTCCCATCAACTCCAGGTTTTGACACTTTGTTTAGCTATTATTATGAGAAACCACTAAGACATGTGTTTTTATATGTTCTACCAAATGTGTTTCGTAACATCTGTTTGGCACTTAGCAAGGAAAATGTTCTGTAATCTTGACCAGCAGTATGTGCTGGACAGATGAGACTGTGCACAACACAAGGTTAAAAAGCTGCTTTTTGCTCTACTCAGAAACAGAACTGAGAGTCAGTTCTTTGAACTTCTTTCATGGGTCTCTCAGTTGAAAAGTAAATCTGATGACACACTGCTGAGTTGCTGTGGTCTTGCAGACCTTTTGCAGAGGCATGCAGTTTTATTCTGCATTCTGTAAGTGCTCTGAGAGTCTTCCTTTAGCTTCCTTCTCTTTTCTTTCTGACTGCTGTCATCTTCCCCTCCCTCTCTAACTTCTCCACATTACCATACAGCCTCTTAAGGCTCCTCCACTAAGAAGTGTTCAAAAAGCAAATCTATGCAATTACCAAAAATAAATTATTTGGGGACTTGAGCTGCTCTGAAATGTGTCTTGTTTAATAGGCAGATGCCTACTGACTTTTTTTGTTCTGGAGAGAAAAATTATAAATAGTTCTATGGCAGCAGTGCTCAAGTTCACATGAACTCTATGTGGTCTGTCTAATTAATTTCTCTTTGATGATTGCTGTACTCATTTCTGAGACTGTTCCCTAAGCCTCTGCATTTCAAGGTTGTGTGGCTTGCACTGTGTCCTTAAGAAGGAAATGCAATTTATTATCCATGTAGCAGGGCTCTGTGGTGTGTCTCATTCCTTTTTTATTGTCTTAATTTTTTGAATCCTGAAGGTAATTCACACAAAATGTGTCTGCACTTAGAGAAGCCCTAGTATTTAATGCGTAGGGATAATCATCATGAAGGGGAGAAAGGTCATCTAAGACAGCCATTGAGGGTCTTCCCAAAGTGGTCTGCCTGGCACAGTGGTTCCCTCAGGTTTTGCTGTAGCTTCATCTGTACCCTTATTATCCAGTACTTAACTGAAAACATTAAATGTTTTACTCAACAATACAAGGTGCATATCAACTTGTGAGCCACCCTCCATGGCCCTATGGACATATAACTAATAAAACACGGTAGCATTTATAAGCCATGTGTGGCAATGTATGGTTTGTACCCGAGAGAGTCACAAAACGAGTGTGAGGCACTCTTTGCCCTAGTTAGTGAGGATTTGCCTGCTCATGGACATTTCATTTGGGAAAAGCCATTTACAGTACCTTCACAGTACCCTGTAAGCACTTCTGGCATTGAACTCATAGCAAAGAGAATTGGGATAGGGGAACAGTGAGCAGCCTGGGAGTTGCCAAGTGCCCAAATTTGCTGCTGCTACTCTTTGGGGTGTTGTATGACCAAGCCAGGGTAGGTGACAGGGGGCCCTAGGAAAGAGGCTGGCAAAGCAACTGTTAGAAGATCTGTGTTATAGCAATTGTGGGTTCTAGGCACTGAGCCATTTAGTCCCAAACAAACACTGAGGAGCAGGGGCCAGCAGGGTGCATTTAGTGGAATTGTTTGTTAAACTCAGATACACACACAGGTGTAAAGTTTGGGGAAGGACTTGTTGGAGAGAAAAGAGTAATGTGAGACATTCAACAAGTGGTAGTCTTTTCAGTCTGTATGATCTGTTTGCAATAAAATGCAGAAAACAGAAACTCTGGTTCAGCTTTTCAAATCTTCTTGTGGATAGTATTGTGTGTACGATGTTTGGGCACAAGAGACTTGAAGCACCAGTGGCATTGTCAAGAGAGGAGAAAGAAGGTAATTCTGTGTTAAAGACTGGGAAAGGAAATCTTGTGATAAGGGGTGTAAGTAGTTTGGCCTGTGTGTGAGACAGTGGGAAAAATTGACAGAAAAAGGTATTTTCATCATGACATTTTTAGCTAGAATAGAGTTGATGTGGAACGGTTTATCTTTTCAGTGGTTTACATTGCTCCAACCATCCACATGTTTTTCTAATGTATTTCACTATAATCCTATAAATCTTGCTCAGGGTAGGATATGTATTGAAAAAAAGGAATTAAATCTTTACCAGGGTTACTGTTGTTTTTATTTTAATCTGAAAACAGCTGTGTTGTTTATTTTCCATGGTGAAGAATTGCTATGGTAGAGATTAATAGAAAACAAAGAGTTATTAATTTAGCACTGAGAAGAATGATTTATATTTATCTACAGTGATCTGTGGCACTCCTTTACAATTGACTTCAGAAATAGTTATCATGAGTCTATTATTTACCAATAAGAAGATCAAGTCACACCAATGGTCTTAGTATGTACAGCCTGTTGATTAAAGAAATAAATGAGAACTGTGGGTATGCTTTGCTTTCAGATACCAAGCAGACAAAAGAAATGAGTCTTTTAAAATATGAGAGATAGTCAGTGGTAGAACAGTTTCTGCTCCAATTGTGGAATAGACTTATTCCCCCATAATAAGTACATGGTTTTGGAATATCTTACACTGTTCACTACTTGTGTAACTACAGTGTTAACAAGAAGAATGGCTTCTCTTTAACCTTCATTTCCCTCTGTTGCTGAACTCTTCCTCTAACAATGTGACAGCCAAAAGAAAGAGCTGTTCCATTTCAAGAGGAAAAAATAAGCTTTGACATAAACTTTCTGACATTTGAGGACAAGGAGTATCCCCTGAATGGCCTTATTTTCAGATGTTTACTTGTGCTTCAAGAGTATGTTTTTCCTAAAGAAGAAATTTTTTTCAAGAGCCACAAGCCTACAAGTTACATTCAATGAATATGAGAACTATATGTCTCCTTAATTTCAACTGTTCCTCCAGCTGGAAGACAGAGGTCATATGCTTTTAAAAATGCATCCTATGCTGAAAAGCCTGAGAAGTTCTTAGTAAGTCTACAGAAATTCTGGCAACTGCTCTGAGTATAGATCCCAGATTGCCAAGCTGCCAGGGAACTAGAGGTGTCCTGGAACTCCTCTAGAGATGAACATTTCTCTCGTGTGGCCATGTCACATGATTTGGGATGGAGTTCAGGCTCCACACTCTGAGCCCATAGATTCACACAGACATGTCACTGCTCCTGTGTTCCCACTGTGTTGCACTGCAAGCCACAAAGCCCTCCCGGGGCTGAGGAACCACAAGGGAGCACAGAGGGAGCAAAGTTCTTCCAGGCCTGCACAAGCTCCTGCAATGCAGGTACAAGCAGCAGCAGAGAGCTCAAGGCAACTTGTGTCTATTCCTCAAGAAATATATGTCCAAAGTAACTAGGCCAGATTTCCAGTGTCAGATCAAATGTGTTTCTCCTAAAATGTCTCTGGAAGATGGTCCTGCAGATCAAACTGTAAGGTTGTATTTGATGGGTAATACTTTAAAAAAAAAGTATTACCCCCCCAACAGTCAAATACCTTTTAAAAAATTGGAAAAGGAGGGGGTGGTGGTGGGGTGGGAATTGGTTTGTCCAGAGCTGCATGTTTCCATGACATCTATTCTGAGTTTACCACTTGGATCTGTATCTCTGCTACTGGTTATCTCTGAGAAACCTGCATAAGATCACATCATTTTAAATGTCTTGTGTGGCAGGTTGAATCAGGAAAACAAATAAGTACTTTAAACCCCATAACTCTTGGAAAATGTAATTGTTGCCTGGACAGTGTCACCATGACAGAGAACAGCCACAGCTCCAGACAGACCTTCTGGCATTTAAACTGCTCCTTGTTTGGAGAAGGGAAACAGTCATAAACAGTCAGTGCAGACTTGGGGCTGCTCTGTGACATGTGTTTGCTTTTCAAAGTATGGAGTCAAGCTTCTATTTCCTGGCAAAGAGAAAAATCAGAGCTCTAATGGGACCACTTAGTGACACCGTCTCTGCATCTGTGATAGATTTGCTTCCTTTATGGTGCAAATCAGCACACAGTTTATTCTACTGTGGTAGCATTCCCTAGCCAGGTAAAGTAAAGAGCTTTCCTGCATCCTGTGAGGAATGTTAATTATTTTCAGTATGTTAAAAATTAGCAGAATCCATGACAAGTCTTGGCATGATGAAGAGGGAAACTAAGTACTTGCAAAAAAGTTTACCAAGCAAATGCAAAGCTATGAGACTGGAAAAGATTAGTAAATTTATTTTCAATATGAGCTTACTGCAGAGGTAAACTGGGAATTAATGGAGAGAAGATGAGCTGTGAAACAGAACTTTAAAAGAGTAAGGATATAAATGCTAACAAATAAAGTCCTTCTGCATATATTTTACTTCAGTCATTCTCTTAAGCAAAGTAAAAGCAAAGTGTTGGTTTCGGTTAGCATGATGGTATTATAAATTAGTATTCCAATAAATACAAGCAGTTTTCAAAAAACGCAGGGATGTTCCAGGTGTAAAAACCAGGGCAAATTCTATCAAATCAGTTGCATGACTCACACACATAAGAAAAACCTGTCTTTATTCATTGTAGGGTCATCACACTTCAGGAGAAATGTAGTCCTGAAGCAGAAGAGACAAGAGAAACCATACATAAGGATCAGCTGTTTTACTGCTTTTATATTTACCAGAGAGACCTGTATGGAGACAACTGGAAGAGGAAGGAATCAAAGACCCAAGGTGAGAGCTAATTTGTAACAGAGTTTTGTCACACCTCAATATGTCAGTTTTCTTAAAAATGCATTTCTGCCCACACTTGGTTTCATACTTAAGGATACATTCCACATTAAGAGTCAAGGCTGCTGAGAAACTCTGCAGCATGGATTTTCTTTTAATATGAATTTTCCTACATAATGTATGATCCACAAACTACTACCATCATTGCATACTTTCCTGGTATTACTTTTCCACATAGTCATATACTAATAGAAGCCTTTGCATGAAAATAAGCCTCTTCGACCAAAAAATAGGAGTCAGCAGCATGTTGATTGCCATTTCTCCACAAGGAGTGGAGAAACTTATTTACAAGGAGTAATTTATTTGCAAGGAGTTTCTGGAACAGAGCAAATACTATTATAGTTTGGGGCAGACACTGCAATAAATAATGATAAACTACACACACACATTTTTGTTGTGTCTTACATGCATATACAAAGTGAGGTCTTACTCATGGTAGCCCAGAACTACTTTGCAGTTTGTTTGGAAAACATATTCTTTCTGTCAAGTGCATCTTAACCAGTGCAAGATACAGACCATAAGCATGATGTGTGAACAAACTCTTGTGACAATAACTTGGAAATGCCAATGAAAGTTAGGTTGTGACTGAGATCTGCTGAGCTTAGGGGATGGGGAGTTTGATTTCTGTACACTGAAACTTAACAATTCAGACAAGTCACATGTCTGACTTCACAAGTAAAAGTGAGTCCAAAGCATGGGGTTTCACACTACCCCAGTGAAGTTCATGTTGGTTATATGTTACCATAACAACTGCTACTCACCCAGAGTACTACTACACTGCCTAGGCAGGGAAAGAGTAAACCAGAAAAGAAACCATTCCTAGCAGATGATAGAAAAGAGACCACTCTTATGGAGGAGAGACTTTATCTGCATGTTGTGGGTCCTCCAATAAAAAAATGCTGCTATGAAGTACACCAGGATAACTCTGGTGGAAAGGGACTTCAAAAAGTTTCTGCTACAGCTCTCTGCTCTAAACAGGGTTAACCACAAGGTCAGACCAGGCTTCTCAGCTTTTATTTAGTTCAGTCTTGAAAGCCTCCAAGGAGCCTCAATGAGCAATCTGTCATCATAGAAGAAGCATTTTTTTTACATGCCACTGAACTCTCAAGCTCTCAAGCATGTCAGCTGCACCCCCAAGTTTGGTGTCATATGCAGACTTGGCCAGCATGTGCTCTGTGGCCTCCTTAAGGTCATTGAGAGAGATATTAAGCAGGACAGGCAACCAGGCAGGGTATCACCCTTTAACCACTTCCCTCTGACCCTGTTAAACCACCATATTTTAACACATTTAGTTGTCTGTCCATCCAGACCCTAACATCCTAATTTGGATAACTGTTTGTGGAAAGAGCTTATATACATACACCTTGCTAACTCTAAAGGCAGAATGTTTTTTTAATGAACCCATAATCACAAACTATACACCAAAAGTTTTTCACAAGCCAGGTGACACAGCTTCCCACCACTTTTACAGCTCTCCCCTCCCATAAGAATGTGAGTACATGGGATTTCTACCCTGCTTAAAGGGAAAAACACTTCACCTGCTTTTGAAATGCTGCCTTTTCTGCATGGAACTGCAGATGAGCTACATAAGGCTTTCTTTCCCAAGCACAAAAATGGAGCGTTGTCACTGTTGGAAATATAAGGGCAGTATAGGAGTCTGTGTGCAGCTGAGATGAAAACTAAAGACTTCAGTAACCCCAAACATTTACATTAGGATTTGCCTTACTCTGAATGCCAATTTGCAAAGCAGAAACAAAACTGTTCCCAGTTGTCAAGACAACATCTGAGGGAAGAAGAACTGTCAACAATAACAAAAAGAAGTCAGAGATTTCTGTTTTCTCTCTAAAAATGTATGCAATATTAGAGGAGTTCAAGAGACTGGAAGAACTGCTTAAAAGCCTGAGTGAGTTTCTCTCAGAGGGAAGAGTTTGGGCAGGTATGTAAATAAACCCCCAGGTAGGGAACATCCATAGACAATGTCTGCTGGAAAAGGAGGCAGAGGAATGTTCAGAAGAATGTTCAAAGACTTTGTTACAGAGTTCCTGTAATTTAAAGACATTAAAAT
>VXBI01014197.1:0-15000 GCA_013397375.1 Toxostoma redivivum
TAAATTATAAATTATAAATTATAAATCATTACATTAAGTTCCATATATTTATGACACAAGCTCTGACTATTGCACTTTTGCAGGGAATTTTCCTGCAGGCTCATTCCTTTGGAGAAACTGCACTGGCCCCAATAAGGCCAATAACCCTTCCAGTCTGGTGGCAACTCCTACAGACTTAATTAGAAAGAAAAAGGCTTAATTCTGCATTTTCCTTATCAACCCCAGGCTTTTTTTGTACTGCATCACTACTTTTCTTCAATTCTCAGAGTTTCACCCAGCTCTGGGCAAGCCTGGAGTGCCTGAAGGGCCAATTGTGCAGATCTGGGGATGAAATTTTGCTAAAGCACTGGTGTTCCTGTGCTGCCTTCCCAGTGGGTTGATTTGCTAGTTCAGGCTGGATTAAGATACTTTTGGTGCTTGAAATCCTGGATTGGTACTAAAGGGATTTTTATCCTTTTTTTGGGTAGTGACTCAGCAAAGTCACTGCAATGGGGTGGCCATAGGAGCCCACAGATCCCTCCCTACACCCTCTCCTGGAAGAAATTCCCTCCAGGAAATTCCCTGGGGGTGTGATGCTGCTGTCAGGACAAGAAATTCCTAAGGATGGGCCTCGTTTGGCTTGCCAGGCACTGGCACCAGTGGATCAGGCATGCTGCTTTTAATATTCCTAATAGTTCTTTTTCCTTGGCCTCACTTTATTCCCCTCATTTTGAAACTCTTGACAGCCTTTCATCAAAAGTTTCTGACAAACTCAAAGAATATCTAAAATGGGCATTAATAATTTAGTACTGTGATTTTATGGGTATTTTAAAGTTCTTGGGTATTACTATTATTTTATGGAATGATTTTTCCTCCTTTTCCTTGCTCTTTCTTCCTATGTTCTTATGGAATTAGGGGTGAAATGTATTTCTTGGCTGCTGTTTCATCTTTTGTTCATACAGTTAAATATTGCCCTGGTTCAAGATTGTACGAGGCCCCCACATTAAAATTTTATTGTATTTTTGTATTTATTTTTGGCCTGGATCTGGGGGCCTCTTAGGTCCAGGTCTTGTGTAATTTTATTCGGTTGTGGGTGGAGGAAAGAACAAAAATGAGGTTTGTGGCCAGAATGTTATCTTTGGCCATAGGCAGCTATTTGGGGGCCTGATTCTGCTCTGATTCATAAGCAAGTAAATCTCAAGCAGCTCCAGTGAAAATGAAAAAGCTGCAGTGATGTAAATTAGAGGAGAATTACCTCCATGGTGGATGCTATGTAAGCGTTTTGCTATTTATGATTTAGCTGGGAGCTGTTGACTGGCCTCTCTAAAGATAAGAGCCACCTATAACTCAGTTGTGAGCATCTTTTTCCCTTTTTGACTAATGTCTGCTTGCTAAAAAAGATTAAAACTGCTTTTTTTTATGAGCTCTGAGTAACAGAGCTGAGACTACAAAGCTCCTCAAGCTGAGAACCACAGCTGAATTTTGGTGACGCCTCCCTTGAGTGGGAAGCACCTCATTCCACCCTACACCCATGCTTTGAAACCTGTTGAATTCAAGTCATAGAATCCACGGATTTCAGGCTTAATCTCTTTGTTTTATGAAATACTTGTCACATGGCCACCAGTGAGTGAGTGAGTGCCCATCCCAGTGTGAGTCATGGCCACTGCATCCTCTGCTCTTCCTGCCTGGTTTGCATCCATCACCACAGCCCCTCTCCTCCCCAGAACCCGTGTCCCCCTCTCCTCTTTGCACGTTTATTCCTGTCAGGAGTTTGGCTTGGGAATGACTTCTCCTGCCAGCCAAACCTTCTTATTCTACACTTTAAAATCCTTATAAAATTTGGCTTGCCTGCCAAAGCTAAGCCCCAGCTCCCTTGTTACTCCTCTAAATATAAAACATTTTTATTGCATTAAGCCATGTTGAAGAGAAAAAGGGAAAACAGGGAAAGGGAAGAAAGCAAATCCCTGCACCCTGTGAAGGAAGAGGTTGGAATTGCACAGGAATGATCAGGGCTTTGTTTTATTGTGGTTTTATCCCCCCCCCCCCACATTTTCCTCTCACTTTCTGAATTCCTCCTTGAGTATCTCTGAAAAACTCAATTTAACTCATCATTGCAGGAGCTGTTTCCAGGCTGATCCAGAGAGTTTGGGAGATGGGAAAACCCATCCCACCATTGATCCTGCTGCATCACTTCCTAAAGAAAAAACTGCTTTCCAGGGAGCTCACTTAACACCTTCCACTTACATCAAACTTAATTTTCCTATATAGCTCACCCAACTTTGAAATGAGTTATTTATAATTTTCAGTCATTATTTCAAGTGTCATTTTAATAATTTCAACAAAGAAGTTTCTTAATATTCGCAATAATGGCTCCTGTCACTTTAAATATTAAAATTCGCATTAGGGATTCCCTTGGCTACATCTGCATTATTTGCATTATAGATTGTGTGCATATCTCAGTCTCTCTATATATGTGTATATATATAAATTTATATGCAGAGATGAATTTATGAGTTTTTAGGAAAACTGAGGCAGTTTTAAATGATCCCATCTGCTTTGAAAGCACGATGACAAATGCCAAAGTGATTAGTGATAAATAAGTTCCTAACACTCCAAAATTAAAAGCGCCTAATTTTCAACTTTAAATAAATCCTTATTGTATAGCAGAAATAATTCCTCACAAAGTGTTTCCAACATTCAGAGAAGGCTTTTAGGACATCCAGCATTAACATAATTTTTTCGACTGCGGTTCTCACAGGACATCTGATGAAGTCTCTACCCTTAATTTTAATTGCGTAGGCTGCATTCTTAATTAAAAACTGTACAAATGGATTTTATGCCATGCCAAAAGAAATCTGAGTTCATTAGTTATAAAACCCTTTAAAAATTGATGTAAATATGTGAATTCTCTAAAAGTTTGAACTCAGCGTCCTCATTTATGTTGAGTAGCCTTTTATCTAGAGAATAATGAAGTCAATACAAATTAAGATAGTCTGAGTTTTACTTTTCCCTTTTCCTTCTCTTTTTTCACCCCCCTCTTTTTTTTTGGTGAATGAGGGTGATGGGAGTCAAAGAGTGTGGGGGTTATGTCTTTATGTCATGCTGTTTTTCCTTGAAGAATCAAATTCATTTAAATCTAAACTGTGAAGAAAATTAGAGTGGGGAACGCACTGACCCTTTTGTACTGGGTTATATAAATATAAGTTCATATATCTTTTATTAATTCTTCATATTAAAACACAATCACATCATCTCGAGCCAATAAACCTAATGGAAATCTGTCAAACTGCAACTTTGGAGGAGAGCTCTGGACATCGCTTAAAGAAATATGTGCGCCTTATTGATTTTTAGTTTAAAATCGGAGAGTTGTTAATTAAAATGCTTTTCCATAACTTGTCAAGCCTTCAAATAACAAATGGGAAACTCTGAGAGGTTTGTTTAACCTGACAAATTGCTGACCTTTCATTCTGCTGGCTGCTCATCTGGCTGCACGGGGCCTTTCCCTTTCCCTTCCCTCTCTGGCAGCTGGGAGTTATCGTGGTGCCTTTTCCAGTGGGTGCCACCAACCTGACCCTGCCTGTGGCTCCCCAAAAAGCCACTCACGGTCATGGGAATGAAGGGCTGGGGCAGAGCTCAGCTTTCCCTCTGCTGGGAATTTATCTGTAGGATCTCACTCTGTTTTCCAGCCTAGGAATTTGCTGGTGGGAAGAGGCATGCAGGAGGTGCCTTGTGAGCACAGGTAGAAGTGAAATTGAAATGATAGCAATGCCACTTAGCATTCAAACTCAGAGTATTTACTGTTATTCTAACAAAAATACAAATTAAACAATAAATAAAGAACCTGTATAAAAAAAAAAATCTCTCTGTTTCTTTCCATCTCCTTCTGTGGTTTGTACTTTGAGCATCTCTCTCCTTGCCGAGCGTGGCAGCAGGGATGTTGAAATACCACATGAAAAGCTGTGGAAGTGCTTGTGACATTTCCAGCATGATCTGGAGCAGGAAGCACCAGAAGTCTCACAGGACAGATGGTCTCATGAGTTTCCAACCCAGTTTGGCACAGGAAAGAAGTCAGATAGACTTGGGACAAACCTCAGATTTCCTTTGTTTTGTTTTGTTAAGGAGCAGAGTTCAGGCAACAAAACCACTCTACCTTTCGAGATATTTCCATGACTGCCTCCTAAAATTCATGAAAAAAATATTCCAATGTAATTTAATATTTTGTAGTAGAAACACACCAGGCTGGACAGAACATTGGCTATCCATCAGCTTTAACCATACCATAATATCCCACTTTCTAGAAAATGGAACCAGATCACTCAGAAAGTAAAGATGGACACCCACTAGATCAGGTTGTTTAATTCCCCACCCCTGGAAGTGTTCAAGGCTAGGCTGGATGGGGCTTGGAGCATCCTGGTCTCATGGAAGGTGTCCCTGCCCGTGGAACTGGATGATCTTGATGGTCCCTTCCAACCCAAACTATTCCATGATTCCATGAGGGAGATGTGTAAAATGTTTTTGGGTGATTTAAACTAACATTTAATGGCACTCTGCCCCTGCCCAGCTCCTCACCCACAGCACCAGAAATGTCCCACATCCTCTGTTAAGCAGCTCACCATGTCCAACCTTGGTAACTCCTTGTATTCCACATCTTTTAAATCTGTTATGCTTTAAGGATTATACAGAACAGTGGACAATCAACAAAATCTTTAAAGTTGGTATTTGATTAATTTTTCCTCAGTTTAACCAGAAAAATGCAAGACACAAACCATATCCCTGTCTAAGTGCAGGAAGATGCACCCAGAGCACACTTCAGCCTGCATTTAGCTCATCTAACTTGAATTAAATTAAGTACCAGAAAAGCAGAGACGTTGCATGGTCCCAGAAGAAGAAAATCCACTTTCCTGACACTCCAAGCACTGCTTTCAAAGAATGGCAAGAGGATTCATTTACAAAATGCAGATGGATTCATAAAATCAATTCATGCACCTATTTCACAGCAGCCAACCCTGCTCCTCCTGCAGCAACTGCTCTGTGAATGAAGCCACGAAATGTTTGCTAACATTTGGCCCCTTTGTTTTTAGCAACCTTCCAGATTTAATGCCAGCTCCATGGTCTACCCAGAAGTAAAGGAAAACATTTGGTCTACAGAAAAATTCACAGAAATGGACACAAACAGTCCTGTATAATTGATAGTTTTATGAGACTGAACTCTGTAAATTTTTTTAATCTTGTCCCTCTAGATCCAGTTTATGTGCACATTTGAACAATGACTTCATATCCTTTCCAAACAGAGATTCTGGGATTCAGTCTCGTCATTTGGCCAACACAAATCCCCAAGTGCCAAGAATTTCTAGTTTTGTTTTGCTTCATGTTTGTCTTTTGCTTGTTCTTTTACAGGATTCCTCATCAAACCAGTCAGTCAGTGGAACGATTCCAGTTTGCACCAGAAGATGTGTAAATCCCTAAATCACTTTGGAAAAGTTAGGATTTTTGCTGTCTCTGTCTTTTGTGGTGCAGCTTCCAACTGTAAGATTTAAATCTTTATGTGCACTAAAGGAATGAGTTTGCAGAGAATTTCAAAGGCTGAACAGTTTGCTTTGTGAGCCATCATCACCAGCAGACCAGGAGGAAGGCTGCTGGAATATTCAGACACCTTTCCATTTGTTATCTCTAAATTCATGCCCTGCTCTGTCAGAATCCCATGACTTCCCCAGCCATGCAGGGACTATATGATATTTATCACACTTTCTAGCCAGGTATTTTTCACAAGATGATTCTTTTCAGATTTGTTTTTAACTGCAGCCACAAAAACATATCTAATGATTTTTTTTTCAAGAGGCTACTTTTCCAGCTGAACCAGATCCCTGAAGCTGAGGACTGACTCCAAAAAGATTATGTTGTATTATGTGAAATAGAATCCACTAAAGCCAAAATCTCCTTTAGTTCAACTTTTTTCCCTGTGTGTGGACATACAATCGCGATGCCTCATTATGGATCTTATGGATGAACTTTTAGAAATTTGTAGAGGAATTTGGCCACAAAATGGGAAAAATTATTCTCTTCATTCCATCGTGTTGTTGGGTCAGGAGGCTGAATTGCTTGAGATGATGAATTTTGCAGACAGGTGGGAACCCTGGTCTCCATGTGGGATTAAAGATCCTTTGAAACTCACATGATAATTGGTATTTTGGTGATATTTTGGTGATGAAGATGTGTATGTTTCTCTGCCTGTGGAGAGAAGAAGGAAGGGAGAGGTGATGAAGGTATAGAGGGTCCAATATGAGCATACTTGCATGGCATTAAGGCTGAGATGATTAGGAAGTGGATATGAATGATACAACACATCTGGGAGGTAAAAATATCATGGACAACATTCAGTTTGGCACACAGGAACATTCTGGTTGTTCATCCTGATGCCTTCAAACGCAAAAGCTTCATTTTTCCTTCACAAAACCATTCCCAACAGGGACCAGCAGTGCCTCCATTTTTCTTTTTGAATTGCTGGGTGGTATTTTGATCTGATCCTACACATTTATTGTTCTCACATTAATATTTTTTTCCTTACATCCATAGCTGAAAGAAAGGCAGAGGATCCAAAGCAGTTAGTGTGATGGTACCAGCATGTGAGCTAGTGGACCAAGGGTTTGCTTTGGATTCATGTTTGGATTCACATTGCCTGAAGAGGCACTGCAGAGAACAGGGAGGATCTTCAGGGTGGGAAGGACCATGCACTCCCATCATCACCAGGATTTTGGATAGGGGTCACATCCCTGCAGCCCATTCCATGCTGACCACAGCAGATCCCTCTGCTGGTAACAGCTCCTGATGAACATGACGAATCCCAGCAAGATCTGAACCAATAACCCCGAGGTGAACAACTTTGCAGCCTCTGAACGTTTTCTCAGACTGCCTGGGTTGATATTTTAGTTCCCAGACTCCCACCCCCCTCCTGGCTATAAATAGATCTCTGTTTTTAAGATTTTGCTTATTTTGCACAATGTATCTTGTCTGGAACACAATTTATGTTTTATCACAACAAGCAGCTACCCCATTAAGCTAACATGTATTTTTCCTGAGGTAATTAACGTACATGCCAAATTTGACAAGAGATACGTGGTGCAGTTACAGGACATATCTTAATGCAATTAACTGTATTGGGTTCCAGAAATCACAAATATAGAATTTCAGTACTTATCCATCTGTGAACTGTACAGCTTTCAAAAAACCATGTTTGTTATTTTCTCCCACCATTACTTGAACCAAAAATTACTATAGAAGCAAAATTATTTTTTTAATGCAGGTTAAAATTTGAGTTACAAATACCAATTGACCGATGAACCCACAAGTTGCTTGCCCTAAAAACAACCACAAGAAACCCCTAATTACCAAACAAACAACATTCCCTTTCTCTTCTTTAGCTTCTTTCTCTCATGGTTCAAATTGGCACAAGAGCCAGAGTCGGGAGAGCGCGGCCACGAGAGGATTTTAATTTATTGACGGCTCTTGCCCTACTGTACAGTCAGCGCTGCTATTTGAGCGTAATGGATGGAACAGATGTTTGACACCGCAGCACCTCTTCATAACTCCACTCTTCAAAAACAGTTTTACAAGTGCTCGCTCGCGTTGGTTCCCATTCAGCACAGGAAACTGAGGTCATGCTGAAACATGAGGCCCGGGCAGGAGCTTGAACTCATGTGCACTGCAGCTGGGCCCGCGCCCTCCGAGCGCGTCAGCCATCCACAGCGCTCCCGGCGCGGGGACAAAGGAATCAGGCTTTGTCACCCTCACTGCTGCATCTGCACGGGGGAAAATGCCAGCCCATGCCTAAACATCAAGGTTTCCCCATGGTTAATTTCACCCATCGTCCACGTGGCCGTTTTTTAATAATTTCTTCGTGTTTCGGTATCGACGCTGAAAGGTTTTCTGGGCTGTATTTTTCTTAGAAGCAATAATTCAAGAAGCAAGTGACGTTTGTGATATTCTGAGCTTTATTTTTTTTTTCTAGATGATTATTTTAACACATGCTCATCTCTGGATCTGTCAGAAAATCTTTCCAGGCGTACAATGTAGGTAACTCTGCGGCTTGTTTTAATAAAGATAACATAAGGTTTGTGCAGTTGGAGGTACTGATTACCTTCTGTTACCTTCCCTGGGAAAACAATTAAGGCATTTAGGTAGGGAGATTTGGTACCCAATTTGGAAAACCCTAGCAGGGCACCAGCCTGATGTGGTTGGAAATCCCATATCAGAAGTTTTTCTCCTACTGCAACTTCAGCTCCTTCCCAGCACAAGCACCCTGACAGCCTCGGGGATTTCTCCAGCACTTTCATGAAAACTAATACCTGCCTGCAGCAAGCTGCTGCTCATCTCCCAGCACCAGCATGTGGGCCTTGAACTTTCTGCATCTTTGCTCTCTGGCTTCAATGTACCTTCATATATAATTGTATTTCTGAACTTGCTCTTAATTAAAGTCAGCCCTTTAGTGACTTTGTGGCCCGCTCTGGAAGGAAATCTGGCTGTATAGCGGTAGCTGCACAGCACAAAGTTATGGTTTAAAGTGCTGAAATTTTGTCAGCAAGGCTAAAAATGAAGGGCTCTGAAGTTAAGTGAAAATTGAAACAGCAAAGCAGTTTGGTCACAGATGTTCCTGCAAGACTGGACTGGACAATCGCTTTTCTGCCCACCCCTCAAAGCATTCTAATGGAAGGAATTGGGTTTGTCCTGGTAAAATCATATATTTGTTACGCTGCTTTTCCAAAGCATCTGTAGGAAGTTCCCCCAAAAAAGAATCTTAATTTTCCTGCTCCAGCTGCTCTCATGGGCTGTACAAAATAGAAGTCCACTACTTCCTTCAAGAGGCTGTAGAATCTTCTCTCTGTTACAGCAGGAAGTGGCCTATCACATGGAATTCTGTAAAACTCCAGGAAATGCATATTTTTGTCTTTGCCTGCCTATTTTCATGGTGATAACATGCACTATTAAGAAAAAAAAATCTTTCAGAGCAAGGTAACATGAATATTTGTGGAATAACACCTTCCTTCCTGCCCAGCAGTATGAGCCTGGGGTTGACAATTCCCACTGTGTTTGTTCCCTCTGTTCCCAGAGCCATCAGCAGGGAGAACAGGAGCTGAGGAAGCCACACCAGCCCTGGCTCCACTCAGAATCATGGAATCACAGAATCATGGAATGGCCTGGCTTGGAAGGGACCTGAAAGATTATCCAGTTTCAAATCCCTTGAATGGGGCACCTTCCACTATCCCAGATTGCTCCAAGCCCCATCCAGTCTGGCCTTGGACACTTCCAGGGATGCAGAGGCAGCCACAGCTGCTCTGGGCACTCCACCCTCACAGGGAAGAATTTCTTCCCAATATCCCATCTAACCCTGCCCCCTTGTCCTGTCACTCCAGGCCCTTCTAAAGCATCTCTGTCCATCTTGTTGCTCCCTTCAGGTACTGGAAGGCCACAATTAGGTCACCCTGGAACTTCTCCAGGCTGGACAATCCCAATTCTCCCAGCCTTTCCTCATAGGAGAGGTCAGAAAACATCTCCAAGGTCGTCAAGTCAGCCAAATGCCACCATACCCACTGAACCATACTGTGAAATTTTGGTTCCCAGTGGTGCCAACACTGACCCTGGCCCTGAAGGAGGGACAGCCACCCATGGGCCACAGGCAGAGATTGTGCTCAGAGCTGTTTGCATTCCTTTTCACATCAAAACCACAGGAAAAACCCACAAAAAGCTCCCTCTGCCAGCTTGACCTGATCTCAGAGATGTCCCTGCTCAGGGCAGGAGGGTTGGACAAGGTGTGCATTCAAGGTCTCTTCCAACTCAACCCATTCCACGAGCAGCTGGCACCTCTGCTGTGCCTCTCCTGACATGCACGGAAATGCCTTTGCTGTGTTTTCAGGGTGCTTTTCAGTGTGTTTTTCTCCCCATCCCATGCCCCAGCCTGGTCCCACTGAACCCAACCACATGGCCAGAGCAACTCTTCCACCCATCCAGTCTATGCAAGAGTGGAAAACGTCCCACTTGCGGTTTTTGGCTTTGTTTTCTCAACCTTTAGCAGCCATTTGTTTGTTCTGGGTCTAACCACAGGCCCTGGGTCTTGGAGGAGTTGTGTGTTGAAGGACAACCAGATCATTTTTCCTCTTGTTATTTCTTGTCCCCTTCAATTGATAACCTGACCTGTCACTGGCATGGAGAAAACACCACGCTGAAATTTTCTCCATGCCTGGGGGTTTTCCACAGGGCTTGTGCCAACGTGCAGCTGCAGTGGCAGTTGGTTTAAAACCTATGGAGAGTTTAACAGCATCCAAAGGACAAACCCTACAAACCTTCACATTTCATGTTTGGTGGCCTGGTTCCTCTGGAGCGGGAAAATGCATGGTAGGAAAAGTTTCCCAATTAAAGACAAGCCTGAATAGTTTGGTTTGTTGATAGTCTTGCAAAAGCAAACAAAACAACTCCTTACCAAGGTTTGCTAGAATCCCAGAGCTTTTTTCCTATGGGAAAATAAGGCTGTTCTATGAAATTGTGGGGAATTTTTGAGCTGACAGCCCAAGATTAAATTAACTTTTCTAACTGGGAGATGGCAGCAAGTTTAACTATTCTGGCTTGGCTCAGAGCATTTGGGCTGTGGTTGTGCCTGCAGAAGACATGAGTGTGCCTGGTGTGACACCGGGTCAGGGCTCCAGCAGTGACCACAGGGTCCCTTTTTCCCAGGCACAGGAAGAGCAAACATCCCTGCAAGCAGAAATCCCCCAGAAAGGCAGAATTTTACCATGTTTCTGAAAAAAAAAAAAAAAGAAAAAAAAAAAAAAAAACATGAAGTGGTTGATTAGNATTTTACAATGTTAAAAAAAAAAAAAAAAAAAAAAAAAGAAAAAACAAACATGAAGTGGTTGATTAGTTCAGACCAGCCAAGTGACCACAGCAGGCAGAAGATGTCCTTCCCATGAGTTTTTAAAGAACATTTTGAAGTATTTAGTGACAACAATTTCTTAAAGAAAATGGAGACAACACCTTTCCAACGTTTCTGTTGGAGGAGAGGTCCTGTGGAAATTGTTGCTGCAGAGGTTGTAGATGGTGGGGCTGTCAAAATGCTCACCCCTCTTCCTCTCTGGCCTGAACTGGGGACAGTTACATGCTTTTTAACCATTTCTGTTAGAAATTCTTAGGTTTAGTCATGCCTTCAGAGCCTGAACCCTTGTTCTCATGGCTACTTCTGATATTCCACCTTGGTTTAAGCCTTAGCCCAGATGTGAAACAAGATTTCTGTGCTCATTGGAAAAGTTCTAAGGTTTACAAGGAGCAAACAGAGCAATGTCAGGCTCTGGGTAGAGACCACGAGTGTGAAATCGAATTCTGCTAATAAATTGCTGCCTTTGCCTTAACATTGCAAGCCATGCTCTGGAGTTTATTTGAACACATAAAATATGCTAAAAGTTTAGCAGCACCACTGTGTAAAGAAGAGTTGGATGAAGTATATATTTTTAAATACAGCAAGTAATAAAATGTTGCGTAAATTCCCAAGAATATCATTTTGGGGCAAGCACAATAGAATGCTTAATGTGTATATTCCCAGGTCTGTTGTTTTTATTCCTCTTTTTTCCTTTCTCCTGATTTAATCTCCTCACCCAGCTGATGGTTGGCATTATGGGAGCTGTGAGGAGGAGGGTGCATCCACAGACATTTTCAATATCACAGCTGTGGGACAAGGGATGTGAGGGGCTTGCAAGGTGCTGCTGCATCTCACCTGCACTGGTGCAATTGTGGGAGACAGCTCAGAGCTGCCATGCACAGGGTGGGATTGTTGTTTGCAAAAGGACCACAGAAAATAAAGGAAAATGTAAAACAAACCGCGAAAAAAGGCAAAGATTCCTGCTCAAATTAATTTCCTCCAAATTTATTTCCTTTTCATTTAACTTGGTTGAGAAACATCCCCATGGGCTTCATCAGAAAATCAATCTCTCTGTTTTAAGTTCTAAATGGAGTTTTAAGTAGCTCATCCTGACATTCAAAACTCCATGAGATGCCCAAATTCTCATCAAGGCAGTTCAGATGTCATTCAGAGCCATTCCTGCAGGTCCAAGAGAAAAGCTGGGGGCAGAATTCCCTTTTTTCAGACCAACTTTTTGGGTCTGAGTCAGGTGATGTTGCCTATCCCTTTTACAAACCTTCCTGTGGTTGATTTTCTTTAGGGATAAAACACCCAAATTTAGGATTATGCCTTCCAATGAGTAGTTTCATACTTTCAGGGTTTTGTTCCCTGGCTGCAAATCAGATTTTTTGCAACACAGTGATGCCCCAGGTGGCCCAGAGGTCTCATGTGCCTACTGCTTACCTGCTTTTATGCTGCTGCTTCCCAAATAACTATTTTGAAGTTATTTTAAAATTAAGAACTGCTCTGCAGTACCTCTGAAATTATGTTCTCAAACTGCTCCCAGTTCCTGCTGTAATCCCAGTCCTTTTAGAACTATCCATTGTGGAAATGGATTTTATATTATATGGACTCCCAGGAGGATAAATACAGACCTATTCAAATAAAAGAAGGGAAATTTAGGATAAAGTTATGGATAAAATTGCTCCCAGTGAGGGTGGGCAGGGCTGGCACAGGATGCCCAGAGCATCTGTGGCTGCCCCTGGATCCCTGGCAGTGCCCAAGACCAGGTTGGACATTGGGACAGTGGGAGGTGTCCCTGCCGTGGCAGGGGTGGCACTGGGTGGGATTTAAGGTCCCTTTTTTAATCCAATTTATTCCATGATTCCATATAAATCCCAGGAGACACATTAAGGAAAAAACCCAAACAGACTCTGACATTAGAATTGTGATATATTATTTCTTTCTGTGATTTCTAGAATATTAATTTTTAGTTCTTATGAAGTTTCAGCAATTGTGCCTCAGAGAGACCTGTTACTTTATTATGTAGCATCAAATAAATACAATAATAAAAATTGGTCCACTGATCCAACTCAGCTATTTCTACCTGTATATATGTGTTTAATAAATACTGATTAGTGGTACTATTGAGCAATACATCTTCTCTATTTTATTTGACTTGTCAGCTAATACAGTGCAGTACTAAAATATAAGAGATGTTAAAATTGCAACTCTTTGGCAGTGAGCAGAAAGTTTTTGGCACACTGAGAACAACTTTTGGTACAGTTTGCTGCATTTGCCCACACGGTAGAATGTTTTTTGGCAGGTTCTACCTGTTCATCTCCCGTGAAATTCCATGGGCTGGAAGAGTGCCCTCCTAAAGAGAGAAATCTCAGCATCTCTAATGAGGGGCCAATTCCCAGCCCTGCAGCATCTTCAAATGGGATTTGGCAGAGATCAGCCTTTTTGGGATTTGGATGGATGGAGTTTTCCCTCCATGCAGCACAGCACTGGCAATATGCAAGGCTGAAATTCCCTTCCATCCATTTTCCTTTCCCTAGTGCAGAGAATTTGGGCCTCCCCACGATGGATTCCTGCCCACGAGCAAAAAGCCTGGAGGTAAAAGAGCCTTTCCACCTCCTCCATGCCTGCAGATATCAAAGAGAGTCAACAAATCATTATTCAAAGAACAGAGAAAGGGGGGAAAGTCCATTCCCTGCACTGGCCTGGCTTGCAGATTAAAGGTAATCTGATAATGAGGAGTCACCAGATGATAATTAATAATCAGAATTTCTTCTGCTGATTTACCTCCCACCTATGGAGAGATTTCTTCTACAGGAACATGGAGTGGTGCCCTTCTCAAGAGCCATCAGTCCAGCTGGATGGGATCTGGAGTCCTCTCTGTGGCTGGGGCAGGTGTTAAGGGTGGGCTTTCAACTCTTCTTCTCCCTGGAGCTCCACATTTATCCCAGAAAACCCAGCCAGGGGTTAAACTCCCAGCTAACATCACACCAAGGAAATAGGTGGAGTTAGACCTCAAAGAACATGGAAATCTGTGTTCTCTACAATTCAGGAATAGATTGTAGGTGGGGGTTTTTTAAGGAAAAAACTCAGTTTAATAGATTTCTGTATATGAAAAAAAGCCTTTGGGTTAAAAACTGGTGTTACACATATTGCACATCGAAATACAGATTTTTCCATATGTGTTCAACGTGTTCCACACAAATTGAAGATAATTTGGGAAGACTCTTTCTAGGAATTACACATGCTGAATTTAAGTTCTAATTCTTGTAAGACTCTTCCCTGAGTTCCCTATGAAAAAGCTTGCTATAAATACATAGAAATAAAATCATTAAAATGTTGATATAACCTATAAAATCAAACAACAGACCCGCTGGAGACTGGGTCAAACCTAAATTGTATTAAAAATCCTTTCTTAAAACAAAGTCCTGGAGATTTGAATAATTTTCCTTGTAAAATGTCAGTACAATCTTTAGGTTTGGTTCAGTTAAATTTGGAGCAATTCTCCATAATGAAAGGAAAGAATGAATATAAACACATTTCAGTAGGACTTTGGGATTCCTGACTCCTGTCTCTTTAGGGAGACTTTTTCCTTATGGCACAGGTCTGCACTGTTAAAGACTTTGCTATAAAATAATGAAAAGTCGAGGAGAGAAGGGGGGCAAGCATGATTACCTTGGAAAATTCACTTAATGAAAGAGACCCAAAATGATGTGTCCATCTATTAATGCCATCAGAAGCAGCCAAATAGATTATCCAGGTGAAAAAGAGGAAAAGAAAAACAACAGAGTTCCTGCCATAGGTGAGAGCTGAGATTTTCCTCTCACACCACTGATTTTTTTTGTAAGAAATTATATTTTTCAAGAGTTTCTGCTGCAAAAGAGGCTGGGAGCTCCTGTGTTCAGACAGTGCTGTACCACAGAGTTGTGTGCTTTTAATTCAAACCAATTTAATGCATGTTAAATGGAGAGATTAATTTATGTAAAATACGTGTAGACCCTTTCTGATAATGGGTGTTTCACCTGTCACATAACCCAGTGTGGCAGACAGGCATTAACCAGAAAATAATTCCCTGGGATTGGAATATTCCCTGGGATTGGAATCCCTTCCCCTGCAGAGGA
>VXBI01014197.1:24716-34716 GCA_013397375.1 Toxostoma redivivum
AAAAAAAAAAAGAGAAGCACAGTACAAAGAGCACAGGGATTGTTTTCCAAGAAGCACCAGTGCAGTGCTAAATGTGCTTTTATTTACAGATAATTCGCTGGCAGGTTTCTCTTTTAATCTCAATTTCCTCTCTAATCAATGCAGGATTGTGCCAACCATTTGCAGGAGACATTTTTTACATGAGTACACATGAAGTGGTTTTTCAAGGAGCTGAAGAAATAAAATTGTCAATGTTTACTAAAATAAAAAGCAGTTCCTAAAGAAACCCTGCTCAAATACAAGCAAATGAAGCATTGACCTGTCTCATATAATAAAACAAAGAGCTAAATAGTCTCCAAATGAATCATGCAGCTTTCTACCAATTTTCAAGGTATGAAAACCAAAAGGCTTGATTAGCACATAGATTTTAAAAAGTTGAAAGAAGAGTCTTTAAAGCCAGGTAAATGTCATATTCTGAATGCAATGAGTAATACAGATGAATTGTACAGGTTTAAGTTTCTTACAGAGCTCAACGAATTTATTGAAAGCCTTTGCATTCAACAGCAGCATCAGAGACAGTTCAGGATGAAATTAAATAGTTAATAACTTAAATATAATTTAATATCTAATTAAACAGCTGTTCCACCATATACAACATAAGGAGATTTTTTTGAATAGATAGATAAACAGATAAATAGATATTTATAAACACTTGCTTGTTATCCAAACATATTTATAATAGCTTTTTATCAGTTCCTGCCTAATATAGCTGATATGATGATTTTCAAAGGGATTTCTTGCTGAATCAAGCTTGACGGGAACATCCCCCCATACCTGGATAGTTTTTGCCGTGCCTTGAGCTTTGTGCTAATAACATTGCAAAGGAAACTGATTTTCAGCGCCGAGTCTCTAAATACCAGAACCCCCTGAAAGTATTTCAAATTCATTTTGGCCGGGTTCAGAACAGGAAATAGGTAAAGGGAGAAAGTCACACTGAAGTGGTTGTTGAAATGAGCACGGAAAAGTGTGGGAAATGTAGATTATTGTGTGTACACACACTGAGAAGTTCAGAGCTCCCTCCCTTCCCAGCTGGAATGGAGCTCTGAGCAGCCGGGTCCACAGAAGGTGTCCCTGGCCATGGAATGAGGTGTTCCCTAAAATCCCTTCCAGCCCAAGCCGTTCTGGGATTCTGGGTCACAGGGCAAAGCCAAACCTTGCCTCAGGCTCTGACACCGCAGAGCAGCACTGGGGAGCTCTGCTAAAACCTCTCAGTTAAAAATCTGAATCGTTTCCTCAGTCTTATTTGTAGTTACTATCAGTGAGAGATGTTACTGTGAATTTGGAAGAGACGTGGAAATTCCACTGACTCTGGAATTTCCAAACTTGCTCACGGGCTTTAATAATCACCGGCGAAACTCATCAGGACATTTTTGCACATGTAAATGGAGAGCTCTTAATTCACTCAAAGTACCAAACTATCCTGTAATAAAAAGGCTCATCTGGCAAAATACCAGAAATTCTAGAATCCCTGTGTATGGAAAACAGCGCTAGGAAAAGCCAGTGTCCATAAAGGAGACAGAGGAGTCCTTAATTCGAATAAAGTGACAGACAGAGACCACTGGGGCACACGCCCGTGGGATTTTCTGTCTCGGGTTTTGGAGGATGCAGCCCCCTTTATCCCAAACGCCCTTATCCCAAATTCCTTTATCCCAAACTCCTTTATCCCAAACTCCCAGCCACATCTTGCCCTCTTCCCTTCCCCATTGCTGAGGTACCAGGAAGGTGCAGCCTTCCCGAACTGCCTGTCCCATATCCTCCCCTTGAACCTGGCATTTTATCCCAAAATTCTGAAACTCAGGTTTGTGCTGACCCGTTTGCCTCTTTTCAGGAGCCAAAAGTTCTGCTCTTTCAAGAGCATGGGTTCTGTGGCAAACCTGCTTTTTGAAGCTGGTAGGGACATTAAGATCCATTTCAAACACCCATCAAATTGTTTGTAAAGACATTAATTAACACACATCTTCTCTACGACCTGTTTTTAAAGAAAAGCACGCGAATTCCGGCTGTTTTAATCAGCTGTAGTTTTCACTCGCCCCCTTATCTGAATTTTACCTTTTTGTGTGTGTTGTCTGCTGAAAGCTAAAGTGTAATGGAAGGTTTGGTGTGGGAAATGATTAAGGATCAGCCTTGCAGCTCCCACTGGCAGGGGCTGACAGCTTTGTTCCTCTCCCTGCAGAGCTGGGGGTCTCAGCTGATGCTGGGTGACCACCCAAAGTGGCAATTCCTGCTGCCCTGATGGCTCTCGGATTTCCCCCTTTCACCTTTCCCTTTGCTTCCCCATGCCTGGGAGCAAAGTGGAAAATATTCTGCAAAACTGGCCAAGAAGTCAGAGGCCACAGCAGAGGGGTTGAGCTGGCAGCTCATACAGAACATGCAGAAATCCAGTTTGTCTTTTCAGCAGGGACAGAGTTGAATTCCCAGGTGTCTCCCCAGGGACTCCACAGGGTTTTGTGGCCACTCAAGCCACCAGTGTCCCCAGAAGCTCTCCAGGAGCCACCACCCTTGTTCTCCAGCCCCCTTGCTCCCACCACACACCATGGCTTGCATCCACAAATTGGCCCCTCTCTGTGAACTTAATATGAGGCTGTGGGGCCAACAAAAAAATGTGCCAGCATTTTTGGCAAATCTTCCTGCAGTGTTTGTGCAGATCTTTGCAGGTCATTAACCTGACAATGCCGGTGGTGAGAGGCTGGGAGTCACAAACGCCTCTGCGTGGTCTCCAAGGCTCAGCCCTTGGCATTCCAAGCACGCAGGGCCAGAGAGGCAGGGGAGAAACTGGAGAAACCTGATGCCATCCTGCTGGATGGAGAGCAAACATTGCACTGGGACGGCAGCAGAGAGAAAGGGACTGGCGAAAGGAAAGAGAAAAAATAAAGGAAAATTGCCAAGGAAAATTTCTGTGAACTTCCAACCCTGGCAGCACATCCAGTCATGGAGTGGTTTGGGTTGGAAGGGACCTTAAAACCCATCGAGTTTCACCCCCTGCCATGGCAGGGACACCTCCCACTGTCCCAGCTGCTCCAAGCCCAATGTCCAACCTGGCCTTGGGCACTGCCAGGGATCCAGGGGCAGCCACAGCTGCTCTGGGCACCCTGTGCCAGCCCTGCCCACCCTCCCAGGGAACAATTCCTGCCCAAAATCCCATCTAAATCCACCCACTTTTAGTCTGAAGCCATTCCCTGTGTCCCCAGTCCCTCTCCAGCTCTCCTGCAGCCCCTTTAGGCTCTGGAAGGAGCTCTGAGGTCTCTCTAGAGCTTTCCCTTCTCCAAGTGAGCGCCCCCAGCTCTCCCAGCCTGGCTCCAGAGGGGCTCCAGACCTTGGAGCATGTCCATGGCTGCTCTGGGCTCCTCCAACACATCCATGACCTTCTGATGTTGGGGAGCCCAGAGCTGAGCAGTGAGAACATCAGGTGAGAGGGCCCAATCCTCCAGAGCAATATGAGACTCCCACACCCCTACCCTGCTCCTGCCTTATCAGGAGCTCATCCCCACCTCCTTCCCTGGACACTACAGGGCTGTCACTGAAATTCTACCTCCTACCCTCTGGAGATGATTCCAGAGTTGGGAACTAACACTCTGATGGAGGTCAAAAATCCAATTTTTTCTTATAACAGCCTTCACTTTTTCCCTTCATATTTGTCTTCAGACACAACGATGCACCCATTGGAGTAATTACATTTAAATACTAATAATCTATAAAGTTTTTTTCATAAAATCAGCATCCATCTAGCAGAGGTTTATTCTTCTTATTGATATCCCCAAGAAACATAAAGTGTCTTAAGAGATGAGTCCCTTGATACTTTTCCATGTGTATATTTTAAATGGATGGAATAATTATTGAAAAAATCTAAAATTCATACATGGATGTGTAACATTAAAAAGATTTATAAATTAAGTTTATGATGTGTTTATTCAGTTTTTCAAGCTTTTTACAAATTATTTTTTTAAATAGTCCCAGAGATTTTAGATTTTTTGAGAACAGCTTGATGAAAACTTCCATGCACTTGAGCCCTTCTGTGAATGGTTATGGTTGTCAAGTCACGTTTTGGTAACTGTGAGTGTGAATCAAATATAAAACAAGGTAAGTAAAGAAAATGATAAATAATTGCAGCAGTCAAATTCATATTTGTGGTCCAGAGTTAATCTGATCTCCACCAGAATCTCAACCTTTTCTGACCACTAGTACAAGAAATTTTAATTTGTTATATGTTGTGAGACACTGATGGGCACGTCCAAAACTCTTCCCATGATCCCAGAGCTCCTTTATCTCTTCAACTCTTACTCAGAGGTCATTCCAAACTTCATTTTACCCCTTCTTCTGACCCCAAATCTCAGAGTATAAAACCATGTAGGCATTATTAAACACCCCTAACTCAGTGCCAAAGTTCTGCTATATCAAGTTGCACCAGATCTGACTTTGCCTGTGAAGAAACAATCTGTTTTTATCCCACATTATCCCAGCTTGGAAGCAGTTCTTATCCCGATGTTCAACGAGCCCGATGTTCACCGGTGCTAAAGTCACAGGCCTGCATATTTCTGTGTGTGTGTATGTGTTTGCATCTGCAATTTCCCAATATTCCTGGCTACTGCTCTGTGAGCCATTGGACTGCTCAGTGCTGCATGTAATAAAACACTGAAGGCATCTGGGTTTTTTTGGACACATGTCTTGGCAGGAAAGCTGGGCTTGAAGTGTTGGATTCTCTTCGTGCAGTTTGGAGACCAGCGTGTTTCCAGTGGAGCTGGAAACCTGTAACCACTCATATGCTCTGCTGGGTAATTTGTTAGAGTTTAGGACTGTTTGGATTTGTTTTCAAGTTGGAAAAAGAAATTTAAGGGGGTAACCTAAGAAAGAACAGATGCTAACGCTGGAATATTAGAGCTACGAGTTCTTATCGCAGTTTGGGGAGCTGTCTAACAGTTCTTTTTAGACAAAATCTGGCCTGGAAGTGGCATGAAAGCAAGTGTGTTAAATATTGTGAAAGCATGAAAGCAAGTGTGTTAAATATTGTGGAAGCAGCTGCCCTCTCTGCACTCCTCTGACTTGTGAAATCCCGTTCCTCTGGTATCTCAAATGCTTCATTCTGGCTCCCCATCCACTGCTCCCAGCATCCTGCCTGGGCAGGTGTTGGCACCTGGCCACTGTCCAGCAGGGCACGTTTGACATTTCAGGGGTTTGGGCATCTCAATCTATTGTGTGCTTTCCATTCTTAAGGAGAGCAGGAAAATCCAGGAGACATTATTGTGGTATAAAATATAAAATGCACATCCAGATGATAGAATCACAGAACCTCCTGGGTTGGAAGGGTCATTAAAAATCATCTAATTCCAGCCCTGGTATGGACAGGGACACCTTCCACTATCCCAGGGTGCTCCAAGCCCAACCTGGCCTTGAGCACTTCCAGGGACAGAGCAGCCACAGCTTTCCTGCATAACCTGTGTTAAAATTTCCTAATATCTCATCTGAAGCTGTCAGTTGGAAGCTATTCCCTGTTGTCCTGTCACTATAAGCCCTTGGAAAAAGTCCTTCTCCATTCTTCCCTGTGGTTTTCCTTCAGGTACTGGGAGGTCACAATCATGATCCTGTATTTTGTACCAAGAGCTGACAAGAACCTTTCACATTTTGCACCACTGGCTATTTGTTTGATTTATCCCTCAAAATGCCTTGGAGTATTTTTTTTTTTTTTATTATTCCCATGGAAGTGGCTCACTAGGGGATGCTGCCCAAGCTGCAGGTGAGGGGTCAGCAGGAGAGCTGGGATTTCTTCAGCACATCCAGTCCCAGCTAAACCTGCAGCACAGCACCTCTGGATTCCAGAGCTGGATCAAGTGGGCAAGGAAAAGACCCCCAAAGTGGCCCTCTACTATATCAGCATCTGATTGCAATTTCTGATGGCAATTTCTTCCTTTTTTTACACAATTTTCCATCTGTCTGGGTAACCAAAGCCATGCAGATGACTGGAAGGAAACGCCAATTCTTTTTACTTTTGTTGAAATGACTTTCACCCTTCTGCTATCGTATTCTCTGCTACATTTAATTTGTTTTGGTTTAGCACATTTTAGCTGAGCAAACAATTTGTATGTTATGACTCAAGCCCGTTTTAGAATTGTTCAGGATTTTTTTTTCCCCTTTTTCACAGCTTTTTTTCTAACCTGTCTGTATTCAGCTCACACACTGGGTTGTATTTAAACAGAAGATCAACTGATAATTGCAACACCACTGCTGGCGTCGCTGGAGTGATGAGGCTGCCAGCATTTCCAGGTTGAATTTTGGCATCCGACACCGCAGCCTGGAAGCCAATTTTATTAAAATGAGTAGAGGGAAAAATCTGTTTGGCCTCTTTTGCTTGATAAGAGTATAAAAAGACAACATTTTAAAAGAATAAATGAATGTTGAGAACACAGTGTCTGACCTGCAGGGATTTTTTGTGGTGTTTGCCACTGTGCTGAGGTGTGCAGGTCAGTGTCTGGGGATGGGATCACCCTCATCCAGAGCCTCATTGTCCCAGATGAGGGCATTGACCACTCATTAATTCATTATTTACAAATTGGGCCATCAGAGGGGCACCCAAGGAGTGCTTGGAGCTGGGAGCCCACTGTCCCAGATGAGCATGAAAACCCACAACAAGGCCACTGCTGCCCCAGTTCATCCCAGAAATTCCACATTCCTCAGTGAAAACGCAGCCATCCTCACTTATTATTGTCTGAGGGCCCATATCCTACCACCTCCTCTGGAAAATGTGCAACCACGCACCAGCAGAATACAGATGAAAATCTGCACTCATATAATTTTATATTTAAGCCTATGGGATAGGGATAATTACAGTTTTAGAATGGGATCAAAAAGCCCAGATCTACAGAGACTCTTTGAAGTCAATATCTATTTATTATAATTACACAACATCTTCCATCAGACCTGAAAGCATTATTCAGGCATTAATAAATTAAAGTTTGCAAAAGACAAGCTTCCCATGCCACTATTTATCCCCATTTTATGGATAGGCAACCTGAGGAACAAAGAGTTGAGGTGAGTTGCCTCTGTGTTCACGTGGACACTGGTAGGTGCAGCAGCCACAGGCTTCCAAACAGAACATTTGCCTCATCTCAGTCCCCAGATTCTCTTGACATTCCCTGTATTCTCACACCTGGGGCTTTCCTGGCTGGAGATGCCAAAGGCCAAACATTCTGGGATGTAGTGAAGCTGCTCAGTTAATAAAACTATTAACACTTTGTATTTAATATTGCCTTTATCCAACAAATGTATTTATTTAACGACTGTGAGCTGCACAGAAATTCTTGTTCCACTTTCCTCATATATAAGAAGAGAGGAGAAGTGGAAATAGGACTTGTATAAGGTGGTTTAGGGAATGAAATCCAAGCTGGGAAAGCTGGGAGCCAAAACTTCCTTCTGGCCATCCCTCTCCTTTAATTCCTGGGTCTCAATGTGGCCGTGGTGGGTGAGGAAGCTGTGAAGCAACACACAGCAAACAGAAATCTGGGGAAATTTGGGCAATCCTTTGATTAGCAGTTATTGAAAAGACAGCTCACCACTGAAATACTGCAGTGCTCCATGGAATGGAAGTGAATTTGGGTCTGAGTGGAGCAGTGCCAATCTGTAACCAGTGTTTTGTTCAAAATAACTCTGCTGGCAGGAGGAATAGAATCATGGAATCATTAAGGTTGGAAAATACCTTTAAGATTACCAATTCCAGCCCTCTGGTTGCGTGAGATGGTGCTTCCTGGAGAAATTTGCACCTTGTAGATGGTGTTCCATGAAAACCTGCTCAGTGCTGCTGCTCTGTGCTAGGGCAGAGAACACCAGAGCTGAGGTGATGCTCCAAACACTGCCCAGCTCCAGCTGCTGGCAGTGCCCAGGCACCCCCAGAGCAGCAGGAATTTGCTCCTGCTCACCCCAACTGCAGCATCAGGGCTCAGTTGCTGGGATCAGCCTGGCACAGGAGCAGCTGGAGTTTCTGAAACCCACCTTTGCTGTCAGGGCTGTGCTGTTGGAGGGAAGGAAGCAGTGTTTGCCTGGGGTTGGCAGAGGGCACTGTGTCTCCTCGCACGCTCCACGGGCACCTCTGTGGCAGGGGAGGCACAGCTGGCACAGCAGAGGCACAGGGTGAGCCTGTCCTGATCCACAGGAGTCCCCACAAGACACAACCCATAGGAAAGGCTCCCACCAACTTCCTCTGCTGTGATTTTCCCTTTTGCATTATGTTTGACATTTTTGAGACTGAGCTTTGTTACAGGCTATTAGCCTATGGCAGTAGGCTGGGGAGATAAGACTTCATCAAGCTATAAATCACACCAAAGCGTGGAAAAATGGGAAATTCTGAGGTTGCTCCAGCAGCTCTGGTTGGGTTTACCTGAGCACTGGACTGATTGCAATATTTCAAGTGACTGCTGGTATCAGCCAATGCTGCAGCTTGCAGGGAAATGAGTTTGGTGCCTTGTGTCTGAACAGCAACACTATTAAAGTTTTGTACTTAGCATCGTTACTGACTTTGTGGGATCACTGTAGCAAGTTTTAAATGATGCATGAAATGAAGAATTCCTGCCCATCCTAAGGAGAGATAATGCAGATAATAGACTGCCTTGCAATCACAGCTGTGCTGTGTTTTTTTGTTCTGCTCACAGAAATGCCCTCCAAAGCCCAAAGTAACAGTATATAGAGCACACTCACAGGGTGGGATTTTCCTCACTGGGTTTATCTGACTATTCTCCCTCTCCCCACTCATGCATACATTCCAGGAAGGCAGAGTCTATGGATTATGGACAGGGGCACAGATGCCCAGAGCCCCCAGCTCAGCCCTGCATCCTAAGGATACTTGTGCTCCTCTCCACCATGGAGCTGCTGCAATAATTTCATAGCTGCTGCCCAGATGTTCTTTTATGTCAGATTTTAAACCATCACAGTGGGCAACTGCAAGTGTTTCCAAGCAGGGAAGAGCCTCAATTTTCTGCACCACACACAGGACCCCAAACCAATGAGCAGCAGGACCAGGAGGGAGTGTTTTGGTATTTTGGCCAGCAGACCTCCATGCATGACTCCAAAGATTCATGCAATCATTCACAACCCAGTGGTTCTAACACAGAGAAGATGCAGGTACAAAATGTGAGCCCCCACCTTAGCAATGTTCCATTTGAGGATTTGGCTGATGGGCCCTGGCACTTCCCAGGTCAGGTGTTTGTGGGAAGATACAGATGGACAAAAGCAGTCACAGTGGCACAGTCAAGGCAGTTTTTTGTCACTCAGATTTTTTGTCATCCACTTGGGCATTTTGTCACGTCATGTTTGCTCCAAGAGTCACATTTCAAACACATTTATACTGTCATGTGCTCTATACTCTAAGAACTTATATTTTTTTTCTTTTTTTTGATTTTTCTGAACAGCATTTTTTATGTGTGAAAAATCGATAATAAATCACATGGTCTTGCTACTCAAGGCTTTTGTTTTTGTTCAGTGTCCTGGTGAGTGTTAAGGGCATTGACAACACACAAGTTGATCCAAAAAACCCAGTAATGGGTCTTTTGGAGAAATAAAGCTCTATTGAGTCATTTATTTTTTAAAAAAGTCACATATTAAGAACCATCTTGTAAGTAAAGGAATGCCACATCATTCCAACTGTTAAACATCCTATGATTTTCTTTTAATAAGTTCAGGGATACACAGGAATTACTTCATTAGGTTAATACTCCACGACACCAGTTTTTACTTGTCACAAACATTTTTCTGTGCTCCCCAAATATTCTCTCAGAATTCTTTTCTCTGTCCCTATGCTTTCAAGAGTATTTAAGGAAGAAAAATGTGCAACTCCTCCACAGTAATATATTTCCAAGAGCTGGAAAAGCACTGGGAGTGAGTAGAAGTTAGTCCCCCGCTGTATTTTCAGCAGTTAAGTCCCATTTTCATTGACTCACATGCCTGTCAATTACACTCAACAATATTTATGAAAACAAAGTTA
>VXBI01014197.1:39716-42335 GCA_013397375.1 Toxostoma redivivum
ATCATCCCTTGCTGCACATGGAGCTGGTCTCTGCCAGAGCCAGGCACTGGTTTCATGAGGCATTTTCCATGGAAATGAGCTCTGGAGAAGGAAGCTGTGGGAGTCTGTCAAGCACGCAGCAAACTCAGGTCTGAAGCATGGCATTTCCTGATGCACATCCTTAATTACAACAACAGAATAGAGAGTGTGGAGGAGGAACTTTTACAGAGCATTAAAGCAAGGAGTGATAGGTGGTACAGCTGTCTGGATTTCCTTGGAAATTCGAAGCAATATCATTTATTAATTATGCTGAGGTAACTGGGAAAAAATTTAAATATAGAAATACCTGAAACCAGTAATTGGCTGGAAAGTCCTGTACCCCCCACCCCCATCTTACTCTGCTGCTGTAGAAATTACCAACAAAATATATTCTGCTTCATTTCCCATGACACTAAACACTTGGAATATGGTTCCACATCTTAATATTATTGAAAGATGAAGTGACATTATGAAAAAACCTAACGCAGAGCTCCTCTCTTCCTGAGCAGGCAGTGCCAGCTCCATCTCCTGGAATATAAATGCTCCTTTCTTTTGCACCTGGGAATGGGGAGGACCTGCTGCACAAATCTGGTCTCAAAATCATCCTTCCCCTCATGCTTTTGTCCCATGATTGACTTGCAAAACTAAGGAATCAGCAGACTGGTTTTCAGCCTCCAAGATGAGCTGCTGGACTTGAGTTGTAGCAAACATTTATGAAAATACAACAAAACTGTACAAACGTGATCTGGCATCAGCCAGCACTGAATAATTTAGGGATAGCACTCATCACCTGCAAAGGAGGAGCATGTTCATGACATAAATGTCCAGAAAGCTGTCCATGGATATAGGGAAAGCAAGAAGGAATGAGGAACTCCTCTCCTAAATCACCTGGAAATCCCTGGAAATCCATGGAGAGGTGCCTCCATCAGCCTTACAAAGGCTGGATGAGCTCCCAGGCTGGGCACTGGTGGTTCATGCATCACAGATTGATCATTAAACTGGGGTGGAAATCCCCACTGAGGAGGAGAGAGACAAATCGTGCTGTTCTCCAACAAGAATTGGTTTGATGGATCCGAGCTGCAGAGCAATTGCCACTGCTGAGCTGTGATTTTCATTTTAAATAGAATATTTCAGGTATAAGTGCAAAATATTTCTCTAGCTGTAAGTGTAAGACCCACATCAATTAAAATGGAGCATCATAGGTCTTAAACATCCAGGATTTAATTGTCAAAAGTGAGTAAATTCTAGGTTAAATCTATTATTCCAATCTTTTAATCCTGTGGGATAAAGGTAGTTGACAGATTATATATCCAGCCCCACTCAAGAGGAACAGTAGGGCTGGCCTGAAATAGGGTGAAAGCATTAAAGAATAATTTCAACTTTTTCCAAAGACGTTTATTTCTGTTTTATAAGGCATAACCAGTTTATTTTGATGGCTACCAGACCCACTAATTTCTCTTGGAATCACCCAAAATGATTCCTCAAGAACCACCGTGCCAGGCAGTGTAGGAAACACACCTCAGAGTGGTTGTTAAAGATAAATTCCTTGGAAGTTTGACTTGGTATTCTTCAATTACTACTCTAATTATTCTTCTATTACTTAGGCAGTGAGCCAAAGGTTTCCTGGGTGCAGAGGAAGTTAATAGGGGAGATGAAGCAAGATTGTGAGGCCATGTCAGCATATGTTCATTAAAACCTGATTTCTTCAGCATTAAACTCACTTCTGGCACCAACAACATCCTTCTCTGCCTGTGTATTTAATGATAAAAAAAAAAAGAATAATTATTTATAATATTTCCTGACCCAGCTTCTTTGGTTGTTTGTTCAGAACTGTACATATTTTTTTTAAATGAGGAATTCATTGGGAAATCTACAGTAAAGAAGGTGCTGTCTCCTGTTCGTTGCTAGAAGGAAATTAAGGAGTTTCCAAAAGCTTCCCAGTAATCCCCACTGCTTTCCAGTGTTCAGTGGTGGATATATATAATTACATATGAAAAAATTACATTTGAAGAAAGTTATTTGAGTTGCAAAGCCAAGTACTTGAAAGTTAAGAAATGGTATTTTTGCCATTGCCTGTGCAATCCTGGTTCTTCCCACTTTTGTATCCAAGTTCTAATATTAAAAGAGAGGGAATGGGAAAATATTACGTGGTTATGTAGTTAAAGATTGGATGGTAATGCACGTGCTCCTGGGAGCAGAAATGGGGTTGCAGACATATGTAACTGTAAATCTGGCATTCCTGAACATCCAGATCCTGCCTATCCAAACCAAATCACTTCCTTTTAGCATATTTTTATGCAATTTCCTGGTTTCTTTCATTTCTAAGGGAATATTTATAAAGCAAATCATCTTATGCAGAGCTGTTTCAAATAATATTGATTTCTTGCGTCCAGCTCCCTTTGTTTTTCTCCCTCTTCCACGCTTGCTCACCTTCTTTTCCAGGGAAAATACAGAATTATTCCCTCTGTGGAGGCACCTGGGGGTGTTAAGGAATGCTGGGAGAAGATGCAGGGATTAGGGTGATGTTGGGCTCCAGGGTCAGGGCCAAGATTCTTTGGAATTTCATAAAACCCACCTGTGACAAAAAAAAAAAAAAAAAAA